>JAUBOC010000103.1:15548741-15559585 GCA_032275365.1 Anablepsoides cearensis | reverse complement strand
TGTCTGCAGGCAGTAATACTTTGGTTGACAGAATAACATTATTATCTTCACAGAAATGAATTAAATGATTAGCAAACTGAGAATTACTGTTTGAAAGGTCAGCATTGAAATCACCTACAACATATATACTGTAAATATTGTTATCACGAATGAATGCATTAATAAAAGTCAATCTGCTAAGATATTCATCCTCATTCTCACAAGATTCATAGGGAGTATAAACATTAAGAATGACAAAACTATTATTATTCTGTGTATATTGTATACCAATACACCAGTCTACATCCAGTTTAATGGGTTTAATCACAGGGTCTAATTTTTTGTCCCATAGCACAGCAACCCCCCCTGGTATTCTACCTCTGACTATAGCTGTGCTGAGATCAGTTGTTGATTCTCCCACTCCCAAAAACCTTGGATTAAGATTGTTAAGTTTACCCAAGTCTTGTTTAGATACCCACGTCTCTTGCAAACATAAAATGTCACATTCTTCAAGTAAACTGTCCACAACAATTCGTCGAGCTTTATCCCCTGCACTCTGTCCCAAACGCAGGCCGCGACAGTTGTAAGACAGAACCCGTACAGACATTTTCAAGCTGAAATGTTGGCACCAGAAGGCTCAGTTATCTCCCCTGCTGGATCCACTATATTTGACAACACTGTACGAGGTTTGCGTGAAGCTGTCTGGAGTGAACTTCGGTCCCAGCAGGAATCGGCAGGACAAAATGCTGTCGCGAGGAGTGAAACATGCAGAACAACATGCCTTTTGGTTTTTAAGGGAGTAACTCTTGTTAAGAACTCTGCGGCGTAAAGGCCAGCCTTTTAATAGTCCTCCGAGGAGATATTTTATCCGCCAACCTTAGGTGAAACCGTACATTTCGGTTTGGCTCTCTTGTGTCACCAACCATGGCCCGCTGCAGCTTAGACCTGAATTACGTTGCTTTGATGTAATGGCAGTCTGGAATTGTCTTTTATTTTCTATTATTGCTCTTTTGTTTTCAGCCATTTGCCTCGGAGTTCTCGTTAAGCTGCAGTCGTTAGAAAACGCAGAGCAGAACTCACAGTTTCAGCTCGACTGGCTTTTATGGTTCTGGGAGAGAACTGCAGGCCCCTCGCCAGACCTGTATGTGTGTGTAAGCCTCTCTAATGCCTGCTTTAGATGTGTGCAATGTGTTTGTGGATGTCAGGCTGCGGGTTCATTCAACAGAACAGAAGCGCTGCTGTTTAAGACCTGCCACCCCTCCCTTTCCTTCAGTTTTTTTCTCCAAGTCTCTCCAGGCCGTTAATCATCTTCATTCCAGCACTGAAAACAGAGAAGCTGACGCTCAACAGCAAACAGTCCATACAGAGAGTAGAGCTCACGTTTTAGGCAACAGGGCACGTCTGTGTTGGTGAAGCTTCCATGGCTTTGTTAAGCAGATGAAAACCCTGAAACTGGGACAGGATGGGAGGTGAAACACTTGTTGCCTGGTGAGAGTAAATATTATGATGCAGTGGACCAGGGTTGGTTCTGAAGCTCTGTTCTGTCAGAGAGAGCAGACACCGTCCTCCACCACAAGCAGCAGGTTCAGGTTCTATCTGCTGCTGCGACAAAACAACCTGCTGTAAAGTATGAGTACCACAAGAGGATAGCAGCTTTTCTCATTTTTACTAGTCATACCTTTTTATGGACCTTTTTCTTTTTCTAGAACATACCAGTGAAATCCGATCTTTAAAAAGTCTGATCTGCTGATGTGCATTTTGGCCAATACCGATTTATTTTATAACTAATACTATCAGGTGTTCTAAGGTCACAATACACTATTAGTGATCAATCTTATTTTATTGTAAAATATTGAATAATACCCTTAAAACAATACAAACCTTTTGGTAAAAATGAATTGTTTTCTGCCCAAAAACATGCACTCTTCTAAACATTTTCCCCTCTGCAGCTCATGACCGTTTTGTTCTCAGTGAAATTATTTAAGCTTGTCAAGTGTTTGTGGTGTAATTTTCACTGTGTAATTAGAAAGTAACGCTGCTCAGAGATGTGTGCAAGTCATTTTCTGCAAGTCCAAGTCAAGTCTCAAGTTTTTGGCTTCAAGTCAAGTCCAAGTCTTTGACCAAAAATCCAAGTCAAGTCTCAAGTCTCTTGACCTCAAGTCCAAGTCTAGTTGCATGTATTACTTAACTGGCAGTTTGATCAACGGCATTCTAACTATACTAGCTAATATTCTATAATGCTATATTTTTATAAAATATTAAAACATAGTATTATGTTTCAACATAATACTGTTTTAAAAATACAGAAAAGGTTAAGATTGAATTAACCGTTGATTATTTAGAGTATTGTTAACTGTATTTTGCACTTGTAGTCTTACAAAAGCAAACTGTAATTATTGACAAAGAACAAATCCAACAAGTCTGCTGCTGATTTTACAATAAAATACCAGAAAAAATATTGGACAGCGCTGGCCCCTCCCATTCTCAGAATAATTCTTCCATACGCTCTGCTCCCCTTCACCTGACTTTAATCAAGAGTGTATATTTTCAATTTGAGAGCAGGAGTAAATGTTTTTGATCTTAAAACTGTATGGATGTGTATTGAGGGAGTGAGAATCGTGAGCCAGGAAGTGAAAAGACTTGCATTGTTCGCTAGTCTCAAACCACAAGTCTCAAGTCTTTAGGGTCCAAGTCAAGTCCAAGTCTCTAAGGGACTTAAGTGCAACTCAAGTCCAAGTCCGAGTCACGAGTCCCTATCTCTGACGCTGCTATATGAGTAGGTCTATCATGATAACAGATTTTGCTGGACAATACATTGTTTTTAAAAGGGATGCACAATATAGCAGCATTAACATAGGTATCGGCCGATATTGGTGATTTTTTTAGAATATCTTTATCGGTTTGATATTTAAAACTGGGACCATATTAACGTCCGATATTGATTTCCCACTTTTTAGCTTTGTGTTTGTGTTTTGGGAGGGGAGATGATTGGTTGAGCAGCATCTGTTTGATCATGATAGTGATATTGACGCTGCGCAGCCAGGAATAACTGAAGTAGGGAGCCATGTCAGAGGTCTGGTTGTTTATCTATGGTATCAAAAAAAAGACCCAAGTGTGTTTGTGCGTATATGTATAATTTGTGTGTTTGTGTAATATCGGTAAATATCAGTTATCGGCCATAACAGCAATAATTACATCAGATCAATATCGGATGAAATTTTCATATCGGTGCATTCCTAGTTATTATTAGGAAAAACATTATCAAGATAAACAATAATATCGTTCGGGGACCATTTTTAACAAATATTATAATACATCCCGTACCCCTCTCCCCTGCATACAAAGCTAAGTTTACAAAATTTACGTATGTAAAAAAAAAAAAAAACTGACCTGGACCGGAGATGAGAAAACAACACATCTACTAATTGTAACATCGCTACCAACCTCCTTTATCCAAGCTATTTCAGTTTATTCTCTATCTGTCTGCCTCTGGCTTCATAAAATAATTGCGGTCATTCTCACACTGCTTACGAAGTTTACACAAGTATAAGAAATTTACGTATAACAAACAAACAACAAATCTCTGCAAACCCAAGATTCAACACCAGCCGGAGGAAAGTGCCGTAAAACCTAAGATGCTCCTCTGGATAAACGCTGGTTCACTCCTTGGGGCGTCTGTGGTGTAGTGGTAGAGCAGCCGACTTGGGACCAGAAAGTCACAGGTTTGACTCCCCGCCATGCCCACATGTTGTGGTGCCCTTGAGCAAAACCCCCAACCTCCAACTGCTCTCTGGGTGCTCACACAACGTCTTGCTGCTCCCGTTGAGTGCTTCTCATGTGTGACAAATGTCATCATTTGATGACAAATAAAGTACCTTTACCTCCCTGCTCTAAAGAGTAGAAAATAGGGTGACATGAAGAAAACAAATGAGCAGGCAAAAAAAAAAGATCAACCTCATTTTAATTGATCATTCAATTAATTGATTTATTTGTGGATAATGTAATACCTAAATAATTTTACCTTGCTTTTGTTGATAAATAATACCTGCCTGATGATACTTTTAAAAACTCATAATATTCACAATTAGGCTTCTTTGTTTTTTGCTTTAACAGAGTTACAAACTTTATTGTATCCAATGTTTCTGAACTGCAGCACTTTCTGTTTTGTTTTAGACACACTAAATTATGGCCAGAGGACCAGATCTGGCTCTTGGCCAATCAGCCTCTGAACTTACATGTCCTAAAAGAAAAACACACACATCTTAAAAGAGATTGATTAAAAAAATTATCCTCATAATTAATCTGGAGGCAAATAAAAGCAGTTGTTAGAATAAAACCTGTTAGATCACTGAAAGTAAAGGCTTTTTAGTCCAGGTTTTATTTGTAAATATTAGTAAGGTCAGTGCCATGAAACCAGGGTAAAAGACATGCTTATAAGACAGAACAAACTAAACAACAAAAAATTAGGGTTGCACAATATTTGAAACATTTTTTATCATTTCATTATAACAATGCACAATCTTATTTTGTAAAATATTACAAAGAATTTCATACTCAAACTGAATGCATTTAATCACTATCCTAAACTGCACAGCTGTTTTAGAAGAATGTAGCTGAAATGCTAAAGTGTTGTAGGCACCGTGATGAGGAAGATTTATCGCAACTGATTTAATTAACAATAATAATTATTATTTAACAATAATTGTGTAATCTACATGAAATATCCAGCAGCTCTACTTTTAAGGCTATATTTTCTGAAAACAGGGATAGACATAACCATTGTTTAGGTTGTCCGAGACAACCTGTTTTTGTTTCGGACAACCAGATCCCGCCTCTGGGTTGTCCGGTGGACAACCAAAAAAAAAGACCTGGATTACAGTTTTCCATCGCAGGTGTCCGTCATTTGTAAAAATGAAAGGAGAGGGAAAAAACTTGTTAAAGATGTCTAGGTATTAAACTGATGGTTCTTTCACCCAATAGAGAGAACCACAGTCAAAGTTTTACCCAATCAGAACAGCAGGGTGGTTCAAATAAATTTATCAAAGCTCCTCAGTTGAAAACACTAAAATGATAGAAGAGCTGTTTAAAACCATTTTCCTCAGAAAGTCTTCAGTCCTAAAAACACTAAACTGTAACTTTTAAGAATCATGTACACAGTATACTCCTATTTAAAGGAAAATGTTTGACCTGTAAGCAGAAAGCTTATGGATGTTGGGTAACCTCTAGGTGTAGAAAAGTTTTTGTAGCAATATTTTTGCTCTCTATTTCAAGGAGGATGAGATCTAGGAAGCAGCTCCTGAAACTGTCATCCTGGCAGACTGAGAACGTTTTTATATTGTAAACTTTGTATACAGAACAATATAGCCTACTTATTAAATTAACTTTTTCTTGAGTTTTTTTGGACAACCAAAATGTTTTGCGGACAACCAGATTTTGTCAACAGGTTGTTTGCCGGACAACCTGAAAAAAAATCCTTATGTCTACTCCTGGAAAAAGTTGTCATATTTTCACTAGCCTGAGCTTAATATGTCTGGAGGAAATAGTTTAGTTTTAGGAAACTTCTAATTTTATGTTACACTTGATTATTAAAAGGCCCTAAAATGCTTTCTTTACAATCTTCCTTAAAGAAACCCTTTTAAAAAAAGTTATTATGGCTTCCTGGAAACAAAATCCTGCCCACCTCTGACTTTGGGGTTTGTAAGTCCCGCCCCCATAAGGACTGCTCTGATTCATCAGCTGTCATAATAAAAGACACACCTCATGTTTAATGTTTAGAGCATCCCAAACTCACCACCTGTCTGTCTGTTTTACATCTAATATTATATATTCAGAGCTGCCTTCAACACATTATAACTTAATCTGTAACTTGCAGCACATTAAACCAGAGGATATATGTCGCTGACACTTTCACATAGTAAACAATGAGCACTGAATGCACTTACAAATCTCCACAATCTGTTCAGTGATGTAAGCACGATGATTGATTCACGTTTTTTTTATAGATTTGCTTGAGTCAAACTTGGCTTGTTGTGTAATAAACTGAAGTGAAGTAACAGACATTGTTGCAGAGTTCAGTTGTCCGCACGTTTGTCGGCCGCATGAGAAGGAGCTCACAATCGGGGACAGCCTTCGGTGTGGGCCAGTGACGTGAGCGACAGACAAATGCTCATCCTGATTTGAGACACAACCATTGACTAACAGTCGCAGACACTGGGCTAACATTAGGTGTGGTAGAGGCTGGGAGCCACCTCTAACACACACTTCAAGCAGTTACTGATGGTGACTTTAAAAACTGCTATGACACGTCTGATCTTAATCTAAGATTATCTTAGATTACAACTCTGGCGTGAAACGCAGCGTGAACAGGAAGGAATGCTTCAAGAAACGCTCGGCCTTTCATTAACCACACGTATTGTTGGGATTTTGCAGACCATTTTGCAATGTACACACACACTTCAGTTTATTATGGGGCACTGGATCAGCACATAGTTCTGCAGCTTGATAAAGTAGAGGATTAATCTGCTCTCTGTCACAGGGAGAGTTATAAACCAGCTGATATGCTCCTCCTCCTGTTAAGGGAGGTCAAACAGGAAATCAGGGGGTTTGGTTTTTTTTTTACCAAAACGTCTATCTGTGAGTCTTCTCTTCTTACTGTTTCGCTTCTGTTGAGCCAGTTTTTCAGGCTGGGAGGCCTCTGCCTGTGGCACAGTTTGAGAAACCTTCCCTCTGCACACAGCTCGGCTCTGTGTGTTCCGTTTGTGCAAGCATGCACACGCACGCCTCCCTCCACAGCCTCCTCTGAGCTCCTCCTTTGTCAAATGAACTTAAAAAAAAAGGTGGCGTAGTCACAGGACTGAATCACATCTCACCTTCAGGAATGCTGGAACCAGCAAGAGTTTATATCTGCAGAGTCGTTTTCATTTTAAAGGCTTACATATTTGTCGCATTAAGAAAAAAAATGTTACAAATGAGCTGAAAAACTGTTTTAAAGCCTGGTGTTGTTTTGACATTCTCTGGATTGCATACAGGGAGTTCTGTGGTGAGGGTTGTGCAAGTTTGTCACGAACGTGATGCAAGTCGTGTGCGTGACTTTAAATTAAAGTTACCCTTTGTTTTGTTGGGTGGAATTTTGCTGAATGTGAAGATTTTGTGATGCAGTAAAGAACCTTTATCCCTTTCACATGTTTATCAGATCATGTCGACTCAGCCTGTGTGTGTTTGTGTGTGTGTGTCTTTGCTGACTCTATCCTGTTAACACACTTCAGCCTGCAGGAGCAGGCAGGCTCTGAGGGGCACCGTCCAGCTGTTCTGCGGGTTAAATCAACACTGAGCTACGCCCCACTGTGGTTCTGTTTGTGGCAAAGAGTCACAGGCTGAGAACAGCTCAGTAAACCTGACTTTAATCTCATCGTACAACGAAACTCATGCAAAAAGAGCAGGAATATTCAAACAAGAGTTCAGCACACCCAAATATCTGGATCTGTTCCAGTCGGAGTTTGTTATGTGTTCTTCTAATCAGATCTTTAATCTGTGAATCTTCTCTTTTTTTAATTGTATCTTTGAAGACTTGTCTCAAGTCTTATTTAAGAAGAATCAAAACTTGACAGCACAAGTAAAAAAAAGCTTAAATCTGAAGGGCAGATTGTTTTCAAACAGTATTTATTAGAGTAATATGTATATTTTTTTAATAAAAAGGAATCAAACATCCAAATTAAATATAAATTTTAGTGGGATTCTGTGGATTAGTTATGAACTAATAATATCTTAGATAGCCAGAGTTCTTAGAGTCTTAACAATGTTTGGAAGAGTATGGAATTTGATGTTAGTATTTTTCGGGTCTGTATATGAATAATAAAAAAAAGTGGTTGTCTCTTTTCATACTACAATTCCTATCCATTTAAAAAAAAGCCTGAATATCTAAAAGTGTAGGGTGAGTCAGAAGTCTCAGGACATTTTTCTATTTCAGAAATAAAAGGAAAAATGAAAAATCTGAATAACCTAGCAAGTACTGTAATGGGTGAGGCGGTCTATATTTCAGGCTATGTACAGAACATCTTGAAAGCTGCCATATTGGATCAAAGGCAGGTTTTTCCAAAGGTAGGTAGGTCCCCTCACCCACTACTTGCTGGGATTACTTTCATTTTTGAAATAAAAGAGTGTCCTGAGACTTTTGACTCATCCTGTATTTTGGTTGAATTTAAAATTAATTTGCTCGGCCAACCAGAGCTTATTTCATCCTGATTCTGTATACAGGTTAAAAAGTGATTTTTTTTTCATAAACCACCCATTGCTTCATCCACCACAAGCTTTGAGTCTAAGATTACAGGCAGGGCTGTTTGGGTTTGTGAGCTACAGACACTGCAATATATAAAACAGGGGACCAGGGGTGTTACAGCACCTTTTGTTTTTTATGAGAAATATAAAATAGAGAATTAATGAATGAGGAAATAAACAAAAAAAAATCCACCATTGTTATGTAAGTTTAGGATGAAATAATATCTGAATATTACTTGGTAATTGGGGGAAATAAAGTTGCAGTTTGGTTGGTGTAATTCAGTTTTTCTCACGTTATTTTACTACAATGCAAATCACAACACCCCTTGAAGATTTAAGTTACTCAGATGATTTGTTTTAAATTATTATTTTTGTCTGACTTTTTTCATGACCTTTTACATTTAAAAAGAAATAAAAAATACAAATAATTATTTAATTCAAAAATTAGGTAAAAAAAAAACCCACAAAATTTTACACATTTAAAAACATTTGTATTTAAATATTAAAAATTGGCTGAAAACCCATGAGGATTCTGGAAAGTGGAGTCAGGACAAGTTAGAGAAAGAAAATGTGTGTGATAGAGCTTTGAGCAGCTTCAGATAGATATAAGGAATTGTTGGCAAACGTTTCTGGTTGGACTTGTTTAAAGACGTCAGCAGTTAAATTTGTTCTCAGTCCTGCTTGAACTTAAAGTTGACTTGTCGTGTCTCTCCAAACTGTGGTGTTTCAAAGAGCTACCCACGGCAGGTGAGATCTTACCGCTTTCCCACAGAATCCCACTTCCAAAGATCTGAACTTTAGCTCGGAGGGTTTTGCAATGCACGCGGCAGAATTTAAACCAAAATACTTGCAAAACGGCCTTTTTAAATGTACCCATTTTTTGTGTCACTAAACTCCGTGACCCTTTGCCTTTTTCCAGCCCTCACCCGTACTTCATGTATTTATAGATGCCTTTGACTTTGTAATAGTCCGCCTACTAGCTGTAACCCAAGTAATAGCAGCTTGCAGCTCCACATAGCCTAACATTATCCCTGCACACAACAACAGCTTTGGGTCTGCCGGCTCTATTTTGCCCCGTTTCTATAAAAAAAAAAATTGGTGTTTCAATGCACACAAATCAAAAGCCCTTCAAACAGACGCTGCCCACACACACTGGAAACCCTTTGAAAATCTGTCGATGCTAAAACACACGTCTCAATACTCTTCCTCTCCTCCGGAGGTTTTTGCTCTTTGCTGATTCAATATTTCCTTCAGCTCGGCACTAATTGCTTAAAGTAAAGAAAGCGTTCTCGCCTTTTTTTTCTCTCATTGGCTTTTATTTGCTTTTTTATCCTTCTTTTTGTTCCCCCCTGTTCCTGCAGAGCTCTCTTCATCACGCTGCACCTCGGTTTGATTGGTGCAGAATCCTTGTTCAGGAGAGGCAGATTATGTTTGATGAGATTATTTCTGTGCTTTGGACTGCATTAAGATTCTCTGCTGTGGTTGTACGGCGCGCTTTGAGGGTTGTAGTTGTAAGAGGTGTCCCAGTCTGCCTCCAGCCTTGGACTTGGCACACCAACTGTGCGTGCATGTGTGTACCACATAGGGCAGGGCGATATGGCTAAAAATTGTATCACAATATAAACTTTCCATATAGATAATTATTGATTCGTTTTTTGTTTTATCTAGCTGTTATTGTGTGTTGTCACAATCTCTGGTCCAGGTCTATTTGTAACTTATTTCCCTATGTGAAGTTTGTAAACTTCAGTAAGTAAAATTTTCGGTGTTCTATCAAACATATTTTCTATTGATATCGATCACGTGTCTATCATGAGATATATCGTTATCGTTTTATCGCCCAGCCCTAAGTTGATGTCAACCTTGCTTTACTGGGCTGTGGGAGGTCGAGCAGCTAAAGCCTTCCCTCTGCCTACATCCTACAGAATGCAGATCTGGATCAGAGTTCAGTGAAATTAACAACTTTCTATTGGACATGGTTTCTACTGATATTGCAGTAAATATCATTAATGTTTTCCATTGCTATTAATTAGGAGTTTATCGCGATACATATTATTATTGATTATTATTGACCTTGTGTGATTGGAGATCGGCAAGAAAACTGGAATCGGTGCACCCCTACCAAAGACCGATCCTAATATGGTGGAACTCCATTTTAGGTTAGTCAAAATGAATGGCAGTCAATGTACGGTCCTAAAAAGGATAGAAAAACAAACTTGTGTGTAACTCTGATTTGCTTTTGGATCCTTTTAAAATGCCATGTGGTGTAAGTTCTGTTCACCAGGAGCTCTGCGGCAGATTCAATCATAAAATCCCTCATCTCGTGTACAGATACTTCACAGACCGGTACTGTGCAAAAGTTTTAATCAGCTCCTAATTTGTTATATTTTGCAAGTGGTCAGGGAGATGACTGAAAAATAATATAAAACCAGTTTGAAAGACTGTTGATGTGACCATTTTAAATAAAAAACAAGAAATGAGACATGGATTTAACATTTCTTCTCTTTCTGGTGGTGTTACGAGTGTGTGTGTGTGTGTGTGTGTGTGTGTGTGTGTGTGTGTGTGTGTGTGTGTGTGTGTGTGTGTGTGTGTGT
>JAUBOC010000103.1:15493924-15506065 GCA_032275365.1 Anablepsoides cearensis | reverse complement strand
CTAAGCAAGAGCAGAATGTGTTTGGTTATTAATTTTGTTAGCCTGGAAATGTTTTCCTCATTTCAAGTCTTACCAAGTGCAATTGTCTCACTGCACTGGCAGATTATTTCCCTTAATTTGATAATTTGAATCTGAACACCAACTCAAATTGGTGTTCGGCGACTCATCAGGTTTTTTTTCTTTGGTGTTGTTGGGCGGCTTCTTCTTCCAGTTGGCAGTCTGGGTATTGAAACTAGGCATCAAAATTTAAAAGTACGAACGATTCCAGGGGAATTGAAACATTAGTCCCGGTTCCAATCAATTCTCGATACTCGATACCCAACCTTAAGTTTACCCAGCAGGGTTTAATAAAGTTATGGCCCACAGGGTTGAAACAGGACCAGGTGTGTGCTCTGTGTGTGTATATACAGGATGTAATGTAACAGTTTTATGGGACACCACCAAGCCAGCCTGGGTGCTTTTCAGATGTATTAGCTACTTATAATCATGATGTATCCTGTACTGGGAAGAGAGTGACTTCCAGCAGGTCAGAGTGGGCTTTTCCCCTGAACAACCCCAAGGACTTAAGATACCTGGACAATATCAACATACTAATTTTAATGCCATTCACAATAACTATACTCAAAATTTCACAGTGTCTCATGTCTAAGAGGAAATAAAAGCATGTCATTGTCCACTTGTCCTGTAGTGTAGGTCAGCCATGACTCTCTAACTTTTCTCACAATTATGAGATCAGGAGTCTATATTCTTTCCTTTGGTGAATACAATGCTCTTCCATAGTGTTGCACGTCATGCACATGAAAAAATGGCTGCCTTGAACATGGCCCCAGGACTTACTAATTGCAAACACTCAGAATTATTGCGATTGTAAAATTTTGACCATTTTCCTCACATTTTTTTTTTATTTTTAGTTTTCAACTGTGAGATACTGCTACTACTGCTACTACTACAGCACAGAATGTTGGGCTGTAGTTTTTTTGTGCTGACTGAAGGATCTAGCAACGATTTACAATCAACACACAAAAAATGACATAATAAGGAAAATGTTACTACAGGCACATCTCAAAAAATCTGAATATCAAAAGCTCAATTATGTTTGTCAGTTCAGAAAATGAAACTCATTGCATAGAATCATTACACACAGAGTGAACATTTTAAAACCTTCATTTTCTTGTATGAACCTCACCTTCTGAACTGACAAAAAAACCTGAAGTCTTTCACGATATTCAAATTGTTGCATACTGCTCTAAAGGAGGAGGACAAGTAGCAGCTGAAACTGAACCTTAACTTACAGCAGAAAGCTAGATTCCCATGGGCTCCTGCTAAAAGTATTAAAAACTCATGGTCATGTTCATTATCGGTTTGCGGATTTATTTTTATGGGGTAACGGTTTAGGCAGGTAATAAATGAAATAAATGTAGACACTGTGTTCTGTGAACATGGGAACATTTTTAACATTGTTCGGAAACTTGCTTCATGTTTGCTGTTTATTGGTTTGTTCCATCTGTACTTGTGCACCTCGAAGTCAAAACTCGAATTTGGAAAATGAGAAATTCCTGACTAACTGCAGCTTTGGCACACATCTAAAAACTCCTGAAAACTGTTATGGAAAACTGTTTATTTTTACATTTGTTGGGTTGCATCTCATTAAATCAGGCACACATAAAGGTATTGTGCTGCTTCAATTAGAAAATAAATTTCTTTAAATGCATAAAAAGCAGCACATTACATCATTTTGAGCTTATAGATACTGATATTCATTGTGATTACCAGTGATTGACATGTTGTTTGCAAGTCTGTTATCCAGAAATAAAAATTTTAAACTATGCACCAAATTCTCTCTAAGCAAACAAAGAATGGTTTGGGTTTGGTGGAATCCTTCAGAGAGGACTGTAAAGTGATCCTGATGCTGTTGTGCAAAGGGTTTAGCCGTTTTCTTGGACAGTGCTTGATCCAAGTGTAAGGAATAAATTATCAGGATGCAGCGTTGTGTGTCAGATGGTACATGGACATTTGTGGATGATTCTTGTTGAGCAGTTCTGTTGATGCTTGTTAGATGACAGCACTGGTGGTGATTGGTGAAACATATTGTTAATTATCAAAGATGTTGTTGTTTCAGAGAGGAGCGTGCCCCTTTGTGTAGCTCTCATGTATTTGTTTGAATAAATGTGTGTTCTGTCACACGTGTTCTGCTCTGCTTTTCTGGCTCATACCCTGTTTTTCCATTTAGCCTTCGATCACCCAATAAGTTCCAGAGTAAGTCCGTCACGTCTGACCTTGCAGTCAGGACGGGAACTCTGTTTTACTGTCACATTTAATTTATCAAATTTAAATGTTCTTAAACAGATGCTTAGTTTTAGGTGCAAAACTCTAAAAACACCAGGTGATATTGTCCAGATAAGCAACAAATTTACTGAAATAAAGGACGGTGTATAACCCCAATTCCAATGAATTTAGGACATTGTGTAAAACATAAATAAAAACAGAATACAATGATTTGCAAATCCTTTTCCACCTATATTCAACTGAATACATGAATGCCTGCAACACATTCTAAAAAAGCTATGAAAGGGTCACATTTATCACTGTGTTCCATCACCTTTCCTTTTAACAACACTCAATAAGTGTTTGGGAACTGAAGACACTAATTGTTGAAGTTTTGTAGAAGGAATTCTTTCTCATTCGTGCTTGATGAACAACTGCAGCTGCTCAACATTCTGGGGTTTCTGTTGTCGTGTTTTGTGCTTCATAATGTGCCACACAGCTCTGGGCCTTAGGCAGACCCACAATGATTACAATGATATCTGCATCAACTGTTCAGATCATATTGACATCAGCTATGTACGACAACAATGAAATGAAAAAGAAATTATTGCATAAAGTATTTTTTCCCTTAAATTTAAAGAATAATCTGTCTGTATATTCATGATTAACTGTTGAAAGACAATAAATCTTATGGAAAAAGAAGACAGTATGTCAAAAGAAATCTTTAAAATAATAATAAAAAAATATTTCAGTTCTGGAACATAACATCAAGGTTAAGAGGTCATCGCAGCTGCCAAGCTGCTCTAACCCTTAACCCTGTTTGGCCCCTTAGGTCCTTTAACACTTAACCTCATCTGCTCCAGGGTCAGTGTTGCCTGGTTGATCTTCTGCTCTGACCCCACAGATCTAAGCTGGTTATGCTAAACAATAATTTCCCTTCATTACACCAGTTTAATGTTAAAAAAATATATTTTTGCACTGCATTCATGTAGTGTAGTAGTGTTTTACATCTACTAAAAAGGATTGCAATTTAAATAAATTAATGGACGCTGATTTAACGCAGTGCTACTAAAATGGGAGCAAATAAAATATATATAGCTTATTTAGCCTTCATATGATACATGTGTGCATTGCATTATGTGATGCATGGTTTAATTATGTGAGTGTTCAGTCTTAACTTGAGACGTTTGGAGACACATTTTTTAGTGTTGCCTCAGGGCATCTTTCACACCTGGGGATCAGGTGTTATTTTAGAAAATTGCTATGTGACCATTTTTACAAACATGGTGACTTCAGGGCCTAATATTTGCCGGCCTGTTTTAAAGCTGAGATGATGCACCTGAAGCTAAACCTATAAACAGTCTAGGCTTTTCCTGTTTGTCCTGGAGCTGGAAAGTTTTTTTATTGTGAAGTTTTCTCAGCCAGTGTGACAAACAAGTAAAACAGACTTCAGTTCACAGCCCCGTTTGACTTTATCCACTTTTTCCTCTCTCTTCTGAAGTGAGAATGGTTCTTGACATGTTTGGTTTCACCTCTGTGAATTCTTGTTAAGATGCCTTCAGGTGTTTCAGCACACTTTTAGAAGCATTGTCAGATCTTGGCAGCACATCTAGGTGAGCACTAACACACACTGGCATCTTGTTCATCAGAGTTTTCACCTAGAGAGGAGTAAATAGCTGGGACTAAACTTAGAGTTTAAAAGATGGCAGCAGAGAGTCAAAAAAAGCAAAAAAGCAAGATATTACAGTGAATATTTCTTAAGAACAAGGGAGGAATTTAAGGAGACCATGAGGAAGGACTTTCTGTTGGCCTCGAGAAGGTTCTGGCAAACCGTTCAATGACTCAAAAAAGGAAAGCAGGCCTCGTCCCAGGCTGTGCTTGGTTTGGATGAGGATATTGTTGAGCACTTTGAAGATCTCTTTAATCCGTTCACCACCTTTGAAGAGGAGTCTGAGGACTTGGGGAAAGAAAGTCCATTACCAATACCATGGTAGACGTCACTGAGGAAGTGCGCATGGGATGGATAAGATTCATCCTGAGATTCTGAAGGCTCTGGATGCTGTGGGGCTGTCATGTTTGTCACATCTCTTCAACATTGCATGGACTGGTACACCTGCTGCAGACTGATGTGGTGCTTACCATTTTTAAAAAAGCGGACCGAAGAGTTTGTTCCAACTATCGTGGGATCACACATCCTGGAGTAAGTTTACTACAAGATGTTGGATTAGAGACTCCACTCGATTGTTGAACCTTGGAGTAGCAGTGTGGCTTTGTCCTGGTTGTGGAACAGTGAACCACATCTTCACTCTTGCAGAGTTTCTAAGGGGGTCATGGGAATATAACCTTCTAGGCTATATGTGTTTTGTGGACTTGGACAAGGCTTGTGACTGTGTATTTCAAGACATTCTGTTAGGGGTGCTGTGGGAGTATGGGGTATCAGGGTTGCTTTTAAGGACTAACCAGTCCCAGTTAAACCAAAGCAGGAGCTGGGTCTGCAGTCTTGGCACAAAGTTGAACTCATTCTCGGTTCTGGCTGGACTGGTGTGAGAGATGAATCAACGGTTTGGGACCTCATCCTCAGGGCTTTGCTTTAGTCAGTAGAGGTGAAGAAAGCATTGGGTCAAAAGGCAAAGCTCTCGATTTACTAGTCTGTCTATGTTCCAACCCTCACCTATGGTCATGAGGTGTGGAACATGACCAAAAGCAAGGGATCCTGAATACAAGCAGCTAAAATGAGCTTTCATCGCAGGGCAGCTGTGCTCAGTCTTAGAGATAAGATGAGGAGTTCTGTCATCTCGGGGCTAAGAGTAGACCTGCTGCTCCTTCCCATAGAAATGAATCAGTTGAGGTGGTTCATCTGATAAGGATGCCTCCTGGACAACTCCCTTTCAGGTATGTCCCATTGGGAAGAGACCCTCTAAGCAGAACAGAGCTCACTGGAGGGATTTTGTGTTTTTGTATGGGAACAACTTGGGGTCCCCCAGGTGAAGCTGGAGTGTGTTGCTTGAGCGTGGGATGTTCAGGTTTCTCTTTTCCTGTTCATGCATGTGCTATAAGCAGAAGATCACTGAAGAAATTGTATCACCTTTAATCTGTTTTCCTCATCAATTTAACTGCCTAACACAAAGTCCTTCAGATCCTTTTCTTTCCCATTCTCTAATTGTCAAATTTCTGTCTCCATTTCTTTCTTTGTTCCATTTTACTCGCTCTCTCTCATCTCCTTTGCACTTCTTTTGTCTGCTCTTTCCTGCAGGAGTCGCCACAGTGAGCAAACTTGCATAAACACTTTGGCAATTGTTTTACACTGCATGGCCTACAGCAGGGCTATTCAACTGGCAGCCTGCAGGCCACATCCGGCCCGCGAGTGACCAAAGTTTGGCCTGCCTGTTGGTTCATTCATCTCTTGAGCTCAAACCCCGGTTTTCTACTTTAATTACTCTAATTCCTTTTAGTTAAACATAGATATGTTTGGTATCTACAGAGACGTCAGAATCTTGGCTACAAAATGGTAAAAAAAAACATTTCTATGCACACTCTAGACAGTTAAAACTACAAGCAGATGAAGATAAAACTATGAAAGGCAAAATAAAATTGGTTAAAAAAATTGGCAAGTCAGAGATGTTAAAATAATATTTATGTTAAATATGATGCATAATGTGTTCCCTTTGTTTTTGAAATTGTTTTATTATCACTACTTTTATAGGGTTCTGTATGTTGCATTCATGATTAAATAGAGTTGTCAAGTAACTAAGTACAAATACTTTATTTTACTTAAGTAGAAATTTTGGTTATTTATAATCTCTGTTTAGCTGTTACCCCTTCCGTTACTGAACTTCCACTGAATGTTACAGAAAATAAAATGTATAGAGAATGAAGACGTAAAAGTCTTTTCCCAGATTTCTCATTTGTATTTCACCAAAAGATGACCTCAAATCAAGGAAAAATATTCAGCAAACTGTAAAAAATAGAGGTCTGAATGGTGAATGGCTTTTTAACGTCAACATGAAAGACCAGCCATGTCTGGAATCTTTTTTTTTTTTACATTTGTTTCTACTGTTGAATATGACCGCTGAACATCACACTTCCATGCAACTCTGTTAGCATCTGAAACTTCTGTTGACCGTCAGAGCTGTGAGGAATTTCAATCAGGAGGTTCTGTCGACTCAAACGCCTCCTCCCTTCAGACTTTCTCCTTTTCACCCCCTTTATCGCTTGCCCCTTCAGCCCCCACCTCCTCGGCCATGTCAGCCAAGAAACAAGAGACATGGGGCTCAAGAGACACCCAAACACAGGCGTAGTTATTAAGTGTTAAAGGCATCAGTGGTCGGCTCTCAAAGAGGTATTCTTGCTCCTTAATTGCATGCAGCTCACAGTCATTCTTGGGAATAATATTATATGTTTATTGAATCAACAGTCATCTGACACTGGCCTGCTGGCTTCTGTCAGACCTGTGTTTACCCAAAAGGACCAGTTTCAGAGACAAGCCCCTTGTGTTTAAGGTCAGGTCAGACGATCTGACACCATTTTCTATAGAGGATAATTACCACAGGGACAGGAATGAAGAAATCCTAATAGTCAGGTGAAAGTATATAATGGGTCCAGTGTATTTATAAAATTTCCTGTAGGTTTCGGCACTGCAGTCAAATCCTAACCATGTGTTAAAGATTCCATCACAGTCAATATAATGAAACAACACTGGTCACCTTCGTGCCATGCCTGAGAGGAAGATACCTAAACTCTGCAGTTTCCACCAGAGCATCTGTGAAATCTGAACAAGCCAAGTCTTTATCTTCAGCCTATGTAGGATGACAGAGATCTATTGCCAACATTTTGGTGCCAAACCTCACATTGCACCTCTAGACACCTTAGCTAAACAAGAAAGAAACAATATGAAGCAGGTGATGTCAAATAAAGTTTAGGTTGGGCATAAAGAACTTGACACGACCAGGCCCAAGCCCTTACATGTCCGAGCCTGATCCAACCCGACTAATTACTGTAATTGGAGGCTTGAACCTGATGTAAACCTGACATATTATAATGACCATATTTATGCATGTTTAATGCAATCTACATCTTTTGAGCTTAGAAAGCATAGAAAATCTAATTCCCATACATAACACTGTCCCTAATTTCATACAGACTTCAGAGTTTTTCTGTCCATGCATTGACACACACCTGTAGGTGTGTTTTTTGGCAGTGGAGCAAAGACTGCAGAGGAGGAGCAGCATGAGCTTCATGTCATTGAAAACAGTTCAGTTTGATCTGACAACAGGAGCCAGTTGTTAAATTAGCAAGATGAGCAGCTTCGAAAAGCTACTCTTTTCATCTTAGCGCTACCAAAAAAACAAAAAATAAAATAAATAAAAATAAAATAAATGGTGGGGTTTTCCTCCTCTGACTCCAATGTAAAAAAAACAAACACCTGCTGTTGTTTTTATATGCTGGGAAAATTTTGACCATTTATCCATTGTGACACAATATTTTAGTTATATATAGTTTTTTGTGGTAATACATTAGGAAAAAGTTCATCAACCTTTACTCCTGCGTATAATAGCTATGACTCCCCAACTTTCTGGATGATTTTTGGGGTTAAATATTTTGCATTATACACATATATGGTAAGCTTTTAATGCTTTCTTTTTTAGACCAACATTTCTGTTCTTTAAGCAAATCAAATAGGAGCAGAGTCAATGTTCAGTGTGCTGTGCTTCACTTCTGCACCTGTCTTTCTGTCATCAACAGAGTAAACTACCGACTCCTCTCTTTAGACTATAATAAGCTGATGACTTTAAATGACTTTAAATTGTGCATTCTTGCTTAGTTTTCTCTATGCTGTATGTATTGCAGGCTTATTAAAAGAATACTCATTAAAGAAACGCCACCGAAGCCCGACCCAACCATCAGGCATGTAATTTTGGCCCGTCCTGATTATCAGGTCGAGCTCTGGCTATAAGTCTAAACTCTAATGTCAAACCAGCTGCAGATTTTGGGACAAATTTGTGTTATTTGAAGGTATACAGGGTTAAAAACCAGTAATCAAAATGCAACTTATTTCTTCCCTAAATGGTGATTAAAAACCCTAAGATGACAGTGTGAGATGTGAGATAAGGTAACATAAGAAGAGCGTATCTCTGAAGTGCCGTGAGATGTAGCGGTGGGTGTGTAGGTGAGGACTCGACACATATGTTGTACAGATGCTTCCCATAAATTTAGAGGAGAGAGGAAGTCCGTTCCCAGAGCTGCAGGCAACAAAATAATGAGTCTGCCGCTTACTGTAAACTTTAAACAAGTGCAGTAATGAAACAGCATGAGGCAAGACGAAAGGAGAAACAGGTATGGAAGGAAGAGAAGAGGGAATCTCGACTTTTATCTGTTATTTTTAGGCTGAATTTTTTTTTTTTTACATTTTACATTTCTGTCATGCACAAAGCTGTATCATCATATCTATCTCTGCTTTATATGAAGATGCACACTGACTTTGATTTATTTCCAATAAAAGATGAACAAAATACTCCAGTGGATTTACTCCTGGACCAGGATTCTGTTTGTATTCTTGCTCTCAGTTTGGTCGAGGCAGATGGATGGCTGAAGTGAAGATTTGACACTAATTGCTGGCTCCCTTAAATAACTTTTACTAATCAGCATTTTTTAATTTAAGCTGCAGATTCTTGATTTTTCACAGATAAGTTTGGTTCAGCTGCAGCAGCTGTTTTTTGCCTGAAGGAAGAAAGAAGGGAAGGAGCGCACACTGAATGCAGTGAGTAGAAGATTCATACATGTGAAGGAAAAACACAAGTAAACTTTAGGGTCTTTAAAGTGCTTGTGACACGTGTGGAACAAGACTTTTTAGCTTTGGACTGAAATTTCTAAAATATCGGAGCCTTTCTGACTTAAGCTTTCCACATTGAGCAATTCTTTCTTGCTTGTACGACTTTGTGTCTTCGCTGCATATCCTCTGTGCATTTGTCTTTGTTCATCACATCAAAAAGTGGCTGGGATTTTGGAGAAAGTGCAGCAGGGAATATTACAGCAGGCAGTGGAAAAATCCAAAGCACCGAGTCTGTGTGTTTATGTTTGCATGCACACCCTCCAGATCGGGCTTTCTGCCTCACGTACTGCTGACATTTGTCTTTGTATGACGAGTGAAATGGACAAGTGATGTTTATTTCTGTGATGCCTGAAAAAAAAAGTGGCCTCACGATGGGCAGTACAGTGGTTTGTTTCGGGTTTTTATCCCTCCTGCATAATTTGATCATTACCAGGTTTACTCACACAGAGCGGTCACAGTGTCCTGTTTGAGTGGAGCTGAGGTGGAAATCTCTGCAGCAACACAGTGAGAACCACATCATCTGCACCCATCCTGACTTATTTCCATACAGGTGTCTGAACGTGTAAACGGGTGCCTTGTTTGTTTTGCATGGTTTACGCATCAGTTCACATTCAAATTGTAAAATTTCGAATACCTGCGGGATTATTTTCGCCAACTTTTCCGATAACCTTTTTTTTGTCCACAAACAAAAGTAGCAGCCGTTCAGTAGAGAGGGGTTGGAGCGTGCCTGCACCTGTCTCATTATTTTTAGCTCTTCTGTTTGCTCTGCGGCTCTTCTGAATTTGTCCACACTCCAGCACTGCAACAACTTTAACAGCAAAGAGACTTTGCAACTCTGAGGCTGCCTTCTGTAGCACCAGTCTGTAGCCAGACGTGACGTTAGCATGTCCTGCTTTAAGCTGTCAGTGACCGTCCATGTTGTCCTATTACAGGGTAGCGACGGACCATAATGTGGACAACACCACTGCCATGTTGAGAGAATGGTTGAAGAAAGCCCAACAAGTCTATCACTACGTGGAGTGGAGACCGATGGAGGAGCCGAGGTTAGTTACGATTTATCAACTCAGTCTGTTCTTGCATGATTTCTTCTCTTATGTAATTTGATCCATAATACTTTACTGAAGTCTAGACACTTAAAATGAGTCTTTGATTTTTGCTTTAGGTCCTACACAGATGAATGGGGCCCGAAACACTGGCCTCCTTCCAGATTTAAGCACGTTATGAAGCTGAGACAGGCGGCTCTGAAGGCTGCGCGCGAAAGATGGGCCGACTATATCCTGGTACCAACAAATACATCAATATACAACAATACATTACAGGGTTTAGCATTTGGGACTAACAGGTAGATAAACAGTCTGTTTTAAACGATTAAACTGATAAAACAAGGGATATTAGCACGAGGAAGTCATCAGGATAAGGAGGTGAATGTTGAGGTATATCTTTTAGGCTATTGCTGTGTCTCACTTCAGGTACTGCAGCCCATCTAGACTGAGGCCCCACGGAGGCCACACTCTCCAGATATTTAATTTTCTCTTTTGTTCCTGAAATGAAAGGGTGTCCTGAGACTTTTGACTCAACCTGTAGCATAATCCTGGTGATGCATGTATGTTTATAAAAGACAAGTGGACAGACAGCTGTTGAAAAAGAAAGGGAATGAAGGGATTTGAGTTTTTCATCATGGTGTAAGTGTTCATTTATTTTTCTCATGTATAACTGATCTTCATTAGCAGGTGAATAGATCCTTAGATTAGAAATTGATTAGCGCATCATTCAATCCCCTAAATCTAATCATGAAAAACAATCAGATCTTCTAGTTTTTATATTTGCCTTTCCTTCAAAAGATAATCTGTATTCCTGAGATCCTGCTCTGTTTCAGTTTGTTGATAGTGACAACCTGCTGACCAACCCTCGAGTGCTGAACCTGCTGATGGCCGAGAACCTGACCCTGGTGGCTCCCATGCTGGAGTCTCGCTCGCTCTACTCGAACTTTTGGTGTGGCATCTCCCCCCAGGTGCAGTTTGGGCTGAAATCCATCCATCGGTCTGTCTACTCAGAGTTTTTAGTTAATCTTGGTTTTCTAAAATTCCCCGCCAGGGTTACTACATGCGAACCCCAGACTACCAGCCGATCAGAGAGTGGAAAAGACTCGGCTGCTTCCCTGTCCCGATGATCCACAGCACCTTCCTGGTGGACTTGCGGCGTGAATCCAGCCGGGACCTGACCTTCTACCCTCCTCACCCAGACTACAGCTGGGCGTTTGACGACATCATGGTGTTTGCCTTCTCCGCACGCCAAGCAGGTCAGTTTAAAGAAAAAACCTGAGGATCATCAGCAGCTCATTAGCTGCACTTACTTTTAATTATACCTGTGTGTTTTTTTATAACAAAGTTTCTTGTAAATTTTGTGCACATCTGGCAGAATAGAAGGTGCTTTTTTATTGAGCGTGTGCACGCTTGTGAACAACAGTAAAAGTACATTTCTGTGCTTGATGTGGGTAATTAGCAACAGGTATCATAAAGTACACTTTCCTGTTAGTCAGCAGCGCAGAGCCTGACGTGTGCTTAAAAACCAAATAAACACATTAAAGCTCTGAAATAAACATAAACAGATGGAAACAGAAAGACACGTACAGAATGCTGGATTAAACTAACAGGTTCATTTGAGTTTATAAAAGTATAAAAGTTATGGAATTAAAACAAAACAGAGTTGAAGTAAATTACCAATTTGTGTGAATGTAAGACAAAGAACAAGCATCAAGTGTTTTAATGTTTGTTTAAAATGTTTAGATCAAGAGGTTATATTTACAGACCTGTGTGTGGTGTGTGTGTGTGGTGTGTGTGTGTTTTAGGTGTGCAGATGTATGTGTGTAACAGAGAACACTACGGTTTCCTTCCCATTCCTCTGAAGCCTCAACAACATGTGGAAGATGAAAGAGAAAATTTCATACACACCATTACAGAAGCTCTGAGTGAGTCACACACACACACACACACACACACACACACACACACACACACACACACACACACACACACACACACACACAC
>JAUBOC010000103.1:15442572-15453364 GCA_032275365.1 Anablepsoides cearensis | reverse complement strand
AGTACTGTAACTAGTACTGTAACTAGTACTGTAACAAAGTACTGTAGATAGTACTGTAACTAGTACTGTAACAAAGTAAATGTGTGAACTGTGAGACTTTAGAGCACTGATCATCAACTTGTGGCTCCTGGAACACATTGGGCCCTCAAGCTTATTCCATCCAGTCCAATATTAAAGCTGACATGTGCAAAATCCACTTTTTTAGTTATTAAATACAGTTTCTTGTGTACTTAAAGTCTCTAAGAGTGCTGTGTAGATGTTTTTATTATTTTATTATTATTCTGTTTGGGTGATATTTTTCAACCCGTTTAGTTTTCTCTTTTTTCTATAACCTTTTTGGGACTATTCTGTCAGTGTTTTATGATGGAACTTCTAAATAAGGTCTCAACTTACCAACTGCAATTTGGTGATCTTCATTCTCCTCTGGCTCTGAGTCTCTGTCTTTCCATCATTTAAGGCTGGATGGACAAGTCTCCTCTTGTTTAACTAATTTGTAAAACAAACAAAAAAAAAGTGAATTCTCCGCTGCCATATAGCCATAACCCCCTCATCAAAGTACAATGGAGGAGGGCGGGGCATGATGTATCTGGTTTGCATTTAAAGAGACTACCTCAAAACGAGTTTAGGATCTTTACAAAACTTTCATTTTTATCTCAGATAGTCTAATTTCAGCCTGGACATCTACAAACAGTTATCCTGTTTATTTTTCTAACCTAAAGCAGAAGTTAAACACCAAAATTAATACGTTAATGTAAGAAAATAATGAGATTCTGCAGCTGTGGCGGCTCTAGGCTAAACCAGCTTGCTTAAAGCTAACAACATTAGCGTCAATAAAACTAGCAGTAAATAAGTTTGAACTGTTTTGTTGTTGGAGCAGGGATCAGCTGTAGATGTGTTAACTGTTGATGTATTTGTTCTGTGTTTAATGCAGCCAGCCTCTCATGCAGAACAAACCCACTGTATGTGCACTGTCAGCGTTTTTAGGGTTTGTTAGGTGGAGGGAAACAAAATCGCTGAATAAACCAGAAAATGTTTGTAACCATTAAATCAGTCACGTTGGCACTTTTCAACAACATGTTTGTTGTCATTTTTCTTAAAAGAGGCCAAAGGTTTATTATCTGAATATAAAACCTCAACTTTCTGTTTATTTTAATTGATAGATTATAAAATACAACATCAGGGCAGCTCACACCTGTTCTCAGGACTCATAAAATATTCTTCTCACAGTTTATAAACTTTAATGAGTTTTTATGAAGGCTGCAGTTTGTGATCTGGTCCTACCCATCACGCGTAGCATCTGAACAATTAAAACAGCAATAACACAACTGCTTCTCCACAGGGAGCAATGCAGGGAACCATACCATACTTGGGGACTTTTCTAACCGATCTGACCATGTTGGACACAGCCCTGTCGGACTTAGTAGAGGTAAACTAAATAACTGTTTATGATGTGTCTGTTGGTCCAGTTTGTATAATTCTCTGGTGTTTGATGTTTTGGCTTTTATTGTTTTCTGCAGGGTGGTTTGATCAACTTTGAGAAGAGACGAAGGGTGAGTGTTTCCTTCTTGATCGTATCATGATTGTTTTGTGTGTCCAAATTCAGGGGCTGCATCCTTTGAAGGACCCGACCTACCTGGTCTAGGTGAGCCGGGTTCTTGGTCGACCACAAAGATCGAAAACAAGAAGTGGCTGTGAATTTAGACGGTCTAGTCTTCAGCTTTGTTCCCGCCCTTACCCCAGCATATGTCATGTCGCCTAGCAAACGTGAAGACCCTAAACAGAAGCAAAAATAGATTTAAAGTAGCAAAATATCAGTATATTGGTATCATTAATAATATAAAATAAAAAAAATTAGCTTAAAGGCAAAATTTGAAGAACTGACAGACTCGTTGTACGTTCATGTTTATTTTTAGAGCGGCTGTGGCGGAGTGGTTAGGGGAGTTGCCGGTTCAATCCCCCGTTTCAGCCGTCTCAGTCGTTGTGTCCTTGGGCAAGACACTTCACCTGCCTTGCCTACAGATGGTGGTGTCAGTGCATGGCAGCACGATTTGAAAAAACTTCCTCTGATTCGCAAACAAGTTCATACGCCCGCTTGAGGTGTTTTTTTGAAAAAGAGTTAATGCGCAAAAGGAGAGATGGAAACACATTTGCCAAATAAGTTCTGACATAGCGAACATTTACCTCACATGGTTGATCAGCTGTTCAGCTGTCTGAACGATACCGGTACCAGAGTGACTGCAGCCGCAACTGGCAGCAGGACCCTCCTGCTGCCTGCCTATTCTCAGTTATTCCCGTAACGTGAAGAGAATTACATTTCTTTCTCTACGTCTCCAGACAGCAGTAACATCACCAGAACCAGTTGAAATGAAAGAATAATTACAACTTTCCTGATACACTCAAAAAACAGATTGTTGGATTTACTTAACTTGGTTATGTCAAGTGGTTACACTAAATTAACTGAGTTGAGTAAATCTAAAGCACTTTGCACAATTACATTGAAATAAATAGTAAAAGTTATGTTGGACTTACTCAACACACTTAAGTGGAACCACTTGACATAACCGAGTTAAATAAATCGAACAATCTGTTTTTTGAGTGCAGAAGCAACGCGTTCCTGATAACTTTTCTCCATTATCCTGAGATGTGTGACCCCTGTGAGTCTTACTTCCTGGTAGCTACACACATGCATTTAACCTAATTGTTTCCAGTTGATGGAAACACGTCTGATTTGCTTTTCTTCGTTTTTTTTCCTTTTTGCAAAATTAAAATAATTTGCACATATTTTGAATTAAAATTGGATGTAAACACAGCTTGTAAGTGTAAAGAGCTTTGGGGTCCGGAGGGAATTGATAAAGCGCTATATAAGTTTAGTTCATTTACCATTTACCAGCTCGTTTGATTTCTGAAGATTAATTCTGAAGATTAATATTAAAAAACATGTTTATTCAAATGGCAAAAGCATTGATAACACGACCGCTTTAAACTCTCAGTTTTTATACTGCCAGATTTTTATTTTAAACTGTATTCCTTTCACTTGCTCCGGTTGGCCTGCAAAGCATTTTGGGATAGGGTGGGCCGAGAAGGATCCATCCCTCAAATCCGGTAAAAAAAAATAAAAAAGAGGACGCATTTATGGGCCGCATTGGAGAACGCCTCAAATTTGGACAGCGGACAAATTCTGCCTTCGGAGGACGCAGCCCCTGGATTTGGACACAGCCGTTAGCACGCACACACATGTTCCAAATGTTTGATGCCGCTTCTTCTCCGTCTCTACAGGAGTTTGAGGTCATAGCTCAGATTAAGCTGCTCCAGTCGGCCTGCAACAGCTACTGCCTGACTCCCGACCCGGCTTTCCTGCGCTGGTTTAAGAGCCAGCCTCAGCTCAGTGAGGAGGAGAGGTACGGCTCTTGTTTCAACTCAACGAATCTTCCTTTTTTTAACCGCACTCTGTTAGATAACAAGCAGTTTAAGTGCATGAGTCGTGCTGTGTTGGATCTTCTGTTCATTGCCTGCTGTGGCTTTACTCCCCATTGATCCATTGTTGTTTTCATTGTGTGAGCTCCTTTCCTTTCCGCTCCCAGACTTTCTCTATTCTTCTGCTTCACTGAGAATTTAGGTCTCAGAAACAATGAGGTAATATTATTGTTCTGATGTGTTTTACAATGTCTTACAGCTACGCCTTGTCCTGCGAGGTTGAAGGTCTAGGCGACAGCAGCCCGACTTTACCCAAAACCCGAAAAAGCATGGTGAAGAGACTCAGCCTGTGAGTACACTTACACATGTTGAGGTGTATGGATTGGACCCAGATGTGTGGCACAAAAATCTGAATTTTAGAACTGAAAGTGAAAGTAGTCAAACTGAATTTTTAATAGACCAAAATACAGTTTCAAAGCAAATTAATTCAAATTCAAAACTTTAAATTCAGTTTCAAACCATTAAATTCAGTTTCAATATAGTAAAATTATTTTTCAAACCAATGCATTCAATTTCAAATTATGTACATTCAGATTCAATCTGAATAATTCAAAATCAGTTCCTGCTGGCACAAGATTTATCCCATAGACGTCTCATGATTACAATCATTACAGTCTCTTTGTTTTACTAACCTGTCCTCCTCCTGTTCCACTCCCCAGGCTGTTTCTTGGACCAGACAGTAACTCGGCCAGTTCTCCAGTCAGAGAGACGCCACGCTCGCCCCCTACTGGCAGCTCGGGGGAGAGCATGGACTCTGTCAGCGTGTCGTCCAGCGACTCCAGCAGCCCGTCGGATGGCGAGGGGCACACAACACCAACACACACCCCTGACTCACACCTCTCCCTTCAAAACAAGGTAAAGTTCAAGAACATTTACAAACACAACCTAAAACTATAATAAAACTCAGTTTAAACCATCAAAAGTTTTACTAAAATGTATGTAATCTTATCTCTGCTAAAGCACCAAATAGTTTTAATTTTAGCTCTTTCATTAACTTTACATTGTATTAACATTCAAATATAGAGCAGAAATGAGTCTCATGAACCAGCTGGCAGACTTTACAAACTGTAAAATGAAAACCAAATTAAGTCATTTGTAATTATTTTAAAGCTTATGTTCATTTGAAGAAACACCTATGTTTGGCAAAAAAAAAAAAAAATCATGCCTGCAATATGTTTAAAAAATATTAAACAATTCAAATTCAGACATTTTTTTATTATTTGGCGCTAAAATAAATTTATTCAAA
The DNA here is from genome assembly GCA_032275365.1 of Anablepsoides cearensis. Lineage (NCBI taxonomy): Eukaryota > Metazoa > Chordata > Actinopteri > Cyprinodontiformes > Rivulidae > Anablepsoides > Anablepsoides cearensis. The sequence continues at coordinate 15,448,644 of JAUBOC010000103.1, read as the reverse complement.
AAAATATTTTGAAACTGAAAAAAAAAGTAATAAAATTTCAATTTAAAACTGAAAAAAAAAGTCAAAAAAAAAAACTACTTGCCAGAAGTACTGCAGTTTTGAACAATTTTTTTCATTTTAAAAATTGTTTTTCAGTTTCAAATTTTTTTTAGCTCCATATATTTAACCTCAACGGCAATATGTAAGATTTATGTAATATGTTAACTGCAAACAGGTCATCGTTGTATAAAAAGAAAACATCTCAAAAAAGCAGAATCTTTTTTTTAGAAAAAAAGCAGATTAAAATGAATGGTCAATTTATGAGTTAAAATAATGTTCTGTATATTTTTGTGTTTTCCATCAGTTATCAGAATCATCCTCCTGCACCTCGCTCCACTCCATGGACACCAACTCATCCACAGCCAGTGTCTCCACGACTCCTGCCTTCCCTTCCCTCTCTGCTCCCCTTTGCAGCCACAGACGCTGTGTCTCCCTCATGCCCCTGTCCCCCAGCTCCCCCAGTCAAAGCCCCATCTACAACACGCAAGCCCAGGACGCGTGCATCATAAGAGTCAGCCTGGAGAACGGCAACGGCAACCTGTACAAGAGCATCCTGGTGCGTAAACACGCAGTTGTTAGTTCATTACTGGAAGAATAGTTTTTTTTCTGAGATGTCTGTTTTCTTAAACAGCTGACCAGTCAAGACAAGACTCCGGCGGTGATTTCCAGAGCGATGGCGAAGCACAACCTGGAGGCGGAGCCAGAGGAAGGATACGAGCTGGTGCAAGTCATCTCTGAGGAAAAAGGTAAAAGCCAGTCAAAGCCTCAAAGGGCCAGTTGTAAAAAACTTCAACGTTCCCAGTTTAACTTTGATTAAACACGGAACGTCACGTTCAGTGGTGGGCAGCACTAATCTAAAAATTAGTTCCACTAGCCCTAAAACACCAGCTCAAATATTTAGGTCCCCTAATTTTAAAGCACTAATGCACTGAAAATTTTAGCAAAAGCTAATTCTAAAGCACTAAAATAACCCAGTCAACCCATGAACATTCTTCAACAGAGTCACATATTGTCATGTTGCTCTCTTAAGACTTATCATTGACATTCCACAGCTGTATTTGTGTTCATATATTGTCACCTGGTGGATAAATGACACACATATGAACAAAATGTGTGACAGCTTTGTTAACATTAACGTTTATCAATAACATTTTAGACCTCAGTTAGTGCTTCTAAATTTAGCCTATAAATTTAGCAAGTGCTATTCCACTATTAAATTTTTAAATTAGCAAAAATTTTAAATTAATTAAATTAATTAATTAAAAATTAGCAAAGGCGCTAAAGCACTAATCAGAAAATTAGCTCCCCTATTAGTGCTGTAGGAGAACTGTGCCCACCACTGGTCACGTTCCACGTCTCATTGCTACGTCTGAACACCGTTAACAGACAATAACTGAGCTTCATGTGGTATTTCCTGCACAGAAACAGTGCTTTAACACATTTTTTTTATAAACACTGAAAAGTACTACATGTACGACTGAATAAATGTGAAATACAGAAATACTATTAAAAGTAAGAGTTTTACTCACTGTTGAGCTGTAGTGAGGAGCTGCCATCTTGAATCCTGAACTCTCCCACTTTCCGAAAAAAATTCTCACTGTAGGGGGCATTTCTGTTCAAATTTACAACTTGTAAGTGGGAAATTCCCACTTTTACACGGTTAGATTTTACACAGTAAAACATTGGTAAGAAGAATTTTTGTTTCGTGTCTTTCAGAGTTGGTGATTCCCGATAACGCCAACGTCTTTTACGCCATGAACACCTCGGCTAACTTTGACTTCCTGCTGCGAGCGCGCGGCTCAGCGTGCCGGCCGGTACAGCTGCGGAGCCGGTGCAGTACCACTCTGCCTCGGACTCAGTACCGCTCAAGCCTCTCGGTCAGACTCAGTAAAGTCACGCTGTGACCCTCCAGTCTGGCGTCACACCACTGAGCCGGGGCCCCGCAGGCCACAGCAGCGGTGACTGAAGGTGGAACTGCTGCACTACAGACAGTTCTCAGACTCTGGGCCTCATCCTGAACTGTGCCACTGCCTGCCCAGCCTTAACATGGAACAGTGCAACAGTGATCCCTTGTGGCCTCTGCCTTTTACAACTATTTTTTTTTTTTGTATATGTGGGAGCAGCCAAACGCCCGGAGCCTCATGTATGAAACTGTGTGCAACTTTTATACCAAAAGCTGGTTTACAGACAAACTTCAAAAAGTGTGTTTTACCAAAAATATTCTGATTCATCCAACTGTGTAAACACACGTTTCTGCATACCTTTCCTTCATACATTTAAATTTACATGGAAACTGAGCCTACATCTGACCTCCCCCCCCAATACTCCTCTATAAATCTGCCCAGCATGACCAATCTAAAACTATGTTCAGATGCAGGAAAACTGAGAAATTTATGGCATGTGAATCAGAGATGAAACTAGATAAGGTAATGGGAGGTATAAAGAAGTGATGGTGAAGCTGGGGCAGGGTGTAAAGCACCAAGTTTGGATTTAAAGAGACAGCCTCAAAATGAGTTGATCTGAGATACACCTCAGAAAAGGGGTGAAAGAGGGGCTTGTGGAGTTACAATAAGGAGGAATTCAGACCAAACCATTGCTCCACTTTTTATAGAGCCAAACTGAAGGATTTAAATGTGAAAAAGACGGATTTAAAATTCTAATATGTCTACTTTAAGGATCAGACATGAAGGTGGGAGTAACGTTAAGTAAACATTACCATATTTTCTGAACTACAAGTCACTATGTAGTATGAGTCAAAAACATGCATCACGAAGAGGAAACAAACATATCTACAGTAAGCGGCACTGGACTATAACTTGCAATTATTTAGAAATTTATTCCACCAAGTCAAAGAACAACCATTTAATCTGGAATAAGACAGAACATACCTGATATGCTGAATACCACTAATTAACATGACAATCCAGTTACCCGTAAATTTACCAATCTTATTCCACATCACATGATTAGCTTTCTTGCTGTAAGAGTAACCTTTGCTTTTGGCCAGTCCCTCACAAGTTTCTAAGATAAGATAAGATTTTATTATCCCAAAGGAAATTCACAAGCTGCCAGATGCTTCAGTAACACAACACGAGGTAGAATATAGTCTAAAAGAGACATTCGTTTTTCGCTCTTAAAAAACGATAAAAACATAGGAAACAAAATGTAAAAGAAAAAAAAAAGCAAGCATCAGCCCAGTGATAATTAGGTGGCAGTTATGTACAACCAATGTAAGAGGCCAGTGGCAGGCATCTAACATTTAACAGATCAGTCAAAAATGTCTCATGAAGAGGAAAACAACATATAGAAGTCACATCTGTCTATAAGTTGCAGAACCGGCCAAACTACAAAAAGCGTGACTTTTAGTCCAGAAAATACAGTTTTACTGCAAATGAATGAAGTGAAGCAGGAGTGCAGATCTGAGGCATTTCTAACTTTACTCCTTGTGTTTAATAACATAATTACTGTAAACACAGAAACACGCGGGGGTTTGGTAGAACATCTGATGCCAAGAAACGAAACAGTGTGATTTCTGCAAACCTGCTCCCTCCCGGTTCTTCCATTAGTGACCTCCTCCAGCGGCCAAAGCTGCTATTGTTGCACAAATACAGTATGTGCAACCTTACACTGCTGTTTATGAGCATGTGTTGCTGTTTACACCTTGAAACATCACATGTTCTGAATGAATCTGCTGATCCAACACTGTTTTCTTCTCAGTGAGAACAGAAGTGCCCTTTAGACAGTTCCCTTGGATTATCTGTGTGTGCCTCGTGAGTGTGCGTGTTTACCTACAGTTTACATCAGACTGAGGTCGTTTCCATCTTTGAGGCATGCAGGTTATATTGGAGGAGGTTAAATGTGGTTCAGTTTCATTGTTCAGCTCAAACTCATGGGAAAACATGGTTAAATACCCCTTAGGTTAAAATAAATGGCAAATTGTTGAGTTTCGGTCATGCACACTTTGGTGAAACATGGCGTCCGTAACCTTTTTTGTGTGTACGCACCTTTCATGCACGAGGCCTCATACCTCCAGCAGTATTCTGATGCTGAATCAGCTCCTTTGCAGTGTTTATGTAGCTGAAGTTTTACTTTTCTCCTAAAAGGACGGTGGAGAGGAGTGGACGTGTTGTTGATGAATGAATGGACCTCTAACAGTATTCTGAATATAAACTGACTGAAAGACAGGATGACGTCAGTATTTCTCCCAGTGTCGGGCCTCCTGACGAGCTTGTGCACAGTGTGTGTGTGTGTGTATGTGTGTTTATGCTCCCTTCGTACTGTGAACTGTGTGATCAATGCCTTGTTAAAAGCATTCTGATTGGTTCCAGTACTTGATGGTGAGTTCTTGGTGAAAACTTAAAGGCCTTATCTGCCCTGTCTGCAGGGTGTAGAGGTGCAATCTGAGCTGCAGAAACATCTTCACTCACAGTTTCAGGGTTTTTTTTGAGGAAGATGAATTCTTAGCCTCCTGCTGAAATGTAAAGTGAAGTGTCCTAAAATATTTGTACCTTTTAACTCAACGATATATGAACCTTAAAGTTGCACTTGTGAGCTGGTTGAAGAATGAATCTGTGAACAGTTTCTTCACTAAACAAGTTACTATTTGTCGCTTCTTGTTATTTTTTTACTTTTAACAGAGTTCAGACCTGAATTGTATTCATGTATTAGAGAGTGCCAAAGGTTTAAAAGAAAATAACTGTAATAAAGTCAGATTATCAGAAAAAAAGGACTGATTTCTCTTCAGCCGGTCTGACTGCTTCATGTTCATCAGATAAAACAGTATTAGGTCGTCCCAGGGAAAACAATAAAGACTCACGTTAATGTCCCGGTTCCATCTTTATTATTATTATTATTTCTAAATCATTGTCATTTCCTGTTCTGCACTGCCAAAGTCTCCTCTCTCAATTAATAAATAAATTATTACCATAAACATGAACTCTTGTTTTTGTGTGTTTTGCTTCCAGTATTAAACCAAATCATCAGTGAGTCATTTTTCCACTCCTCGTCTCCGTGGTGGACAGCATGTCTTCTGTTCTTGAACCGGATAAACAGAACGGGTTATTTTGCTGAGTGGAAAACATTTGTGCTGACTTGAATGAATCCGTCGTGACCCTTCCTTTTCCGGAAACTGGGTTTGTTCTAATCAGGTTGACCGTTTCCTCCCCGAGGAACTGAAAAGGACAAATTTTAAGGGGTGTTAAAGAATGGAAAGTATGTGAGATGTAAATAAATAAATTATAAACCTTTTTAAAACAGCAGATGTGATTAAAACTCTACTTATTGAAAATGTAAAAAGAAATGTAAATTTACAAGATGTGGTTAAACTTTATTACTGAACATGAAGCAACAGTTTATGTATTCCAGTGTTATTTTACTCTTCTCCTTCCTCGTCTCTCTCAAGGAGAACCTCATCATCTTCAGCTCTGACACTTCTAGTTCTGTCTCCTGTCTTTTTGTCCATGTCTCTGTCTCTAAACTGTACAACACAGCTGTTCACACAGAGTCTCTTGTAAACCTCTCCTGACCCTTTTCTTCACCACACTGCGTTTTCCTGGACAGTGGACCATAACTCCTTAAAGTCCTGCACCTCTGTGACCTTTGCTCCTTGTAGCCTGACTGCTCCACCTGCCTCCCTCTCATTCACACACCTGGACTCGTCTCTTTCATTCATCTTCTTTCAAGTGCAGACCTCCACCTCTCCAAGCTGTCTTCCACCTGTTCTCACCACAGATCACAAAGTCCTCTGCAAGCATCAGAGTCCATGACCTCATTTGTTAGTCTGTCCATCAGAGTGAACAGGGAGGAGCTCAGAGCTGATCCTCGACACAGTCCCACCTACAGCACATCTCACCACTGTCCTGCTGTCCTCAAACATGTCCTGCTGCCGCCACTCCCAGACGTTTCCATACCTCCACTGGTGTCATCAGGTCCAGCTACCTTCCTCTTCTTCATCACACTCAGAGAGTTTGGTCCATATTGACATGATGACATCACACAGTTGCTGCAGATTCGTCGGCTGCACATCCATGATGC
>JAUBOC010000103.1:15419860-15433915 GCA_032275365.1 Anablepsoides cearensis | reverse complement strand
TTCTCCTTCAATAGTTTTGTTAACGAGTTCCTAAACACAAACTCTAAGTGTTGGTTTTCCCCACAGGAAATATTTTTCAAAGCATGGAACTAAAAAAAGAAACCAGTCAAAGTTGTTTTTAATTGATTTTGTAAAGTTAATATATGACAGCACATAAGAACCAGGTTGACGTCAAATTGAAAAAAGGTACTTTCAAGTTATTAATATTTCTTTCATGTTTAAACCAGTCTCATAAAGCAACAAACCTGTCGCTTCATTGACACTAAACTGTAAACAGAAAAAGATGAATCGATTTTTGCTGATTTTTATTTAAGAACTCAGTTTCTCTAAAAATTGTCAGGAAAAAAAAAAGAGAAAGATGTTACGGTAAAAAAAAAAAAAAAAAAGAAAAACTGATCCACTTTAGGAGCAGGAAGAGAAAATCGAGTCAGCTGAGTCAACAGGGACAGGAAAGCCTGGCTGTGTGAAGAACAGATATACTATATAATAACATCAGTAAAAAAAACAAGAAAGACCCAGAAAGTAAAAATCTGGGGACCACCACAAATCACTGGTAAAAAGTATGAAAGTTTGTCAACGCCTCACCTGGCACTGGGTGCACAGCGTATGTACATGCAGCCAACTCTGTTGCCTCTGCTGGAGCGAGTGAGGAACACCTCCATCGTGTCCAGCTCTCTCTGAGTGTACTGAAACTCAGCTCGCTCCGTCAGGTGGAGCTTCCATCTCCCCTCCACGCCCCCAGACCCTCCGCTTCCCGAAACCGAAGCGCCGCTCCTGGACCGCAGGCTCGACGTCCCCGTTGAGCCCGCGGCGGCGGGTCCTGCTTCCGGTTCGGGCAGAAAGGCGTAGGTGGGCTCTGGGGGCAAGAAGGCGAGCTTGGCTGCGATACGGCTCGGACAAGGTGGGCAGCAGAACAGGCAGCAAAGCTCACTGAAAGAGAGGTCGTTCATCCTTCACTGTGGAGAGAAGACAGGATGAGTTACACGCTTACTGCATGTGTTATTACACGTCATGTTTCAGGACATACATGATGAATGTTTCCTTTGACATGTGAAATGTTTACACACTTTACAAACCCAACATGTAAAACTAAAAGTTTCACAATATAAATTAAAATTCTGTGCATAAACTCACTTTTTCCTACCAAAAAGCAAAAATATTTCTCCTAAATCCATATTAAAATAAAAAAAATAAATAAAATATACGTTCAGGCCAGATTAAACAAAAAGTATGGACATTTCTAAATTTAATCTACTAGTGCTATAAAACAAAAAACATAATTGTCCAGGTATATGTGTATGTTTAAGATGATAACCCAATATCTTTTTAAACATAACAGAAATATGGTGAAAAACACAAGTTATTTAAATACACACTGGTATAATTTATGGAAAACAATAATCTCTTGAAGCTTTTATATCTCTAAACAAAGAAAATACACAGATGATAAACAATTTTCATGTAAAATCAAGGGGAAACTGAATGAAGAGAGAAATTGGAATTACATGAGAATAATGTCTAAAAGCAGCATGAATGTTTTTCTTTACATAAAATAAACAAGAACAGGATCATAGGCTCTTCTCTGTTAAATGTTTCTAAATATTATGTTAAAAGTTAAAACTACAACATTCAAGAGTTCCCTTGACAAAACAACCATAAGGTTATGTTCATCTAAACACATTAATAAAAAGTAAACATTTGAGTAAATGGCAGACCTACCAGTTGAGTTGAAGATCTCGATGTGTAACAAATTAAAAATAGAGAAAAAACAACAGCATGTAAGGAAACTGTCTTCCACTTCAGATCCTGGCGGCTGTCAAGTGTCAGCAGCAAAACAAATGTAGAGGGGCCTACCAGCTGATAAAGTATTATTTACAAACTATCAGCAGTGATTTCCATGCAGTGGCTGAAGTCCAGTTTCCAGACATTCTGAAGATTCAAACACGACGCGTTTTCAGAATAATTCACAAAATGACAGCCTGATTTTGTTCAGACTTAGTATGAAGCATTCAAACACTTAGAAAAAAAAACCTTCTAGCTACGATAAACGCGGACTTAAATATCCATTCGTCTTAAACTAAAAAGGAAAAGAGCAACGAGTTGTCTCTTTATCTGACAGAGAGAAGCTTTTGTCTGCGTCCAGCTAACCGTGGCTAACAGTCCTAGCAGGAGCAGGAAGACGACATAAACACGACTAAAAACAAAACTTATTCACGGACGAAACCATTCAGAAACCACTAACAAAATGTCCCCATTCTTTCAGTTTGTTTCCATAAATCCATCTTGGGCTACACGGGAAAGTCTTGTATTGTTTTTCCTTAATTAATCCGTGTCCGTGAGGTGTTTTCCTTCGTCTTTGCTGTTTCACCGCATCCGGAAACGACAGCTGACCGGATATGACGCAGGTTGTTATCAGGGAGCGCGATAAACGCTTTAAAAAAAAAAAAAAAAAAAAAAAAGACGCACTTAACCTTTATTGCTTACGAGTAAAGCATGATAAAGTTTACAATACTTAATATGAGCGAAGTCTAAATAAATGTTCAGATTTACACAGTAGTAAACAACTTAAATATGGCAGACCGTTGTAACATTAAATTAAAACATATCCGTCTTCAAGTAGCTTTCTCTGAAACTGACTTTTCAGAACAAAAATTAGATACGTATTTCTGAAATGAGTCTGACATTTCTACAGGTTAAGAAAGTACTCGTTTAAAATTATTGCATTCAGTTGCAATTTATTAATATTTTAATTTAAAATGTTATACTTAAATTTTAGTTGGTTTATTAGTAGGACAAGTATACTGCTTGAAAAACCTGTGCAAGTAAAAGTTAAATGTTCCCGTTTTAAGCGGTCTGCAAAAAACATGTTGCAGACAGAATAAATATATAGAATGTGTAGAATAAATTATATATATTACTCTCAAAAGTTATCAATTTAAAGTTTTCTGATTATGAAGACTCACTTCTAAGAAGGAAGTCCAAATCAAACCCAATGTGACGAAATAGACTAAATTCCAGTTGATCTACAGATAACTGAGCCAGTTCCTCATTTACAGCTCACACCTTCAGGCTGTCTGTACAGAACAAGAAAACTAACCAGACCAGTTAAGATAAAGTGTCTGAGAGCAGACTCCACACTATCATTACTTTGTGTAAGGAAAAATACATTATAGCTGGAGTCTCTAGGAGTGCAGAAAAGTCAACCTGTTTAGTTTTCTCCATTTTCTGAACTATTATGTCACAGATTTTGTGAGAACTACCAAATAAGGTCTGGACTTACCAATTTGGTGGTCATCATTCTCCTCTGGCTCCGGGTCAGACTCTGGCTTCAGCATCTAAGGCTGGATGAACAAGTCTTATCTTGTTGACATTATTTATAAATAAAATGATTCTGTGCTGCTATATAGTCATACCTATCAAAGTACATTGGACCAGTATGGAAGCTAGAGGGGAATGGGGTGTGAAGTGTCTCATTTGGAATAAAGAGACAGCCTCAAAACGAGTGGAGACACACCTCAGAAAAGGGATGAAAGAGGGGGTTGTGGAGTTACAATAATTGATAAAGCTTTTTCAATTTTCCCCAAGTCCAAGCTGTGATATTGATTTCAGAGCTAACAGCTGGCTGTGGCAACAACAAACACTGAGACACATTATGTGTGTCTGTATGGTACCATTGGACCTACTGTTGAGTCTGAGAACAAGTTCAATACTAAATCAATGGGGTCATTATAAGCTAACAACGTAAGCAGCAACATTTAGTTTACTATAACTCAAACACAAGCTGAGCTTTAAACATGAACAGCTTTAATAAACACAAATAAACAAGAGTAATTTAAAATAAACTTTGTGATTTTATTGTTTTATACTTATGCATCATACAATCCTAACTCTTAAAAAGAAAAGAAATAAAACAAAAAAAAAAAAAGATAAATCTGGTGGTGTTTCTGGGGGACTGGAGTGCCATGGGACAGGAACTATATTAATGATCAGTAAATAATTCTCTTTGAAAGACAGTGAACAAACTCATTCTTTGTTCAGTCTTTATTTCTGCTGTCAAACTCAACTTCAACCAGTCAAACAGCTCGCAGGCTCATCCACATCCAGAACTTTGTATGTTAAAAAGACCTATGAAAGACAACAAAACATCAAGACACAGGAAGAGGGGGGGGGGGGGGGGGGGGATTTGTACGGTTGTGATCTAGACGTTTTGATGCGTTTCTGTGCTGCTGGCAGTCACAGTCATTACATTTTATGTTGAAAACACAGTGAACCAATCATTCTCTGCCTGAAAACCACCAACACGAGGAATCAATGGACATTGTAAATGTATTGTGTGGTTTACATTCAAACTGCTCACATTTAATTAAGGGGGAAAAAAAAGCAAAATTAGGGCGTTGATATGAGCAGTCATTAAAAATAGGTGAAAGTTTTTAAAGCTCCAGGATTTACACAGCTGAGTGCCTACGTACAAATATAGTAAAATGGATGTTCAGAACAGAGGAATATTTTGTAACCCAAGGGACTCTGAGGAGTCTGTAAATTTGTCCGCAGCCCCCCCCCCCAACGAAAGCGTGACAAATAAGTGCCTCGCCACGGTTTTCAGATTGGAGTTTCAATTTTACACTAGATGAGATTTAACGGTGGTCTGGGTTTATGGAGTCCCGACTTATCACTGGGAGATAGTTTTGGCATCTGCAGGACGACTCATCAGACTGGCTATTCAGACGGTGAATTTAAATGAAGTGAAAATTCTATTTTTCCAATGCAAACCATCACTCAAAAATCCACTGGATGTTTTTTCTCTACTGCTGTTTCATAAATTGTGAATGATCAAGATCAGGCAACATTTATATAAAAACTTTAAATAACAGAACGATGAAACCTCAACTGTCTGCATAAATCTCATCATCCACCAGTAACAGGAGAAAAACATGAACCGGGTGTTAGTTTGGAAGGGTTTCATCTGATTAGCTCTGTTAAACAGGTGAAGACAGAAAGTTGTGGAAACACTGAATGTGATCACTTGTAAATAAAACGGGGGGAAAAATAAGTATATATCAGTGCCAAATGAGGCACTTTTATTCTTTTCAATAATTATGAAAAGCACTTTAATACACATAGTACTGTTCTTCCCCTTAATCCACCACTTTAATTACCTGGCAAAAGTCTACATTAAGATTATACTATATGAATTAGAGCGTTATGTTATTTACAACTGTGAGGGAAAAAATAAAACTGTAGAGTCCTGCTAACTTGAACCTCAAGGTTTCAGCCATGCATTGTGCTACTGCTGAGTGGCCTTTTGAAAACATTCGAGCTCCATTTCAAACCGTGCAGTCTCGAACAGAGTACTTCATCTGCTCTGCCGCACACATGCACAAGTTTTTTTTGTTTTGTTTTAATCTTCTGAGAAGAAGCTAGCTAGAAGCGACCTTTGCGTCAGGAGACTCGTCTGAATCTGAGCACAATGGGAGGTGGGGAGCACGGCACAGCACGGCGACAATCTGTACTGTAGCTGAGCAGAACGCATGTTAACGTGTAGAGGAACTGCGACCCCAGGTCAGTTTTCATTCAGCATGCGTCAGTGGTCTGCTGGTGGTTGGAGAAAACAAAACAAACGGAGCTTCGCTCTCGACTCCGGAAAACAAGGCTTTTGTAAGTAAAGTACATTGCTTTACTTAAAACAGAACAACTCAAGGCATTTTTCCTCTGCAAGGCCTGCTGAACAGTTCAAACACAAACTGAAAAATGACCCAAGATGCTGAACAAAACCAAGCAGGTGTAGCACAGGGAGCTTGTGCTCTGCAGTCGACACTCTGTTGTGCTTTGTCTCCGCAAACCAAACTTGGACATTTCAACCGCACAATCTTAATTGTTACAGCTGGACTGGACTCTTATTTTATGAATGAGCTTTGTATGTATGTATGTAATAAATATATATATATATATATATATATATATATTTTTTTTTATTCCATGATTACACGATTAAGATGGAACTACTTAAATATAAATGAAAAAGTGCAAATCTAAGCGATTTGCTGACACATGCCGCCAATCCTCCAGCACAGACCAACCAAACAATGTAAAATAAATAAAATGCAATCACACAATTCAAGCTAACTAGAATATATTAATATAGATCTTCTGTCATACGCTCATTAAAACAAAAAGGGAAATAAAAAGAGAATTCAATCACGCAAGTTAAGTCAAGGTTCTCAGTCGACCTCACCCTTCCCCCTCCCCGATCAAAAAATATCCATGCACCTAATTTCCTTACAAGTTGATATAAAGAGAGACATCGGAAAAATGCTGAGCCTTTGAGGTTCAATGTGTCATAACCCATAGATTAAAAAGAAATCTAAAGCTATGGAATAGGAGTTTAACAGAATTTGTTTAAGAAAGAGTTTAATTTTCTAAAGCCCTTAAAAAAAGTCCAATATGTGGAATTAATATCTTCTAATTTAGACCCTTTTGATATATTCCTGTCATTGTTGGGCTGTGGCACATTTCATGCTTAAATAAATGTAACTACCTACATGGGTTGGACAAAAATTCAACTCACAATGTCTTTAAACTGAGGGGGGAAAAAAAGGGGGGTTAAAATAAAATGGCTTCCCTCCCCACAGCAACACAAATGTCCACCAGGCCTTTACTGCTTTCTCTCTGACTCCCAAACACTTTCACGCTCACACACACACACATGCATACACACACACACTCAGATTCAGCTACAGCCACTAGAGAGACAGAGAGGGAGAAGCTAGTAAGGGAAATGTCCTGACTTTTTTGCTGCGACCCACCCAGCCCACCCGCCCGCCTCAGACCACCCGCCCGCCTCAGACCACCCTGAACAAATGAAGCCATGATCTCAGGTGTTTCTGTCCAAGTCGTTATTCTTCAAATTCACAAAGTCAGAGAGACCTTTTCACTGCACTTTAGTCCTCATAACTTCTGAATCTTCTCAGCCACGACGATGGGGTTCTCCTTGCGTATGCGCGCAGCGGCTGCACTTCGGTAATCGTACGGACAGTCGTGTTTGTCAGAGTAACGGTGAATGGCACAAAACAGGTTACCGCAGCGACAGTCAAAACCTAAAGTAAGGAGAAAAACAAACAAACAAAAAAACCCAGTCAAACAGGTAAATTTTGTGAAAAACAATTACAACATTAACTGCTGCACTGATTGTTGTACTGGTGTCTGCAAACTTCACCTGTAATAAAACCTTATATATGTAATAAAACCTTTAAAACCTTATCTGAGTCAATTATCTAACAGTAAATATTTGACATTAAATCAAATAAACTACAATGGCAATATTTTGATTTCTACACAAATATGTGGTTGTGACAAAACAAAACTACTAAGACACGAATATTGTATATGTTAGAAGATGTTATGAGTTCCAGGCAAGCAAAGCTGTGATTTGCACACCCATGAATCACAGCATCCGTTCACATGAGCACAATGATTAGCGTGAAAGTGTTCAAAAATATTTTCCTTACTCACCAGTAAGGCCCACTTTCTTCCGGCAAGAAAAGCAGCGGTTTATTTTCTTGTTTTTATCGGGAGTTAGGTCACCATCAGAAGACGCTTGTGCTCCTTCCCCTACAGGCTCTGAGGTCAGAAAACAAGTAGAACAGTGAACAAAATAATCTTAAGTTAAAGATGAACAGATCATATGGAAAAAGTTTTTTGAGTCAACATTCAAGTGATTTATGATGAAATGTTTTAGATTAATATTTAAAAGTGGCAACTTATATGTTAACAAAACATTTAATGATCTTCAGCATTTCCTGAACACACAGGTGAAAAGAGTAAGCTTAGAACTGGGCCATAAATCAATAATAAATCGTGATAGACATGTGGTCAATATCAATGGAAAATTAGTCGAATAGAAAGTTGACAATTTCACTGAACTCCGATCCAAAACCGCACGGCATTCTGGGGAATGTAGGCAGAGGAAGGACTTTAGCTGCTCGACCTCTTACAGCACGGCTAAGCAAGCCTGGTGCCATCAACTAATTCACTCACTCCTTAGTAAGCTACAACCTGTTGAGTAATGTGCGCAGCAACAGTTTCACCACTGTGCCTCATAACTGCGTAAAATAAAAAAGAAGAGAAAATGAGTGCAACACCTCGAGAGGAAATTGTGGATAAGAGGAAATGTCACGTCACCAGTTTAATAATCAGCCTTTTTTTCTCCCGATCCTTACGTCAAATAGATAAAACAAAAAACTAGTAAAATAATTATCTTTAGCAACCGATACGAAACGCTTATATAGGGATATATTTTTCAGCCATATGGCCCAGACCTAGCTGAACTGTAAACGGATCACATGGGTGGTGAGAAAAACTGGAAAGCAGTGTTGAAGTATTCGAGACCGATCTTGGTCAAATCATAAAGAATATATTTGTAAAACAACATCCAGGAGAAATTCTGCAGTGCTGCACTTTCAGAGACGGTGGACTAGGTCAAACTTTTATCATCACTTAGAAAGGAAGCACAAAGAAAGTTGAGCTATTTGAAAGTGATGTTAGCAAAGCTAGCTAGTTAATGTTAAAACGTTTACACCAAGAGATCAATACTAGCTCTAAATATCAAGTTAACCTGTGTACATAATACTGTATGTTTAGGGAACTAGTCTTGGTCTCAGCTCCTATAAGTCTTGATCTCGTCTCGATACACTCAGGTCTTGACCACAATACAACTGGAAAGGAAAAATGCAATAAAGTGCCTATGAAGGAGGCCCCAATCTAAGAGTTCTTACACCACATCCCAGGTAGAACTTTACTGACACACCAAAGTGGACTAGAGACACGGAGTTCAAAATGGGCCCAGATACTGATGTTGTTGTAAGGAGCTGCAATCCCATGATGCTGCCTGCAGCCCAGGTAAAAGAACAAATATACACTTGTTGTTTACCTGTGCTGTTGGACATAACCTCCTCCTCTCCTTCCTTAGCCTCTCCTCGATCAGAGTCCACAGTCCCCGAGTCTTGGGAGATGCTCATAGCTGTCATTTGTTCAGTTACTGGGCTTGGAGAGCTGGGACTAAAATTACAACAAACAGAAATGAATACACAGCAGGGTACACCTACACAAAAATATAGAGATTATTTTTTTTGCTAGAGAGATGCATATATATTTTTTGTTAGGCTAAAAACTAAAAAGAGATCAGTTTGAATATAATTGACAATTTAGTGTCTTTGAAGTTAAGCCACTATAACAATATGTACCTATAGAATTAACTGATAAAAGCAAAATCTATAACAATTTATTCATTATTTCATTCAAATTTAACTTATATGTTAGTAACTACAGTTTTACTTTATTTAATCTCATTTTTATGATGAAACCTTTGGTATACCTAGCTGGCTGTTCCTCAGGTGGGGTTCCTGTTACTTCTGTACTGAGTTCTGCGGTTGTGGCCTCCACACTCACACCGGATGATCCTGGAGATCCTGATGGTGACGTAGCAGCTGAGGCAAAAGAAAAGAAACTCAACTAATACATGTGTTGTGAAACCTGAAACAAGGTGTAAAGTTATTACAGGACACTTGTGACTTTTGTTGTACAAAAACAAGTTCTTGGCTTTCCCACATTGGAAAAAAAAAAAAAAAAAAAACAATCAGACAATCTCTGGTAGTTATTTATCCCTCATCATCCCACCTTTCTCTCCTGGAGGGCTGGACCGGCCCCCTCCCTGTTGTCTCTGCAGGTGTTCCTTGTAGCAGATAGAGCACATGCCATTGGTGCGGGGGTTTCCATAGAAACCACAGCCCATAGTGCAAAGCATTGGCACCTGCGTCTGATTGGTCTCCTGAGCCATGCTTTGACAGAGGGGGAAGGGGGCTGGGAGAGGGTATTTCTGAAAATGTGGCAAAATAGGTTAGCTTAAATCATTATTAGTTCCTATCTGAAAACATTTTTGTTTTTATTTATTTTTCTTCCATTCTTCAGATAAAATGACATGGTAATGTGCAATGAGAACAGAGCTGATTTCTGGATTTATTTGATAAATGAATGAGAACAAAGTGTCTTTTCCCCCTCGTCCATTTTACTAACAATAGAAAAGGCTTGTAACAGATTCAGAGTTTAACTAGAAAACTACAGCTAAATCTAAGCTTTTATTTAACTATTTTTAAAGTTATGCACTGAGACAAAATTGACTTTAAACAAACTGATATCAATTAAACTCGGAAAAATTGATATGCTCGTCTTGTCGCGTACAGTAACATGAAAGAAGTGTTCACATTTGTAAGTTCGGGATTAATCGTAAAAGCAGGGGAATGTGTAGCCAGAAAGTCTAAAAAAAGTCATAAAGAGTTCTTGTAAATGGGGTAAAGTGACGGTAGCAAAGACAAACTGGTTCAAAAATGATTAGTTTCTTCCGCAGCAATGTAAGATGTTTCGGTCAGGAAAAAAGTTACCATAAAAGGAACAAAAAGCAGAAGACGTGTCTGCGCAGAAATCTAGTCAAAAACGCAAACAAAACTCGCATTTAACACAATACTTAGCAAACATAGACACGAGATTGTTTTAACATCGAACTGAACAACTTAATCGATTGTCCCCAGCCAGAAGAAAACAACCGCCGTCCTGAACAAACATTAGCAAACAGCCTCAGTATCCCTTTTATTTGTCTGACACCGCATACCAACGCAAACAACGAGGACAAAACTCGATTAGTGGCTTTCCACTGTGACAAAATGAACATTACAAACAACCGCGTCGACGATGCCAAACTAACCGACAAATCTGGGCTTTTAAAGAACCGAATAAACGCTAGTATTAGCTGACTGACGTTAGCTTGTAGCGCTAGCATAGGCAGCCAACCCAAACTAGCCGCTCTTCGCGGCGAGTTTAAAATCAGTAACACGTAACAAGGGTCTCCTCATAATGATCTAGGATGAAGACAGTACCTGAAATCCGAGCTACCGGTAGCTGTCAACGACCTTCAGCTACAGATTTGGACAAGTTCTGCCCTCAGCAAAGCAAGCGGCCTTCTACCCAGCGCGAGCTCCCGACATTCGAAACAACGACCATGACGTCATCCCCATCGATTCAGCTAGATGAACCAACACAAACAGAAATAGGAATATGACATGCTTTCTGACTTTTAAATCCAAATGGGCCCTTATTTCAGTGTTCCTTTATAAAGTTCTTGGACCACCGAAACATTATACATATTATTTAATTCCCTGTAGTGTTCTAAATGTTGCCATCTTCCTCCAAAGGGAAGACTTCCATCACATTTTCATCCTATCTGTGCTGACTCTGTCCCCTCTTCACTATCAAACAAGAACATTAACAAAACTATTGTTCAAAGAACGTTTTCTACATTTCTGAAAATCAACTACAAATAGTTTTGTTATAAAACAAATACCCAATTCAATAACAGTTATGTTTCTGTTCCCAATTAAGACATAAAACAGAACTTTCACTTTTTCTTTCTATACATTATGTACATGTTTTGAAATGATTGTATATAGTTAAAATGAGGTCATAGCAAAATGAAAACAACAAAACAAAACAATCTTCCAGAATGCTGTGTTTAAAGTTTATTGATTTTAAGATCCATGGTGGCTCATTTCTTTCATTAAACTCATCAACATTCAGATACAAATACTGACATACAAATGAAGTGTTTTTTTTTTTTTTTTACAGTTGTGGAATGATTTGAATACTGACAAAAAAATCATAAACATGTATTCATCTTTAGGAAATGTCATACTTTTGGTATAATAGATTAAAAAAAAGTGCATATAGAAGGAACTCTAAAGACACACGTTCAGATTTACCTGAATATTTTCATTAAATACTGCATGTAATGTCAATATCTTCTCAGCTCAAGATGTAAAGCATCAAAATGAACAGTAGATTAGTAGTAAAGACAAAAAAAAAAATGTTTCCGAAAAACAGAACAAGTCTAGTTGTTTGGGTTAGTCTGCTTTCATGGTCACATCTTCATCTTCTTTGTCAGATTTCTGAGCAACAAAAGGTCCGACCAGCCAGTTGAGCGGAGTGTTGTGTAGTAAATACTCCATGACACCATCCATAGAGTGCTGAACCTAAGACAGGTACACAACAATAATTCATTTACTACACTTGTTTCCACTGTAATTAAAACATTCACTACGGTACTACCCATAACAAAAGAGCTAATTGCGTTCAGTGATGTACTTGTTTTAAATGGTGCCGGCTTCGCTCCAGAAGGTGGGGAGTGATGGTGCTGGCGTTCCCCAGAGAGGACTGCAGTTCTTCAGCAGCATGCTGCGCACTGGTCAGCTGGTCCTGGACCATAGCGGGCAGACCCTGGGCACTTGAAACCACACTGGAGCATGCAGACTTCAGCTGGTCACTCAGACCACGCACCATAGAAAGGGTCCGCCTTTCCAGCTGCTGCAAACACGAAGAGACAAACAGCAGGAAAAAACTGAAGTTAAAAAAGCAGTGATAGTTTTTTTTCTTTGCACCACAGATTAGTGCATTAGTGTTGAGAAAATAGAAAAAATTATTTTAATATTGAATAGAAACAGATAACATTTTATTCAAAAGGCAGGCTAAGAAAGTGGATTAGTGAATGTCGACGTTTGGAAACAAAATTTCTCACATTTCAGTTTTAAAAACAGTATCTTAGATCAGTCTTATCCTGTATGTGTTCTGTTCTGTGCCCAACTCTGACCTCAGAGTCATCTTTGGACCCATCTGCTTCTGACTCAGTCTGTCCTTCTCCTTCCTGTTTCTGTTTCCACTCAGTCCAGCGCTGCAGCAGCTGCTCAGAGGATTCTGCGATCTGGTTACTGGCCGTACCCAGACTGTCATGGGTGCGCTCCAGCAGGTCGAAAGTGCTGGTAATCTGAGCCACTGCAGCATAGGTGGCATCCCTGGCTCGCCGCGCCCGGACCAGGGACTGCTCCAGTGCTCGCTCCTGTACCTTGACAGATAGTTTCCCCAAACGCACAAAGTAACTGGGGCTGGCCGAGGAAGTGGCCACCTCAGAGCTGGCCGGTTCAGCCACAGCAGCTGCAAAAACAATACAGTACATAAAACCGTTTGTACAAACAAGGTTATAAATTTGACTTTTTCCTTCTTAATCTGCCATTTGATTTTGACAAGGTGCTTTAAATTAGGTCTTGTTGTGGAATGTTCATTCTAAATTACATACATCAAACTCAAGGTCCATGGGCCGAATTCGGCCCTCGTTAACATTTTATCCGGCCCCAAAAGGTAACAGTTTAAATGTAAAATAGTTTGTGTTTGCATCTCTGTATTTAGTGCAGTCTTCTCACAACAGTTTGCCAACTTTGAAGTTTGAATATTTTAGTAATCTTTGATTTTGGTAGGGAAAGAACAGTGAATAAACTTCAATTAAATTTCCCTGCTTTTTCTTATTATTTTGAAGTCATATTTATTTTTAGCGGGAGTTTATTTTAATTCTTTTAACTACTTTATTGGATTGTGATTTGTATCTCTAAGAAACAATAAAAGGTAGAGCGTAAATATGGTATATCTAAATATAATCTTTTTATTTATTTGGGGTTGTATGTTCCAAATGCTACATATTATTTAACTTTGAAACAGAAAACTTGTATATCTATAATATTAATTTGTTAGGGTTAGGGCTAACCCATTTAAATAAATATGGACAGAGATTGAACCTAGGCTTGGACTAAGTTTTGGATTTTGGCCTCGTTATGTATTATTTGCATTGAGTTTAGGGCTGCACAATATATTGAAAATTTTTCGTCATCGCGATAATAGCATGTGCAATATTCATATCGCAACAACTGCATAAACTGCAATAAAGTTCATTACACTTTTTAGTTCATTACACACCCGCCACCATGGCGGGTGTGTAATGAACTAAAAAAAAAGATGCCTTCAAATCGCGCTACTGACCTTTTTCAAAAACTCAGTTTTGTTTTTATTTTGCATTTCAGAGCCTGTAGGACGTTGCACATCATTAAATAACATCAAACTCCATCCGTTCTGCAGCTAGAAATAAGTTCTCTCCTCCTCCTTTACTGCGCGCTGCGCTGTCATCTGCCT
>JAUBOC010000103.1:15404442-15416797 GCA_032275365.1 Anablepsoides cearensis | reverse complement strand
AAAGTGTCTTTGTTTACTTTCATGTGTGATAACATTCTGTATAAGAGTCCTCTCTGTACTTCAGTTCAGGGTCAGTATTCTGAAGCACCCATTGGGTGCTGAAGATGCTGTCCACTCTTTTGTCTGTGCACATTCAAATTAAACCCTGTCAACCTTTTCACGGAGTGTTTTGACTTTCCTTATCATGCTTTACCTGTCCAGGTTATCACTGTTTACCATAACATAACTATGACTAAAACCCAAAAAGAAAAGAGATGGGAAAAAAAGCTAGAGAATTGATTTTCTGCATAAGAGGTTTTAAATCCAAATTACAAGTTGGAATCCAAGTAAAACCACGAATAATGGTAGCATCTGTAAACCTACAGAGAATTATTGCTGATGATGGATTGTTCACAAGTAAAGCAGGCAAAGTGGACTTATCTACATATAAAGTAACACATAATAATACTGCAGTTCTAATGCTATAAAATGTTTTAAATAAAAACCACGACAACAGAATTACTCAAATGGACAACTCTGAATAAAATAACTAAGAAAGCAATTCAGTAATTTATTTAAAGTAACTATCCTCTTACACTTCTCTTCATTTCTGTTTAAAAGATAACAGTAATCTGATCACAAATGAACAGACCCAAAAGTGTGTGAATGCATTCACAGCACACCAGTCAGGAGTTTTCTGAAGCAAAATGTACTATATTTTTCTGTCAGTGTGAATAATAATACCCAAACTGAAGGGATTCATAAACTAACAGCCGAGTCTCCTCCATGTGAAAACCAAGGCTTTTACCAGATTCTTGTGTTTGAACAGTTATTTTGGATAAGACTGGTGGGTAAATGAATAAGAAAAGATACAACAGGAAATGAGGGTCTCCTCAAGAATGAGTTGGGTTCATTTTGGGGCAGGTAGTCGATTAACTTGTGGTCATTACACAAAAAAATACATATATCAGTAAATTAAGAGTATTTTGTTTCTATTTCATGCCGTAATTAATTTTAAATGGCAATCTAAGCACAATTTACAGCAGGAGTACTGCTGTTTTGGTCTGTAACACCACCACTGTCAGTAGATGGTTCTTTAAAAGTTGATGACTAAAGAAGACAGTTTCGTAAGCTGGGTCTGGGACACCATTGTCCTGCATCAATGTCACGTGTGAAATGGTCCAACTTAGAACATGAAGGCTGAAGTCGATTCAGCATTGGTACACCTCTGAGTTAGCAAAGGTGGTAGTCACTGAGCCATGATGGTGAGTGGGTGTAATCGCCATCCAAACAAATCGATACAATATCGTATTATGATAAAGCTGGTGATTTAACCCCTTATTTCAAATGTATAAATACACATGTATGGTTCAACAATACATGTACCCGTATCGAATCGTTCAATACAGTGCTCTAGGTTCAATACACACTTGTATCGAACAATACAGATTTTGATTGTCTTCTGAAGATGCGCTTTGTTGAAGGCTCAGTGGATCTACGTTCAGCTCCTCAAGTATCGAACCAAACCATGAATTTTCTTTATTGCACACCTAATGTATGGGGAAGTTGTATATAATCAAGTTGACCTTGATTGGTTTATGTTTGAATGATCAAGATGTTTTAAAAAGAGGCTAGTCTTTGCAGCAGCCATATGGCAGAACCAATGTGTGAAAGGGAATTTTCCGTTTCTAGATCAGAGGGAGTTTAACTGTGACAAATCTATGCGGTTTATCAAAGTCGACTTGTGTAGTTTTGCAAAATGTAGTACTTCATAACTGACATATTGTTTCTTGGAATGTTAACATTTGTGCTTTACTAAAGTGGTCTCTTGGCCACAATCTTACTTCGGGTCACGGTGTGATCTAATGTACCACTAATGTACTGCTTGCGATTCCAAGATGTTGTGGCTCATCATTGAACTCAACAGTCCTACTGTGGAAATGCAATCAGGAATAGTATAGTTCTATAGTCCGTGCGATAGACACGTGATTAATATAAAAAGAAAATACGACCAATTGATCATTTTACTGAACTCCAAACCAGGACCACATGCCATTCTGGGAGATGTAGGCAGAGGAACGGTTTTAGCCACTCAACGTCTTATTCGGCTCGGCAAGGTTGGTGGCATCAACTCACTCTTTGGTAATTAAGGAACAACCTGTTGGTAACATGCGCAGTAGCAGTTTCATGTTTCACCACCGTGCCTCATAACTTCTTAAAGATAACGAAGGACGACGTGGAGTGAAAAGAGAAAATGAGTGCAACAGCTCGAGAGAAAATTGTGGATAAAAGAGGATAGGTCACGTCACGTGTTTGACAGTATTAATTAGATGTTTTTTTCTCCTGGTCCTTATTTCAAATAAATATCAACAGATATCAAAAGCTTATATCATGATACATTTTTCAGCCATATCGTCCAGCCCTGCTTCAACAGTGGCCGCTGCTCACGCTCACAATGTTTAATCATTTCACACATCCTCCGTGAACCAATACGTAAAATACTTTCCCTGATGTTTCTATGAACTTTGCTGCTCTAGACTTTTTCTCTGGGCTTCGTGTGATAGAAGATTACAATTTGTTGCAACAGACTGGTTGAGCAACACGTTTTTTTTTTTTTTATATCCAAGTCTCAGATGGTGACAACTTCACTGGCTTTATTACAAATCAAAGTCTGCCTCTATCTGAGCTGAAGACAAGCACGAGATAAACCTGCAATAATTCTGAGGAACATAAAAAAAAAAAAAACACGCAGCTATGCAACACACACTTATAGTCATTCAGAAATAATAATCTCACTGACAACTGAATCTTCTCAAGCCTCTTCCCTAAAAATTAAAAACCCTCATGTCTTCACAAAACATACCTTCCTTATGAAACTAAAACTCGGTGTGACCTTTGATATTACTACTGGGGTATCTAGATGAGAGCTACAGTATTAAGACACTTGCCATATAATGTTTTACTTTCCATAATAAACCAAAGAAAAAAAGTCAAAAAAGGAAACAAATCACAGCTATTTTGAGGGTTAAAGTAACTACAGATGTAGCTGATTGGAACCCAAAAATTAGAAAAATAAATGAGACCAATGTGAGCAAAATAAGGAACAATAATCAAGAGGGCAAAGGTTGGTCTATAAGAACTGAAAGTACCAATTATCCAAAACTTTTTTTGAATAGCACCTAATGAGTGAGCTGAGAGGATCAGACTAAACAGTAGTCATTGGATTATTAGGAATTGTTGAAGTGACATGAGGAGGAATAAAACATGTTACACTCCACAGGATCACATGTCTGTATTCTTGCTTGAGAGAGGTTTTCTAGTAGTTTTACCAAAATAAAACTTTGTTCAACAGGAAATAAATACCAAAACTATTTAAAGCTCATGCTCTCAAACTTGGTCACAATTTTAGATGATAACTTACAAAATGTAACAACAGACAAGCTAAAAATATTACCCAAAGGCTGAAATGTTGCTAATAATTATCAGTAACAAAATTATTTTGTTAAAATTTTATTTTAGGCAACTTTGTAATCTCTAACTTTCATTTTACACTATGTGAGCGAACTTTAGTCCAGAATAAGAAATAAAACTTACTATTACTTTTGAAACAATAATCGCATTTTAACTAGCTCTAATATATTTATTACCTTTTAAATTAATCTTCACTCAGCATTAAACAGACTTGTCTTAATCACGAGCAGCTACGCCCAGTTTTGTGTGACTAGAGTTAGCTAATGTTTGTTCAGTTAGCTTAGCATCATTTCACATCTATGAACAGTTAAATCAGACACTAACCTCAATGTCAGCCTGCTTGTTCTTTGTCCTGCCGTGACCCTTGTGTTAATAATAACGGACAATGAACCGCTGCTGCAATAGCCTTCCAGATTAGCTTTCCAGTGTTGTTGAGCAACAAGTCAGTGCAAAGGGCGGGGTCTTGTTAACTTTCAACCAATCAAATCACAACCAGGAAGTGACATTGACGTGGTCATGCTGCAGCATCCTGTAAACTTCCTTGACTCTGTAATTTACCTACAATTAAATCTAAAAAAGTGTTCTTGCCATCTGTTTATTTGCATATTCATTGTAAAAAAATACAGTAGCAGTAGAAGGATGGAATGTTAGAATACACTTCAATTAAACAATGTACTTTTCAAATTAAATTTGAAAAAAAAAAAAAACAAAAAAAAACATCTTAACCTAAATGTTTAAAATTGTTCATGTACATAGATATTTTTATTTTATAATTATTATTACTTGCTTGTAGCAAATTTTTATATATTCGGGTGTTATTTAAGGAGCAAGAAAAAAAAAAAAAGAATATGAAAGAAACTTATGCTAATCATTAAGTATCATTAAAATTAGACCTTGTTTCAAAGTTTCAAAAATACATATTTCTGTTAAACAAACAAGCAAGAACACATGGAGTTATGAAAACAAAGTAAATTCATAAAATACAAAGTTAGCTGTTATTTATTTACTTTTGTCACCATAGGCCTGCCCCTCTGTGAATTAGATTGAACCCATTAAAAATGTCTTGAAATAACAGGTTGTAATTTTTGAGGTTGTTAAAAAAATCTTTAAAATCTGTTTTTTTTTATTATTATTTTGTGTGTGTGTTTGTTTGTTTGTTTTATTACTAAACAAACAACGAATACTTCCAGTAATTTTTGTTTTTTGGCAGTACGTGTGACTCATCCGTAGTTTTTCTTCATAAATAATAAATTACACAGTCATGATTCAATCCAATCCTCAGATTTATAAATATCAAACAAAAATATTTAAAAAGTATTTTCACATTATAACCATCAATCATTACCATCATCACTATCCCAATCACCATCATCAGCATCCACATCATCATCATCACCATCAACATAATCATTACATCATAATTTAATCACCAACATTACATCATCAATATTATCAACATCATAATCACAACCACCATTTGCCATCATCATCATCATCATCATCATCATCATCATCATCATCATCATCATCATCATCATCATCATCATCATCGTCATCATCATCATCATCATCGCCATATATAAACATGCTAAATGCTGTAGAGACATTTGAGGAAAAAAGCTTTTGATTTAAATTTTATTGACACATTTCAGACGTTCAGGTGCAGGCAAGAGCCTATGCAGAACATTTTTAAAATGGAAAGATGTTTTATGAAGACAAAACTAATGACTGATGGTTCTTCTGTCTCATGCATTGTAGCCAATCTCTGTATTGTCAAATGAGAGATCTAAACTCCTGTCAGGAAACAACATTAAAGCCTCTGGTACATTCATGTTCATGACATTGAAACAGAAAACCTAAGAGTGTAGAAACTTTCACAGGACACAATAACTAAGTGAGTAAATCTATATCAAGTTTACAAGAAAAGATATCAGGAAAAAAAAACACTATCTTGAATGGACAAAATTTATGTTTGCTGGAAACTTAAACAGACCAATTCTTTATCTTTGGCAGGAGAACATATAACTACACCAGGCTGGGGTCATTTCCATTATGAAAGAGGGAAAAGAAAACCAACACGCTTCATCAAACGAGTGCCTGTGACCGTTAAGTGTGGACCTTTATCAGTTCGACACAGAGAAAAAGAACATAAACAAAATTATTATTTCATATGTGACCTGAGTGTCCAAGAAACATTTTCCGCTAAAACCAACATTTCTTCAGACAAAACAAAACAAAACAATACAAAAAAAAAAATCTGATTTAGCCTGAGGATATAACACCCAAACACAAAATGAAGACCTTTCAGAGGAGACCTTCAGGTCACCGCAGTCAAACTGAATCTAAAGTTTAATAGAGTTTCTGTGTGGACAGTAACATAGCGAGGAAATGAAGCCATCAAGGTTTAACTAGAAAGACCACCTCTAAACAAAAGTGGCACCAAGACCTGAACACAATACAATCCAATTATTCCCTCCTTGGTTTTATCACACATGAGAACTGACCCACATGTGACCCTAACAAACGACATAATGAGGTGAAGGTCACCGCCGAACCCAAAGACCAGGGATCGGCAACTGGCGGCCCACAGGCTCCCAATCTGGACCACAGGTGACTTCCATCTGATCCACAAATAAATAAATAAATAAATAAATAAATAAATAAATAAATAAATAAATAAATAAATAAAATTTGTTTGTTTTTTGGAAGGTTGTATTTGTTCACAGAATTTCAAGGCAAACCTGTGTTTAGTCTGCTATGAAGGATTTTTGCCACTACAACATGCTGCACAAAGCTAAATATGAGAAGTTTACTGAAATCACAAGTACATAAACAATCAATACTTTTTTATGAGAACCATGCTGGGGTCTGGACTAAAGGTGTCTTGTGCTGGTACACTTCAGCTCACTAAAGTAACGTATGGTATTAATATTTGTGAAACAAGAGTACAACTGTCCTGATGCATCTCAATAGTCCAGATAGAAATATCCAAAAAACAAATCCTCTGTCATCTGGACAGGTTCTTTTTTTAAGAAAACATTTCATGAAATGTTGTAGGAGTACAATTGTTATTCATGCGTTTGAGCATGAAATATGTTGTGTGCAGACACACACACACACATACACAAATAAATAAATGAATGAATAATTTTTGTTTTGGTCACATTAAAAAAAACACTCCACACAAAATCAAACAAACCTTTAACCCCATATGACCAAAACAGGTAGAGGCAGAAGCCAATGGCTTATTGTGCCTCACCTTACAATTCATAATGGATTCCCCCTAAACAAAATACACCAAAAATACACATATACTTCAAATAAATAAATAAATAAATAAATAAATAAATAAATAAATGAATAAATAAATAAATAAATGACAGTTTTATTTGTGTTAGTGTGCAGCACTATGTGGCGCTCTGATAGTGTCAACAAACAATTGTGTCCCCTTCCATCATTTAAACTGCCCATCCCTTCCAAAGACCATCACACCACGCCTTTAGGAAAAGACTGGCTCTCCTACAATTCAGATTTTAGAAAGCCTGATGATGTCTTTCCAGTTGCTCTTTACTTAAACTCTTAAAACATGCATATTTTAATACAGTATGTGAATAATTAAATACTTTTATATCTTGGACAGAGGTGCAGTTCACGTGTTAGACCCTTAGAGGGCAGTCTTTACCCAACAAGTGAGCTCAATGAGATGTTTTATTTTTCTACAACTCCAGAGCAGAGAGCTTATCTTGCATAAATATATTAAATATGTAAATATATTCTTGGAAAACAGGGCTAGGAGCTGACAATGAGGACACACAATTACAGTTCTCGGATTAATTAAATTATTTTTCGTTGCACAGATATGATTTTCACGTCCCCTTTTCCTGCTTCTTCACACAACAGTGCTTGTTAACACTGTTCAACTGCAGGGACTCACTTAGCTGGAAACTCTGTATTGTACAAGAAGCCTATCAACTTGGCCTTTTCATTAAGAGGGAAGTTTTCATTATTTTGTCACATTGTGTTTCTGTAAAGGCCTTCACTTTAATTCAGGAAGAAAATTATAATGTTTATTGTCAGAACTCTGTAAAAAGTTTGAAAAAAAAAAACAGATTGAGTGATGAAACAGAAGGGAGCCTGGTCCTCTGTTTGTCTGACATGCAATAAATAGTTATTTAATGAAAACAAATACAAACCCTAAACATCAGCGACTTCATTGCCTCCATTGTGCCGCCTGCAGGCTTTCATCTGGTTCTGCTTCTGTGGATCACTTGACTGAGGTCAGAATTCTTTTGGTTATTAAGTAATAAATAATTTGGTGGATAAACAAAAACACTCGCCCATAGTTTACTCTGTGTTCTTTCTTGTTTTATCTAGAAGACACATTGATAAGGTAGAATTTTTGATCACAATTTTAATAACTTGTTCACAGAAGAGTTTGCACTACCTTTGCCCCAGATTAACCTGAACTGACTTCCTGCCAACAAAATGTAAATGTATTATAAAGTGCATTAAAACATGTGACCCATCACATCAAGGGTTAAGTCTCAAACTGTGGGGAAATGGGCAGCTATGGTTAAAAAAATGCAACAATTGCATTTTGTCAAAATATAATACTTTATTTACAGGTCGTTTAAATTAAATATCTGAAATAAAATCTTAAACAAACTTTTTGAAGCCCTTTTTTGAGCAGTATAGATACAAAAAACACGATTTTGATCAGAAAAGCCTTAAATTTTTTATATTTTCTCTGTGAGCTAGCAACGATTGTTTTTCCCTGCAAGGAACAGAAATTAAAGCTTATCTCTGGAACTGCCTATGATATCAGATTGATGCAGGTACACTCAAAAAACAGATTGTTGGATTTACTTAACTCAGTTATGTCAAGTGGTTCCACTTAACGGTGTTAAGGTAACTTTTACTATTTATTTCAATGTAATTGTGCAAGGTGCTTTAGATTTACTCAACTCAGTTAATTTACTGGAACCACTTGACATAACTTGGTTAAGTAAATCCAACAATCTGTTTTTTGAGTGTATCAAAAAGCAGGAATCTGAAAATGTGCTTTAGTCATTTTGACCAAATATGATGTAATCCTCAGTTTGATGTGATGAGTCACATATATCATGTGTCAGAGCATGTAGCTATTATTTTCTCTGTTAAAAGCCCAACAAAAACTATCAATATCTTGGTTTTACAAGAAAAAAGAAACATCACAATTAATTCAGCTTAACATTTATGAGGTAGTAAGTTTTCATGAGATTCAGATGCCAAGAGTATTTTTAGGTCTTTGAACAACTTTGCGTTAATTAATTATTTCAACAAAACATCAATCATCATTAAAAATATGTGATTCACAATAAAAATGCAATAATTGTCCTCTAATGAAACCCTTTCCTTCTGATTCATGTTTACTATAATAATTTGAAAAGGTTAAGGTATAACAGGGAAAATATCCAGCTTTTCTGTGACCCCACATTTGTTTTGCGTTTGGTTTCACCTCCTGCTCTTTCTACAAACCATAAAAATTATTCTCTGTGCAATAATGACCAGTTTGCATTATGCAGCTGATAGGAATCTTATTTCCAACATCCTGCTACAAATTTCCGGGGGCCTGCAAGTTAAGGTATCAGTAACATACAACAGAGTGACAAATCATCTGCAGACTGAAAGCTGATACAGACTTCTGCACTTACTGCACTTCGAACAATAGCTTATCAATAAGGCAGAGCCAAGGTCAAGATGGTTCTGTTTTTTTTGTGTGGATAGGTTATTGTAAATTAATAGAACAGGAGGTTATATTCGTATAAATACCACAACATACTGTTGAAGATTTTTGTTTTTATTCAGAAGCAAAAAACAAAACAAAACACTCAAATTTTTCTTATACTCTGAGATCCAAATGAATTAATTGATAAGATCAAATAATCTGTCAATTTATGAATGGTTTATTTTATCCTATCATAACATATGTTAGCCTTTTTAATGGTTGGGCAAAATCGTATTCTGTGCAATTAATCATTAGAATCAAAGACTAATATTTTGGCACTTTTTACTATTACTGCGATTAACGTGAAGCTAATGCTAACCTAGAGCTAATGCTAATTCAGAACATTCACATGGAACACTAAGGTGTAGTTAATAAAAACGCAAAACACAGAGCTAACTCTAACGTGGAGCCAGCACCAACTTTTTTGTCCTGATGCATCTCAGTAATCCAGGTAATAAAAAATCAAAAACAAAATATAAGTAGGTCCTCTGGACGGGTTCTTCTTTAATGAGAAGAACCCATCATTCTTCATTAAAGAAGAACACACTGACGACCTACTTATTTTTTCTTTATGAACTTGTTTAATCACCTGAAACATCTCCACAAACTGAAGTATAGAGGAAAGCCAGAAAATGTGGACTAAGATTGGTTACAATAAACTTTCCTCCAGCGAATCGTGGGAACAAATCTATTCAGCTGAAAATCTATAATGAACTCCATCAATCTGTCCCTTAGGAGTGTCAAAGTGCTGGAATGAGAAAACGCAGGTGGTGGCTTTAAAATGAAGAAGTTAGTTTGAATAATGTAAATTAGTGTACCTGATCTAGAGTCAAAAACATACAAGTGCAATTGTCATTTATTAATTGTCATATTACTACTAAATGTCACAATTAATCATGTTTTTTTTATTTTAATTTTGCAATCATCTACATCGACCCTCTTTATTAGATCCATCAAATAATTTTTCCCACAAGTCCATCAGCTGGTACCTCCTCCTCATTATTCATTTGTTTATGGTCTTAACACTGATCATCAGGCAGCTGCTGAAGAAAGTCATCACAGAGTTTTATGTGGTGATCAGAAGAAAATGGTTGAACATTCCAAGGAGATTTTGACCCTTTGCTTTAATTAGAAAATGTTTGGCCTAAAAACTGAAAATGGAAAACTCCCCTGCTATAACTCATTTTCTTTTTTTTTATTTAAATACTGATCTTGTTCAGTATTTCAGACCACATGGGTACACATGTAAAAATCTAACTACAATCATTAAAAACAAGAGGAGTTGTCAACAACAACAAAGAAATCTGGTTAAATCATCCCATATTTGATAACTTGATTAAACATTAGTGTTTCAAAATTCAACACCTTCTTTGTTTTGTTGATGCATCAGATAAAGTAGTGGCTTTTGGGTATCACTTTTCTGAACTCAGCCTCCTTCACCTCTGACTTATCAGATGAACCGTAGAGTGTTTCTGCAGATGTCGAGGCTCTGACTTCTACCGGGAGGTCCAAAGATGTGCAGGGTGAATGGAAACACTGAGCGAGCTTCCTGTCCTATCTGATACTCCAGGTTTCTCAGGAACAGTCTTCACTCTGTCAAATTGTCTAATCCAGGCGTTCAAGGAGAAAAACGTGTCTTTTCTGTTGCTTCTTAGAGAGAAAATCAAAGAACCAGTTCTCCTCCTGCTTTGAGGAGAGCAGACTTGCTGAAGCAAGTCGATGACTGAACTCTCAAGCCTCATCGAGGATGATGAGCAAACAGCAGTAGAGCCTGAAAGCTGTTTCTTTAGGTGTACCACTGCACAAGGCATTGAATCTGTTTCCACAAACCTGTTAAGAGCTTTACACTTGTTTTTCCTCTACCTTAAATGTTAAAGATACTTGTTCTTATCCTCAAACACTCTGCAAAATAAACACAGTGTCTCCATATGAACCGAACATTACCAGTAAGCAAGTCCATTAAAAAGTGGAACGGCAAAATGAAAGCTCATAAAAGTCATTAAATTACTTTTGGTCTTTAATCTTTAAAATTGTCCTGAGAGGACAACTTAACTGGCTGCAGACGTTTTATGACTGTTGTGCCTTCAGCTTAAAGGATATTAAAAACCTGATTTGTGGCTAACCTTTCACAAACCTTGAAACACATAATCTAAAAGATTTGTATCCACCGTCAGAGAACTTGGAAAATACCAGGTCATTGCATGAAACTCGCTGTGTTAAAAGCTAACACAAAAAGAGCTGTCTCCTACCAACAGGTAGTCTAAATGCTTGAATGAAGAATTTCTTCACACTGTGTTTAATAACTGTCGTTTCTTTAATACCCACAGCTGTCACTCTGTGGCTCCGCTGTTTATTTTGGAGAGCTTATTTTACCCCAGAGCCTCGACATCAGGTCAGCTGACTCAGAGGAGCTAGAAAGGAAACATGGCTGCCTTGAAATATTTAGGGTTCTTTAGCACTGTGACTGTATGAGTTTTGATAGGAAGACCCCTCATCTAACAAAGATATGTCTGTTACATACTGTACACATTGGTTTATTTCTCTGTCTTCTGCAAGACATATTTCTATGTTTTAAGTTTAAACATGTTTCTTTTTCTATATTGAATTATTTTCACCATGTGTATATTCTTTCTGTTAGACCTCTTCTCAGCAGTAAAAAAATGTCTTCTTTTTTCTGTCTGTAGTTTCATCGCTTCAACTTGATGATCTGTGTTTTTTACTCACAATGACAATCTGATGGCTTAAAAACTTATCTTAAATTAACATAATAAATTTAAGCATAAGCATCTAATCTGTTTAAGACTCAGATATAATCCAATAAAAACAATACAAGGCAATGATATAAATTACCCCACGAGCCAAACACAATGCATCAAGATGCATTGTGTAATACATTACAATACAACATCATGCTATGTCATAATGTACCATGCCACAATGTACCATGTTATACCATACTGTACCATACCATGTCATACTGTCTCGTACCATTCCATACTATATACCATACTGTACTGTACCATGCCCCATGCCATACCATACCATACCATACCATACCATTCCATACCATACCATACCATACCATACCATACCATACCATACCATACCATACCATACCATACCATACCATACCATACT
>JAUBOC010000103.1:15389379-15399705 GCA_032275365.1 Anablepsoides cearensis | reverse complement strand
GTTTTTGATGAGAGGATAACATTGTAACATGATATAAAACTCAAAAAAGTTGATTTTACATGATATAGCCCCTTTAATATATTGGATTAACTGAATTATACAATAAAAAAAACAGAAAATTACCTGATTGTTCTTTCAAATGATTCCTATTTTTTTATTGTTGCTCCATCTGAAGAAGTTAAAAAATATATGTTTTCCATAAAGTATATTTATTGTAGAATTTAATCCTTGATTTTCTATAATGTTATTTTTGTTTCAGGTTGCATTAAAATTTTTCAATCAGCGAGGAGTCTGGACTGCAATCAGGTTGGTTTAGTTTCCAAACTTTTCTGCTGAGTAATCATGCTGTTAATGGAGTGTGCACCTTAGTAATGTCTTGCTGAAATATGCAGCGTCTTCCTTGAAAAACATACACTATACAGATGGGAACACATGTTTTAAAACTTGCTTAAACAGTTCTGCATTTATTTTCCCATTCCCACTGTATGTGTGTGAGCAGCTGAAGCCATGGACACTAATGCATCCCCATAGCATTAGAGAAGCAGGCTTTTGAACAGTGGGCTGAAAACAGGGTTAACAAACAATAACTGTGGAAATGTTCCTGAGCCTAGGCAGTGATGTCCAGAACAGAACCAGACCTGGTTTAAATGCAGCACCACCAGAGGGCCTTGAAGCTCATCATCAGTTTGGACTTTCAGCCTTTGAGATCAAAGGTTTTTTTTTTAGGTTCTAAAATGTTTTGGTGATATTATGTATCATGTATATTATGTTTTGTGATTATACTGATGTTGTGTGTGTGTGTTATAGGTCTCAATGAGATTACTAGTATAAATACAAGAAAACTAAAATAAAATATGTTTAATTGGGAGTTAAGTATTTATTTGTCAAATGAACATGTTCTGTTTTTGCTTCGCACCCACTTCAGTAACCTTGACCCAGTATGGTTTTAAAGGAGGTTTATTTTGTATTTTCTAAGCACACTTATGATAATACTGTATATATCAAAAATAAATTAGTCTTTGTATCATTTGAAATTGGCCTCTGTCTCTTAGAGAACCCCCCCCCCCCCCCTCCCACTTCAGCCTTCTCCCAAAGCATTGTTGTGGAGATCTGGGAGCTCTGAGTGTAACCCCTGCACAGTAAAAAAAAAAACAAAATGTCATTTTAACACCTATACAGTTGAATTTAACTCTGTTTCATTTAGTATTTGGTCCCACTCAAAAATAGTGTAAAATGTACTCTATAGCCAGTGTTAAATTCTCAGAGTTTATTTTACTCATTTTAGTGTCAGAATCAACAATGAAATTAGTACAATTATTTAACACTATAGTTCATTTAGACTCTAGTAAAATTTTTATTTTTATGGAGTTCATTTTATCCTGAATTTATTTTAAAAAGTACACTTCATTATGTAATACTATTATTTATTTTTTCTTTTTCACAGTTTGAGTCAGAGTACATAGAGTTTTTGCACTCCAGAGGTAAAATCAACTCTTGAAATGTTGCATTAACACTGGTTCGCGGAATGGGGTGAAGTCGGACAATAGGTGGGGTCGAACATCTGACTCCGCCCTCATTAACCAAACCCAGATGCTAAATTCTAAAATTAACCACTCCCAATTTTTCAAGCCTCATATTAACCTTCCCTACAAGCAGTGACCAAGCCCATTGGACATTCGACCATGAAGTCTAGTATCCGATTTTGCAGCCTGCAGCCGGGGATACTTGAGCTCTGCAGACTGAGCTCCAGGGAGGAGCTTTGTAAATATAGGCGGGGCTTTGTACCAGCAAGCTTTTAGGCAGCTCCACATGGCTGCTACTGGAAATTGAATTTCTCAAACATGAGTGAGTCAAATGAGTCGAAGCAACACTCTGGGTATGTTTTTGATAAGGGATTAACATTATAAAATTATTATTATTATTATTATTATTATTATTATTATTATTATTATTATTATTATTATATGAGATCAAAAAGTCGATTTTGCATAATCCCCCCTAATGTCAGAAAATAAAAACTGTTTAATATTATTACTTGAAAAATTGATTAGCTCCACTGAAGACAACTAAAAGATCCCACATTACTGAAACAATCAACAAAATGCAGAATAAACTTTGACGTTTCTTAAAGTTCTTAATGTCTCATTAAGCCCAATTAGGCATTAATCAGTTCCATTCCAGCCGCTGCGTGATTCTGCTTCAGGTTTTGGCACGAGCAGGCTTCACGAGTCTCTCGCGGATGACAGCGGGGCTGTAGATGCTGCAGCTACAGCCAGAAGACTTAAACGGTCCTCCCACAAGCTCCACCGGACAGAACAGCGACGGTGTTTTCTTTTTCTCTTCTTTTTTTTTTTTAACAACCGGTGAATGGGACACGCGCTGGCTCTGAGGCGCGCAGGAAGAGACGCGGCAATGACAGAGCAGCAGAGGAGCGCAGGGAGAGCGAATAGATGATTGTGAGCAGGGGGGAAGATTTCATGAAACAACTGGACGAGCAGCGGGTTGCATGGGTTGCCATCATCACGCCCCCACCTCCCTCCCTCCCCGTCACCCACCGCTTTCCGCGTTTCACTTTGAGGGGTCCCTGTTTTGTGTAGGGGTGTGTTGCTGCAGAGATTAACGGGGAATGCCATGTGTCGTAGCGCCACATAGGAGCTCTTTGTGGGCTGTTCGCACCGGGTGGGGAGGACAGGTGGTGCCACGCGCGCGCGCACGCGTGTGAATGTTGAAAGAAAATTACCAGGGGGTCCGGACACTCAACCCCTGAAGACAGTTGTCTTCATGGATGTCAGGCCGCCGCGCGGGATCAGTGTTTGCCAGAGAGACAGGTGCGTCAAAGAGGAGTACTAGTTTCCAAAGAAGCCCCGCAGCGCAGGAGCCCGGAGCCTCTCCTCTCCTCATCACTCTGGGATTGTTCGCATCCAGCTGAGCCACACCGGGACCGTCGTTCACCTTCCTCCGGATCGTCAGAGGTAAGTGATCCGAGTGGTCCGGGGTTGTTGGAGGGACTGCTGCCGCCGCTGCTGCGCTGGGTGGTGCTGGTGGCGCGTGCCGCTGTCGCGCCTTGATGCTTTGGAGAAATTGGCAATTAATCAAACAGAGGAAATTCTGGTGATTGGAACTGATTAAAACAAACTGACCCTCATAATCAATAAGGGATTAGGAATCCGTGGCTCATGCGCTCTGGATGTAAATCGGAATTGTAAACTGCGTAGCTTGCAGCCACACGCAAGAAAAAAAAAAAAAAAAAAAAAAAAAAAAAAAAAAAAAAAAAAAAAAAAAAGATTTTAGCTGTCCGGACCCAGACCAGACTCTATAAACCATTATTTGTGTTTCTGTCAGAATGCAGCTGCTGATCAATAATCATAAGATGTTGCTGTTTTTCTTATTTTTTCCTGCAAAATAGTTCCAGGTTTGGACTCTCAGGATAAATGTGAGTTTTCAGTTTTCTGCAGTTGCAGAGTCAGATTCTCTCCATCTTTGCCCCCTCTCAAAAAATCTTTGTTTCTCTCTGTTTTTTTGTGATGAAATCACAGTTTGTGTTGTGTCTGCTCAGTCCTTCCACCAGATGGATTCTTCTGTTCACTCTCCTCTGCAGAGCACTTCTGTATTTACAGTAGACATCTGCAGACTCCCAGTGTGGCTGCTTCCACCAACTCAAGTTTTTTCCCCCCTTCCCATTTGGGAGTTGCACGTTTTGTTTTTGGCCTCTGTTTCAAATTCAAATAGCCTTTCAGCTGTAGCTGCCTTTTTGTCCAGCGCTGAGGTTGGGCGGACTGGGAAGAGAGACAGAGAGCTAACTAAAGCCCCCCCCAGTCACCCCCTCCACATATAAGAGCTTTTAAGGGGGTATTCTGAAAATGAGGAGAGGAGAGAGAGAAAGGTCTAAAGAAAGTGAGATGGAGCTGTTTGTCCACTGCGAGGGTAGACTGCAGCCCAGAAAAATACCAGCACCTCCACTAACCTTCCTGTCACTCCTAACAGCATCAATCAACCTTGGAGGACAAGAGGCTCTTTTAATTCTTCTTCCTCTGGGGGTGTCCCTGCTCTGACAGCCAGGGTTTAGGGCTGCTGCTGCTGGAGGTTACACACAAGATCCTGCTTCCCTGCTGCTCACATCAGGCTCAGTTTCAAACCTTTCATTTTTACTGCAGAAGGTGGTGAAGGTATGAGACAGGCTGATGGCTGCAGCTGTGTGTTGGCAACAATTTGGTGATGATACATATCATGACACAGGAGTCACGATACGATATATCGCGATATATTGTGATACTTTTTTATTTTGTTTTTGTCACTTCAGTAGAAAAAAGAACTGAATATTAGTTTCTTAATTTCTTCATCATCAGTGACTTTTTTATATAAATAGGAAAGAGGAATGGAGAAAAGGGGGAAATGTATTTGGAAAGACTGAAAGAGAGATTAGAAAATATATTAATTATACACCAAGAAAACACAAGACAACATAAACGACATCTGTCTGCTCACCTGAAAATAAATGCATATAAGAAAACAGCAACAAACTACATATCTAAATAATAATAAAATTATTTATATATTGGGATACTGTAAGCACATAAAACATTTCCCCCTAGAGTTCCTATTTAAAAAACATATTTTTTTAATGTATACTATATGTTTCATATTTCTTATTTCATCCATGTTTTCAACGGTTAGGCCAAATGCACCATTAAATGGTTTGATAAATGGGATTAAAGTTTACATTAAGCCTTGATTAAGAACTGATGCTGCGCTTTAGAGAATCGATACAGTATCGGCAAATGAAATATCGCGATATTTCAGTGTATCAAAACTTTCTTACACCCCTATAATGACAGGAGAGATGATCAGAAACAAGTTTTTGTCTTTCCCCGCAGACTGACATCCATCAAAGTGACAAGACAAGTGCTATAAAAAGAAGCAAATTAATACATAACAAATGGAAACAGCTGCCTGATGGGGCCTCTGATCAGCTCATATTAAGATTTGTTTAGAAGCCAATGATAAAACGCTTTGAGTGTTAAAATGAGAAGCATCTTTAATGCTGCTGAGACAGGTTTAATATTAAAGTGACACACACATGCGAGAGATGCTGATGGATGATTCTTTTAGCCTTCATTCTGATGTATTTCCATTTTCGTTTCGTAATAGTGACTTTTGTTTTGAGGATATTAAAAAAAAAAATGTTAAGCCTCCCTAAAGGTTTCCCTCCACAGGCGTGGGAGAGAGGATAAATGTTTTGTTGGTACATATATAAATAACCAGACTGTAGGAAGCATTACTCTGTCCAAGAGAAATGACTCAGTGGGGGCTGAAATGATGCAAGGCTAACATAAGGAAAAACAGTGTTGTTGATTGTAGACCTGATGTTCTGGACACTAAAACCGATTAGTTTTAAAATCTCCCAGCAGAAACAAAAGCAATAATTCTGAGTTAAGGCCGCCTGATAGGAGCAGGACTTTGTGTAAGTAGAGAACTCAGATAATGAGGCTAAACTGCTCCAAGGTTCCAGTGTTGATGTCATTTTTTTTTTTTCCACCTTGTCTTTCTCCAGCTTCTCCTTCTTGCAGCTTAACAAACTGCTCGCTGGAGCTTGGCTAATCCTTGGCTAGCAGTGGCCAGTGATTTATGATAAAGTTAGCTCATTTAAAGGGATCTGCAGCATCACTCCTTCCAAACAGACCTCTGACAGATTTGCGCTGTCTCTGCTGTGGAGTTGGACTGGCAATTAGTTTGAAGAATACTCTGTGTGTCCCGCATGGACTTTGTGGATCAAAGTCCATGTGGGACGGTGGCTGTCGAGTTCTGCCCGTTTGCGTCTATGTTGTACAGACTTCATATGTGTGCACATGTTGTGAGTCTGTCT
The DNA here is from genome assembly GCA_032275365.1 of Anablepsoides cearensis. Classification (NCBI taxonomy): domain Eukaryota; kingdom Metazoa; phylum Chordata; class Actinopteri; order Cyprinodontiformes; family Rivulidae; genus Anablepsoides; species Anablepsoides cearensis. The sequence goes on along the minus strand of JAUBOC010000103.1, from coordinate 15,393,842 downwards.
GTGCTCTATACAAGTGTGATTCAGCCCTGCCAGCTTTGGTTGAATGGATGTTCTGTTTGGGGCCTCGTCCCTGAGGCTAACAGCCGCTCAGGGCCCCTTGCTCTGGAGCAAGTGTTGTACCCTGTGGGGTGAAATAACAGGTGCCTTTACAGACTCAGGCCCAGTTTACACAACACCGGTTTTGAATGAAACCTTAACTTTTTTTTCCTGCTAATCAGCCGTTCATCTACACGTCAATCACACCCGTTTTCTCTGGAGCTGAAGTTTTGGAATACAGGTTTTAGAGTGGAGGATTATAGAACCCCCACCTGCAGGTGTGAAACTGCACGTGCACTAGACGGCTGCAGTCAATAGTTTTTCAGCGTGAACAGATGAACAACAGTAACAATGGTGGATAGCAAGAGTTCTGTTTGTGTTGCTCAACATCATTTGAACATGTAGGAGCAAAACATCCTCATACTCCGTCCAAACGAAGGTTTGTGTTTTCACCTATTTGGATGTAACTGCTGGATGCTTTTTGACAGATATATTTAAAGGGAACCATTGTGTCCCCCCCGGTGGCACCTCATGTAAATGTGTTTTTTTTTGTAGTGGATTTGCCACAATCATTACTAAAAAAACACTCAACTTAGATGGTTCACATGTAAACAGGGCCCCCCTCACTTACCAACAGAACTGAAGGGGGATTTTCATGCATAGAGTTTGGAGCAGCTCCCAGAAAAAGTTAAATAGAAGGTTAGTGATGTGAAGCTTAATTTGAAGAAACGTGCTACAGGACCTGGAGTCTTGTCCAGTCAAAATTTACAATGTTTTACGCCTATATTTTCCAGTTCACATAATAAACTCCTCACATTGAGTTATTGCTGTCAGGAAAGAAAACTTTGTTGAAGTTTAAATTAGTTTCAGTTTTCCATTACATCTGTTTTTGTTAAAATCTCTAAAACCCATATAATTCTCAGCCTTGAACATGTTTGATCTCAACACTTCTTAGTCAAAACAGCAAAGCGTACCCGTGGCTGTTAAATAATGGATGCTTGATTTAGAAAATTGGGGACTATTTGGCCACCAAAATGTAATTTTATAAAAAAGAAAAATGACACCATCTTGTCAAGAGGCTGGAACAGTACAGAGCGTTGAGTTCCCAACATGTTCAGACATTATTATAATATCATATTCAAGACACATGATCGGCACACTGATTAGAAGCAGTGAATTAACTAATGACACCATAATGACTTGTAAACACAATTTAGTTGGTTATCATTCCGTAAAGGAAGGTGATGGTTTTTGATTGCAGATTAATTGTGGTAATTGAAGCCCAGTGCTCCCTTGCTGGATTCATATCTCAAACTCGGTGTTTGTTGTTTTTTTGTGTGTGTTTACTTCTATTAGTGGATCCTCATTTTTGAGCTATTGTCCAGGGTTGATGGTTGTTTCAGGACTGACCACAAGCCTCTGTGTTGGCTGAGTTTCCACATGTCTTGTAAGAAATGTTGTTTGTGCCAGCATCGCTTTTACTTTGTCAAAACTGGTGTTGAAAGATGGCTATACGAAAAACCCCATTCAACAGCATCTTGGGGCTCATGTTAAACCTAGCATTCCTTTTCTTTCCGGCATTCACCGTAGCTTGTTTTCCTTCACACATTCTGTCCCCATTCCACGGCTCCCCTCATTACGTCCCCTCCTCCTTCCAGTTTCCCCACGTCTTCCCTCCTAAAACCTCCTCTGGACCTCGATGTCAAGGCCTCTCAGGCAGTGTGGTCTCTGTTTGCAAGGCTGTCAGGGCAGGGACACTGCCCACCGGGACCCTGAATGGGACAAATTGACCGTAACAATGTTCCCACTTAGCATGTGGAGCTGGGAGAAAGAGAAGGTGAAAAGGAGGGACTGATGATTGAAGGGCAAGCCAGCAGCAGTGAGGAGGGGGGAAGCTGAGGGAAGGAAAGAGGAGGAGGGCAGGACAGCTCTTTGAAATGTATGAATTGAAGACTTACATTATATTGCACCGCTTGTATTTTAAAATCCCCCGTGCGCACACACATACACACACTCACCCCGCACATGGCTTTGGATGTTGTTATTTGCCCGAGGCTACTGCTTGAGTTGCCACAGAAGGAGAATAAACACATTTGCTGGAGACCCTCCGAGCCCACCACATACACATATACCACTCATCATTCCTAATGCCTTGCAGGGGAGGTTTGTCAAGGCTACAGGTTTGATCTGTGCTATACGGTACCTCTGCCTCACAAAGGGTCAGGGATCACAGAGTCCTCTATTAAAATGCAATAAAGGCTCCAGCCCAATGGGACCTCCTCGGCCATTTAATGGCACGCCGCTGCTCCCTCATCAGCTGCTCTTTCACTTTTATCTTTTAATCATGTTTTCCGTCCCCATCGTTCTTTGGCTCGTCGTCGTCGTGACTCTTATACATCCACTGCAGAGCTGAGCAACCAGAGCAGACGGGAGAGTTCAAAGAGGGGAGTGAGACGTAGCCAGTAATAAGCATTCTTTCATATTTCTTTGAATATTTTTTTCCCCCCTTCATACTGTTGCGCTCATTAGAGGCGGTGGGCTAGTCTCTCCTCGGAGCTGATGAGGGCTGTGATTTCAGTTTGTTTTTGTTTGTTGGTGCACTTTTAACTGTGACATATTGTCTTGGAGAGGTTGAAGCAGCATCATGTTGTGCGAGCCGGAGGAAGTGCAGTATGACAGGAACAAAGAATGCAGCTGCTATCACCAAAGGCCAAGTGACTGTTGAATAAAGATGACTCTTACTGGTGAAACTGGCATCCCATGTAGGCTGATTGTACTTCCACAGGCAGACTGTGTTTTCCTCTCTCTCTCTCTCTCTCTCTCTCTCTCTCTCTCTCTCTCTGTGTGTGTGTGTGTGTGTGTAAAAGTCTTTCCTATATGCGAAGAGGAGGCATTCTCTGCAACACTTGTGAGAGAGACATTTCCATGTGTATGAACTGCTGGCAGCGTACCACCAGTGACACAGGATGGGATGAAAAGACGGGCAGACATGATGGAGACGGGCACCAGTTTTTACTTCCTGGACACAAATAAACAATTTGTGTGTGTGTGAGCTGAATGTTTTTCATGGCCCGGTTTGCTTGTCATTAAACTGAGCTCACATACCTCCCCTCACATTCTTTTTCTCAGTCACACACACACATTGGGAATTGCTCTCACACTTTTGTATAGTCTCCGAGTCAACTGAGCCTTGTTTCTTTAACAGAAGAAGACACTAATGAGGGACTCTGGTCTGGAAACAAGAGTACAATGCTGGTTTTATATACCATCTACAATAAGTTGGTACACTGAGATTCATATTTCCTTATTTCTAGAAATGCATATGTGCACAAAAACACCAAAATCAGTAACAATCCGACCCCTATAGCAGGGGTGTCAAACTCATTTTCACAGAGGGTCCTCATAGGCATTATGATGACCCTTAAAGGGGCATTTGTAATTAACTTCCACATTTCGTGTTTAACTTTGACTAAAAATGAAACATCACATTCCTCATCTAATTGCTACGTCTGAGCACTGCTAACATACAATAACTGAGATGTCATTTTGCAGGTAAAATAATTAATACGCATTATGGGAGATGTAGTTTAGGGTCAATGCTGGCTTTAAAGCAGCTTATTTGGAGTCATACAGGACTATTCAACTAAATTACTCAGGGGGCCACAGCCAACAGCCCAGGGGCCAGACAAGTATTTCACCTGGAGCCGGGCAGTATACCGGTTTATATTTTTGTCATGATATGAATATTCTGAATACCGGACATGCATATATTAAATAGCCTGAACACGTTCAGAACGTTACATTGCGCGTGTCAGTGAACTTTTTCATGTGTGGCACTTTTCCTTGCAGCACTGCTATGAGCATTAGCATGCTAATGTTATTGTTGGAGCAGCTTCTTAATAACTGGTGGCAATTTGGCTGCTTATATTGGCTGATGTTAAATAAAAACTCTGTTTTTACCATCGCTGAGCGTAGTATACACCTGGATAAATATTTAATGCACGACGTAAATGTATGGAGACGCTAACATGCTTCTATTATGAAAAGCCTGGGCAGAAGTGGTTTTGTACTGGGTGAGTTGACTGCTGCACGGTGGCTGAGTCGCCCTGTTAAGCTTTATTAAATAACATAAAACGATAGACCTGATACTGATCTTTGCTCAACCCTCCTCCTACTGTCTGCAACCACCAGGCAGAGAAGAAAAGACACGTAGAGGAGGGAAACAGCGAGACAGAAGTGCAATAAAAGAAAAAAGTCAACAAATAGTTTCTGTTGCAAACAGAGTAACTTTAGCTGACCATGGTTTTCTAATTAATAAGCAAGTTTGCATATTTTAGCTGAGCTGTGATGTAGGGCTGCACAATATATCGAAAATTTATCGTCATCGCAATAAATCGCATCGCAATATGCATATCGCAACAACTGCA
>JAUBOC010000103.1:15320609-15331667 GCA_032275365.1 Anablepsoides cearensis | reverse complement strand
AGGAGGGTCCTGCTGCCAGTCGCGGCTGCAGCCGACCCGAAACTGGACCCGGTACCGGGAACAGCTGATCAGCTACGTGAGGTAAATGTTCGCTACGTCACAACTTATTCGGCTTAAGTGTTTCCATCTCTCCTTTTGCGCATTAACACTTTTCCGAAAAACTCTAAAACCACCTCCAGCGAGCGTATCAACTTTTATGCGAATCAGAGGAAGTTTTTTTGTATCAAGCTGTTTCCATTCAGCTATTCTGATGCGATACTTCAAAATGCGCATCAAGAAACATTGATGGAAACACGGCTATAGTCTCTCCACTGTGTTCTGGGTCTTCCTCAGGGTCTCCTCCCAGTCTGACACGTATTAAACCACCTCACCTGGCTCCTCTGGATGGGGAGGAGCAGTCTCTCCTGGATAACTGAACTTCTCACCCTATCTCTAAGCAAGAGTATTGATACCTTGTGGAGAAAACTCATTTTGACTGCCTGTATCTGCAATCTAGTTCTTTCAGTCACTACCCAAAGTTTGTGGCCAGGGCTCCAGCCTGGAGCCAGGCCTAGGGGAGGGGCTTGTTGGCTAGCACCTGCTGACAAGGTCTATACCCAAGGGGCCCAGTCGGGTTCAACCCAAATGACCAACATTGGTTCACCTTCCAGTGGGCCGACCACCTCCAGGAAGGGTGATACAAGTCAGGTGTATGAGGTCATGGGCTGTAGTCAAAGGTGGGGATCTTGGTGCTCTTATACCTCGGCTTACCAAAGCTGTTAGTCTGAAGTATTGTATTAAAAAAAACAATAGTTAAAAAAAACATGGAAAGCCTTTCAGTAAACACTTTGGCATCTCACTATGAAACACTGGTGTAAAAAAGAAATGACTGTCATCAAACACATACGTTTAGATTAGACTTAGACTTTGAAGAGCTCCTTGAACTACACCAGTTTGGAGAAATAGTGTTAAATTCTGACCAGACTGATAAGATAATTAGTAGTCCCAGTGGCGCCAAGACCAAAGTAAAAACTGCTGAACTGCTGCTGTTTCATAAACCTTTACACTACCATCTGTTTCCCATGGCACAATTATTCCTGCAGAGTTACTGCAATATTCCAGCAGGAAGCACCAAAGGCTGCACTGGAAGTATTACAGTTAGAACTGCTGCTTTTTGGGATTGAAAAGAGCTAAAAAAAATGATATGCAAGTAAGACTCATGCAAAACTTATAAAGATGAGAAGGTTTGTAAAAAGCAACTGCTAAAATATTCAAGTTTGGCCCTTATTGCTCATCAATGCAGTCAGAAATAAATACTGTCCAAACAAAGGTCACTGACAAAGCTAACTACAACAGGTCAATAAGCTTTCCTTACGTCAGAAGAGCCAAACTATCCTTTTAATACAAACCCGACTACTCATAAGGAAAGCACTGTTGAAATTTAAAAGGAATAATAAACCAGAAAGGAAACAAGATACGACAGACTCATTTCAAGATGAAAAGGTTTAGTTTCTTAAGAAAAACTTTTGAAAACACACACCATAATTAACCTGCCTGAGTTGCTGCAAACTCTTTTGTTCGGCTGCTTCTAGATTGTGACTACATTCATCTTTTTCCTGACGTCCCTGAAGCTGTAATTTTGAGAGTAGTGAAGGTTAATGACAGGGACCCAACTCAAGGTAGAGCTGCGGTAATACTCAAAAATATCTATTCAGCAATAAATTATGAGAAGTATTACATTACTTCTTAGTCATTCAGCACTTTAAAGTTTTTTTTATCAGGCTGCTTTTCATATCATAATAAAAACACTTCCTCGTCTGTGAGAAAGAGTCAGAGATTATCTTGTTTCAGCACCGACCTTTAAAACCCCAGAAATTATACATCCTATAGGCACATGACTATACTGTAGCTGAGTGGTACTGTATGATCAGGACCCAAATGTAGGAAATTTAGAAGGAAAAGAAGGAAAATTAGTCATCTAACCATGTTTGATGTTTTTCATTAATTTTTTAACATCGTTCACCTGATTTGGATGTAAACACGTTCAAATTAAAACAATATTTATAGACCTGACTGTATGTTGTGTTGTCAATAAACAAAACTATGTATGAAAAGCTTAAAAATCTTTAGAAGATTTTATAATTTTGTCAGAATTATTTTAACCACACCTGAAAACTCCCAGCTAGTGTTGCATAGGGGGAAAATGTGCCGCTATTGTAATCCATTATGAACACATATTTTTATTCCATATTTATCTTGTACTTCAATAATGCATACTTTTACACTGGTCAATGCAAAGGAGCTAATTATTTTTAAAAAGCCATTAAAATAGGACATGATATTTTGTTTTCAGGGCTGCCCATAGAGACTGGCTAGTTTTTTTGCGGACAAAAAAAAATACTATTTTGAAGCAGTTATTTAAGATGGTTGATTTGTTGTTGTTGTTTTTTCTCTTTTTTCTTTTCTCTGGTCATGAATTTAAAGTATCTTCCAAAACATGAACGTTTCTTCTTTCACAGATAATTCCGAAACTTTATATGTCCTAATGGCACGATAGCTTGGTGCTGCATACTCATAAAGGCTGGTTTATACTTCCGTAGTTGTGAGACAGCAGATTGGTGATTGTTTTTTTTTATTTTTGGATCTTACTTTTTACTGACTTTTTGTAAATGATGCAGGAAATAAATCATCATAATCACACAGAACTGCTCCACATAAACAAACATCCCCACAAAGTTCTGACCAATCACACAATGGTCTGTAGGACCGAGTTCTAGGGACAATGTAAGACAGGGTATCAGCGGGAGATAACAGACGGAAGCAAAGCAATTTTTGTCACACATGAGTGTAAACTGGACATGAAATGGAAGTATAAATCAGCCTTAATGTGAGCTAAAATGAAGGAAGGACTATGATAGAGGGAAAACATACAATAACACTTATAGACCATTGTTCATTGATCATTGAGCAATGACTCAGCACATTTCTCATTACTTGATAACAAACAAATGAAAAAAGTTCCTTGATAGAAGGTTTTGTCCTTTGCTTATGATGAACGTATTTCTCACCACAATACTTCTCAGTGTCTCAGTGAGAGAATCAAAAAGGTCACTTTTCCTTTTTCCATTTACGTCCCTCTGTCGTTTCTCTTACCTCTCTTTTAAAAGCTGTGCGATGTTTCCTAAGCTCGGGATTTCATCTTAATGCAAAGCTCAAGTGAACAGACCTCAGGCCACTCAAGTGCCAAACAAAAGGAATGAAACTGTGTGTTCATTGGTCTGCAGTGGAGGGAATTCCTCAAATGGTTTTACATTAAGCTGAGGAGAGACATTGGTGGTTGAACCAAAGCAAACACACGATGGCTAGAAGTGGTTTTGGTCCAAGATCAATATCTGCTGACTGGGCATAGATTTTCACATGCTTTCAGTTCACGATTAACATCTTAAGACAAATTAAAAACTAAAACGAAAGAACTGAAGATGTTAATACAAAACAATTGTTGATATATTAATTCAAAATATAGGATATTATAATGTGATTTGACCTGTTTTTGCCATGAGTTGCAGAAATCTTTAACTCATCCAGATGACTGGTCGGTTATGGTGAATGGTGATGAGTAAAGTATTCATATTGTTAGTGGGCTCATTGCTCTCCCCAAAAAGACACTGAGCTTTATTCAGACCTTCGTTTCCCTCACATGAAGGACACAAGGTTTGAAACACTCAGTGTTCCGAGCTGCAGGATACAGTGTAAAAGGTGCAGACAAACGTCACCTCTTTATTTAAGCAGCAAACAGGGTGAGAGCAGAGCTCAAAGGTTCTTCCAACTAGTCCACTTTTGGCTCACGGAGCTGATAAATCTGGCAGCTCAAGAACACGTTGGGCTTCCAACTCTTTCTCTGCTGAGTTTTGTCTTTCAGTGTCTGTCATTCCACACATTACTGGGCTTCTCTCTGGATTTGTAGTGTGACTCTCTCTCTCTCTCTCTCTTTCTCTCTCTCTCTCTCTCTCTCTCTCTCTCTCTCTCTCTCTCTCTCTCTCTCTCTCTCTCTCTCTCTCTCTCTCTGTTTGAATGTCTCATTTGTTTCACCTCTTCTTCCTCCCTGTGATATAATAATATTTTGTCTCTTTTTTGTCCTACACTGTCCTCTCACCTCATTGTTTTATATAACAATTGTTTTATTTTCGTCTTTGTCTTAAATCCTCTCACCCAGCCTTCACTCTCACATCTCTTTACTCCCCTCCATCCCTGCAGCTCCCACCTTCTGATGTTGTTGCTGACTGAAGGAGATTGGAGCAGCATGAAGCCATCACCTGTCATTGATTCTACACAGTTCATAAAGCAGCCTTTCCCATCTCACTAAGTCAATGATTAGTCCGGTCTCTTGGAAATCCAAGGGTGGTCTTTAAGTCCAGGTAGAACAAGAGTAAAATCCTCCACTGCTTGTCCTTCCCCATGATTCCACATGGTAAAAGCCCTGAAGGCACGTTCTGTGGCGCTCACTGTTAAAACCTGGAGGGATTTTTTTGAACAATATTTTCTCTTTGAAAGTTATTAAAAGCTTCAAGGCTCAAAGACTTCAATATAGCGCAGTGTTTCTTCTTCATAATGACACAGGTTGGGTAACAAAAAGAGCTCTCAGGTTAATGTTATATCGCTCACCTCTCCTCAAGTATAACCAGCAAAGGTTTAATAAAAAATTGAAGCTGAATTAAATAAAAACATCTAAACCATTTTTAGTGCTTTTTACAGGACAAAAGATGCTAGAAAAAAAAAACATCTTTCTGTTCTGTTCTATAAAGAACCCGTCCAGAGACATTGAATAAAAAAACAAATGCGTGGCCACGCATTTACAGAGCCCATCAGTTAATGTTGGACAACAAAAAAATTTTCTTGTGCCCATGATATAATTATCACCAAATATTTATTGCCATGTCATTTCCATGCAGAGACTGTTAATTGTCTAAATGGACACGTTTGAATTGATTTAATTTTATATTAACATAGGAATGAATGACATATTTCAGTCACTTATGTTATGCATGAAGTAAATCTTCACATTATATGTTGCAGCTATAAGATACATGTGACCCCTGGAGTTGTATTTGTTCAAAAAGCTTCTTTTTTGAAGCTCAACGCTCAAAACAGGCTCCTTTCTCACAGCTGTGGAAGGACTTATGTTACATTCAGGAGCACAATAAAAAAATCTATTTCTCGACACACACCTAGGGCGTTCATTGTCATCTTATAAATAGCCCACTATGAAAGATGAACCGTTTATATTAACATACACCAAATAATAATAATAATAATAATAATAATAATAATAATAATAATAATAATAATAATAATAAGAAGAAGAAGAAGAAGAAGAAGAAGAAGAAGAAGAAGAAGAAGAAGAAGAAGAAGTGTGGGGTAGGTTACCTTTGAACAGTTCAAAACAAAAACAAAATATTCAATATCTGACTCCAACAATGTCTGTATCACACTGTACACACTGATTCAAGTTATCTTGTGGCCATGTATTATTATTGTGTGGCCACACACTATTTATATTGTGGCCTTAGATAATTTTGAGCAGCCTGTCTCTTTGTGAGTGATACAGACATTGTTGGTGTCAGATTATTTGTGAATATGTTGTTTTTATTTCTAACTGTTCTAAAAACCCTACGCTAATTAACTATTGTTATATCATGTTTACCATACCACTTTTATTTATATAGCACTTTAAACAGCACAAGGCCAACCAAAGTGCTGTACAATAGACAGACACAACAGGACATCGTTTAAATTTCAGTCAAAATACTAATCAAAATATGAAGCATTTATATTTACAGTACATATAGAACAGAGATATGATGCACAGTGAGGTTTTCCACCATCTCACTCAGACTCCAAGGCAAGGTTTAATCTAAGTGTTTAATCTAAAAGTGTCCTCCTTTATAGTATTTATGAGATAAAATTGAACACCCTAGGTTTGTGTCGGGAAACTCATTTTTTCTGTGTTCCTGAACGTACTACAACTCTGAGTCCTTCAGCAGCAAGGGTTTGTGTGAGAGAGGAGCCTGTTTCAAGTGTTAAAAAAAGAAAAGAAAGCTCTAGTGCAGCTGCAACATATAATGATAAGAATTACTTCATGCCTAAAGTAAGTGACTGGAGTATGTAATTAATTACTATATTAAAATAAAAAGAAATTAATTCAAACTTGTCCATGGAAACAATCAATAGTCTCTGCATGGTAATGACACCAATAATTATCTTGTGTCCACGCATTATTATCTCTCGGCCCAGAGTTATTTTCTCTTTCCACCAGATATGGCCGCCAGATCCAATCACCGGACGAGCGCCGCAGTTTTAGACCATTTTATTTATTAAAAATTTGAAATAATTGAATTTTCTTTTGAGGCTCCATAAAAGCCCAAATGTCACTGTTCTTTCATTGTCATCCAACACAGTAGTTATACAAACATGTGGTCCCACTCCCAGCACATAAACAGGGACACATTTTGTTCCTGGCCTTTAATAAATGTCAGCTCAGCATTTACATTTTAAGTAAAATGTGTGGCTCTTCAGATTCTAAATGTGTTATTAATTTTTAACTTGCTGCGACTGGCTGGCATTTGGTGCTAAACACATAACATCCAACCAGTGTCTTAAACCGTTTCCACTCAATCTGGAGCAAATATTCACAGTTATTTAAACCAAAACAGTTGTGCTGGGGGATAAAATAACAATAATGACAAAAAAAAAAAACTAAAACAAATGGAGCTAAATCACTTTACTGAGGAACTGGATTGTAATCTTAGACTCATTTAGTGAACATTTTCTCCACTATGTACTGCTAAGATATGATATATCTTTTAATATGGGAAAGTATACCTGCGATGGATAAAAGAAGCGAATAGAACAGAAAGGATTTGATTGGAAAACCATCATGCTTACATTCAATTTTCTGCACAGGCCTTTTGAAGCAGAGCGATAAGTGCAAAAAGGGATTATATTATGCTCTATAGCTTGAGTGAAATCTTCTGATACCGTTGCATAAGACTTGAAACCAGCCTGTTAAATATTTCAATCATAAATACCCCAACACTGCCGTGCACGACCCCATTAATGCAGCTGTATTTCATTACCTCTCCTTATATCTGGGACATGCATAATCTTGCTTTTCTTTAAATCCATTTTAGTCCTTCTTTAAGGAGGGGTGGGGGGGGGGGGGGGTGTAGTGCCTCACTACTGCGTTAGAAAAACACATCATAAAAAATGCAGACCAAGGCAGAGCCAGAGATAAACCTCTGCACAACGAGGGGGGGAGAAGAAAAATGTGGGAAAAGGAGGATAGAGCAGGAGGTGCCATGGCAACAGTAATAAGTAACAAAAACACATCAGAGCATATTAGCATCTTCATTTGATGATGAGGTGTTCTATATCTCCTGCAAAAATACCCAAACCTCTAAAACACAGGGTCATCATCTGCCAGCAGCTAATTCTGCACTTTCATCTATTTTACATCTTTGGTTCTGACTTTTATTTGACTCTTTTCATCTGGGCCTAAATTAACACTTTAAAGCAAGTGGGTCAAACTCAAGGCCAGCCCCACCACTAGACCGATTTTTTTAAATTTCTTTATCAGTTGTAAACTTAAATTTTCAATATAACAAAATGAACACATTTAAAAGGTGAAAGATAATAACACTTGAGCATTTGGCTTTGAGTAACTGTTCCCCCCAAGCAATTAAATTGAATAACCCTGTATTAATGTCTCAAAGTAAGCTACTTTAAAGCCAGCATAAACTCCATCTCCCATAATCCATGCTGATTATGCATGAAAATTCCCTGGCGGAAAGTAGGAGAGTTCAGAATTCAAGACTTACCATAAGTCATCAGTGGGTAAATCTCTTATTTTTACTTTTAATAGTAATTGTGTATTATTAATTTATTTCATAATTAGTTTGTTTTACACATACTTTTCAGTGTTTATAAGAGGACATGTTAAAACACTTTCTATGCAGGAAATACCAGGTAGAGCTCAGTTATAGTTTGTTAGCGGTGCTCAGCTGTAGCGATGAGATGAGGAACACAATTTTTCATGTTTAGTTAAAGTTAAACACAAAACAGAAACAACTGGCCCTTTGAGGGCCACCGTAACGATCATGTGGCCCTCAGTGAAAATGCTCTGTAAGGATTTGTGTTTATCTATGTTCATGTTCCTTATGTCTGTGTTGAGCCGTTCTCCTCGGCTCCTCCCACTCCTGCTCGTCGTCTCACAGGTGTTTGTCATTTCAGTTCGTTAGTGTCTCTATATATTGTGTATCTTGTGTTTGTCAGGTTGCTCTGCATTGTGTTGACTCCTGGCCACGTGTCCCCGCTGCTTCTTGTGTTTTTTGCTCTGTGTGTAAGTAGTTTGCTGCCATATTGGCCATTTTCTTGGTTAATGAATTAGTTTTGTCTTAAAATCCTTGTGCCTGCATGCTTACAGTTCTAGACCTTTTTATAACTGTAACAATGGCTGTGATTGCTTTCTGTATTTAATTCAGCTTTTTTTTTTGTCGATTATTATGTAAAAAGTTAAATCAGTTATTGAAGCCTTAACATCATCTTGAACTATTTTTTTTCAGGGTAGCCAACAGCAACTTATTTTTATACTAATATGTTTTTTCTATATTTCTATTTATTTATTCAGACAATTTTAGATTTCTTTATTATTTTAACTGTTTACACACTGGTTTGTTAAATACTCTTTCCTTGTGATTCTTGTAGGATTTACAGAAAGAGTGCAAAAACAAATTAGACTAGCAACACTACACAGGACTGATACTGCAGATTGCTAAAAGTATTTCTTAGCACAAATTCAAGTCAGTCAGGACAGAAGTATGGATACAATATTCCAGTTTTCTGTAAACTCACCAAACATATGTGTAGTTAAATCCTGTAAGAAATGACTCATTTCTGAACTGTCACATTACCTGTTGGGTAAAATTAGTGGCGTCCCAATCTCAACACTAACAGCTCGATAAAAGTATTTTTACAAGTACTCGCGCAAAATGCAAGATACTCTGGACCAATACCAATGCCAGTATCAGTACAATTAACATTTCAAGTGAAATGTTTCAGTTCCATGTTTAACAAATTTATAGAAGTTGTAAGAAAATTGCACTTGTTTTTATTAATTGAAAAATGTTAACAGTTTATATCATGTTAAGTACTTGGTGTTGGTGAGTATCCAAACTGAAGTACTCGTAGTCAATTTGAGGCAAGAAGACTAAACAGGACATAAGAAGATAAAACACAATATCAAACAACAAAACAGACAGAAAAAAATGACCTGAAAAGAACCAACCAAGGCAATAATAATGACATCATCTTTTCACCAGGCTGGATCAGACCTTTAGATTTGATTGACATCACAGCTTCGATCCTCGTTCCGTGTGTGATGAATCCATCCCTGCATCAAGATACGGTTTACACCTAATTGGTTTGTTTTCAATGAATCCACACACCTGCTGGATGTGTTTCACTGTTTCATGGTTGGGGTTATTTAAAACGACACAGAAGAGACATTATAACAGATTTCTATGTCCAGAGCAGATAAATATGTGTTAAAAAATAAAGAGTCAGACTGACCTTGTTCTTATAGTTCAAATCTGTCCAGCGGTTTTTTATACTCGAGTGCAGTTTCATTAATTGCGGAAAAACCTTCAGTTTAGTATGTGAGCAACTATAAAACCTGTAAATGGACCAGATTTTATTGGTGAAAAGAGCTAAAAATTGATAAAATACGATTTAAAATCAAAACATCGTCCTTTCATGGCTGTTCTTCTTTTACGTTGTGCATATGGAGCCAGTCAATCAATAAATATGTTAATCTCCAAAACAACAACATGAATCGTGGTTTAACTGAGTTAATCAAATTAGCTAGTAGTTATGAGCGTTGTATGCTGCTTGGTCTGCCTTTTTTACAATTTCACTTTACATTGACTTGCAGTTGTTTTTGTGTATTTTTATTTTTTTGTAAATTTCATGTATTTGTAAAAAGGTTTCTTAACATTTGATTAAAAGCATTAAAAATAGTTCTAGTTATAGTTTTAGAGCATCGTGGTGTTGAAGCTTTGTATACAGACAAGCTGCAGTTTAGCAGGGCTGCCTCTGAATGAACTTCTTTTGGCATAATTACAGACTTCAGCTCAGAACTATTTAACTTTCCCACACGGACAAACATATATAAACATACACAATAAACACACTCTTATTAATATTCCTTGTGTATCTACTCTTTGTGCTGTCAAATGAAACTGTATATCCGGGGTGTCTAATTATTCTAATCAAATGTAAACCGCCTGACATTCACTTATACATTTTTAATAAGTGAAACAAAAGAATCTCTGATTGGATATGATGCCTTCCTGACTTCTCAGTTTCTCTCCTTGTGTCTTATTCATTCTCAGTTATCTCTCCCTTCATCTCTCTCTTTTCACCCAACAACCTTTTCTCTTGTCTGTGCGACTCTTCACCCTCTGCTTCCTGTAATTTTGCTTGTGGGTGTTGAGTAATTAGCGGAGCCTCCCACTTTTTTATTGTAGTGTCAGATTGGGGAATTTGAGAAATGTCCCATAAAGATTAAGTGTCTTGATAAGGTTATGGCTGAGACTCCATTAAAAAAGATGAGCTACACAATGGCTGTTTGTCTCCTTTAGGGAAGACGCGAAACACGTGAGAGACAGAGTGAAGATGACCTCGGATGGAACAATCGTTTCAGAGCTGGAAGAAGATTTTAAAACCTTTGCTTAAAGAAAAAGTAGAAAAGAATTTGACAAAAGTATGCCATAAATTGTACTTAAAGTTGCAGTTGAGCACCCAATATTTCTTTAAAAAAATGATATAATTTTCATAATTATAATAACTACACCTTGTTTAGTCTTACTTAATTATTAGTAAATGGTTAGTTAACATTGAAACATAATTAAAGATGATTCATACTTAAAACGCTATAAATTAACATACTTATTAAGACTTTACCTATAAAAGGCTAATTGTTTGCAAAACTATATATACTTTTGTTTATATATATATATATATATA
>JAUBOC010000103.1:15267932-15279929 GCA_032275365.1 Anablepsoides cearensis | reverse complement strand
AATATTTTATCAATGTCCTCTTTCTAAAAATGCATTCATATGTATTACAAAAATTTGACGTCACAGGCACTTTAAAGCAGAATGTATTGTTGGTTTCGGCCCTCCATCATAGCTCAAGTTCCTCATGTAGCCCTTCATAATAAAAATTGCCCACCCTTGTTCTAAAGTAATGTTTTGTAGATTTTTACATCCCTTTTTTGTCCTTGTTATATTCAGCACATTGTGTTTAAACACAGAAACTTGACACAGACCATTACTGTTAATGGACTACAGTCTACTGGGTCTTTACTGTAAACTGTTGGACTTCTATGTAAAGAACAGGCTAATGCTAAAGTGTCGGCGGTGGAAAGGTTTATAAAACAGAATTTTCAGGAAACACTCTGAGTGGAGTTGTTTGAAGATGGCAGAAATCTGCTGCTGTCTTGGACTTTAGCTTGTTTTTACCCAAATAAATTTTGATATTTGAAACTGACAATGCGCTTAGTGATTCCAGCTGCAGGTGGGTTATTGATTACTGATAGCAGCTCTCAGGATCACCACTTCAAAAAAAATCCAAACCATTTATTTTAAAGTAGAACTCAGCATGAGCTATGTAAAAATATTTTTTCTCGTTTTGCTTCCGTCTCTTTAACTGTTTTTTTTTTTTTATCATTGCCTCAACTGTGACAAGTGGAAAGAAAGTGACAAAGTTTGTCAAAATAAGAAAAGATGTGAGAAATAACCAGCGATAACAGTAAAACTCTTATTTTTATTTTTATTTTTTTTTTAACAGATACCAGTAAACCACAACTGAAGCTTTTTGTGTAGTTGGGAGGGGTTGGGGTGTTTTAAAAGTTTGTAAATGCTTAATATTACAGTGTTTGTGTCCATCAAACAGAGACCAAGACAAACACCAAGTATGTAGCTAGAATCACACACTACAGCTCAGTGTAAAATCTCAGTGAACTGTCAATGTGAAGTCGGAATGAGTCAAACCTTTCAATTAACATAACTATATAAAAGTAAGTGTTAAATGAAAATGCAGAATTAAAGATATTGTGGTACAGAGGAATGAAAAAAAGCTCAAAATTGTAATTTATTCAGAAACAAGCTTTGTTTAAAACGGGGATGTTTGTAAGCCAAATATAAACCAAACTGTTAACTAGTGAGTGAAAAAAGAGATTTAAGCAATTTAAATTATGCCTGCCTTATTAGAAATATTTTAATATTTTGTAATGATGAACAGGACTGAGCTTTAATAATTTTAAAATATATTTTTTTAAATTTTAAACCGTTTTCTGAGCTGTTCCCAACACAGTTACACTGTAAAACTGTTTACTTAATGATTAAATATATCATTGTGTGTAAGACTATGAGTAGTGTTCGTAAGAAAAATCCCCAAAAATGATTAAAAATTATGTCTTAACTAACAAAGATTTGTTACAGTGAATAAAACATTTTACTGAAGCAGTGATTTACCTGACTGCAGGTGACACACAGGTGGGTTGTTTTTGTGTTTCTGTCCCACCTGATGGATAGATCTTCCCCTTCACTGTTTTCACGAAATGTTCTTCATATTTTATGGAGTTAAAGTTTTATTCTTTTCTGATCAGAGAATAGTTTTTGATTTCTAGAGTGACTAAAAGATTAATTAAATGTTATTTAAATATCTTTTCTGGCCAAGCCCAAAGCATGTCAGCAAGCTTCATTATTCAGGTTTTTAGTTTAATCAGGTTAGAAATTCTGTTCATATCACCTGACAATTTGAGTTTAGCTGAAATAGAACTGCAGATTAAAGCAATTACTCTAACTCAATCACATAGTAACTAATACAAATTATTTTAAATGAAACAAAAGGTTTATTTGACTCAGCACTTTAGGTTAGATTAAAGGAGACATATGCTTTTAAATCCTTCTTTTTCCACATTTAAATCATTCAGTTGGGGTCTATATAAAGTGGAACAGTAGTGCTTTGGCCTGAACATATTGTAAAGACTGGTTCATACTTCAAGTTGCATGTCTTTTCCTGCTGAGTGATAAAAAATTGCACAACTTCCATCTCCTTTCCCCCTGGTGAAAGCTGTCATGTGCACCGTCCCCCTGTGTGAACTCTGCGATGCGGACCTTGCGGCTCTCAGCAGGTGATTGGTCAGAACTTCGTGGGCGTGTTTGTTCATGTGGAGCAGTTCAGCACTCCGGGCGGCGCTACTTTCTGCACGTTATTTAGCTGAGAATGATCCATTCCCAGAAGCAGTTTGTTCAATTACGAGGATGCACAGCTTCGATGAGCAGCTGCTCTGATCCTATTGACTGTGTGAATATGCAGCCATGGGTCACTCCTTTCCAGCTCCGCCGTTAACAAGAGAAAAAAAAAACAGTTTTCATCCTCGGAGTCTTCACTCAACACAACCCTGATACATCGTTGAGTTCTGTCCTGCTATCACTGTTATTTATATGCTTAGCTGTGCTCTGTGCTACATTAGGAGGGCAGAGGGAGAAAATATGATAACTTATACCCCACCACCGTTTTTAATTAAATATGTTCGCTTAACTCCACAAGCTATAAGCCCCTCTTTCACGCCTTTTCTGAGGCATGTTTGATATCAACTCGTTTTCAGGCTGTTTCTTTAAGTCCAAATGAGACACTTCCCACCCCGTCCCAATCCAACTTCCAGAGCCGGTCATTGTAGTTTGATAGAGGGGTTTATGACTATAGTGGCACAGACACTTTTTATTTACAAATGAATTAAAAAATGTCAACAATGGAAGACTTGAGTTACTTATTGGAGCCAGAGTCTGACCCAGAACCAAAGGACAATGAAGAACAGCAAACTAGTTGGTAAGTCCAGACCTTATTTAGAAGTTCTGTCGCAAATACTGTGATGTAATAGCTCTGAAATTTTCATAAAAAATAAAGAAAATTGAACAAGCTAAAAAAATATGAACCAAATATAAAAATATCCACGCAGCACTTGGACAGACTAAAATAAACTTGTCTGCACTTCTAGAAATGCAACAAAATTTATTGGCTAAAAAAAAGTGAATTCGCAATAGAATTGCAAATTCAGGCAACTACCCAAAGTGGTTCAATCAGTCATCGAGTTTTATGTAAAATATTTAAAGATAAGGGATTTTTAGAGATGTATTGTCAGTAAAACATATTGTATTCTTGCAGCTTAATGCAAGCTTGATTAAAATACGACAAATTGACAGTGTAGTAATATAGGAGAAACTTACTTTGTAATCATTTTAAAGAAACTTTATTAAATTAATCTGTGGACAATTTATTTAAGAGTATATAAGATACTAGGTATTTGTAAGTATGTAAGTAAGAAAATAACTATTTGTATCGCACTTTTCACAGTCAAGTAGCCACAAAGTACTTCATAATAAAACAAAATAGCAAACAACAGAGTATAAACATACATAAGACAACAATAATTATGTAAATGGGTGAAGAAGATTGTAGATATTGTTACAATAATACTCAGGGTTTGCAGTGCAGCTCAAATGATCAACCAGAATCCAGGTTTTTAGAGTTTTTATTGGCTGTTCTATGCCCAGTAATTTAAATCTGTTTTTCAGAAACTAAAAAAAGGAAAGATTTACACCTGTGGCAGAGCAGCATCTCTTACAAGTCATTTTTAGACCACCCACAACAGGCAGAAACGAAAGAACAAAACAATAAAGCAGCTGGAAGTAAAAAGACAAAAAAATAGAGGAGGCGGTGAACATGAGGGGAAGACAAGAATGAACAAACAAGCACATGGAAGTCAATAATGGACAACACGTGTGCCCCCGCCACTCCCCGAGCCCTGAAACTGTTTCATCAGCTGCATCTTATCTATGTGTTTAGAAGGATCCTCTCTGAAGAAGGGGGGGCTGGGTTACTGCCTGTAGAGACACAAAGATACAGACTCATACACAAAAACACACACTCATTCAAAAACACTTACAAGGGTTCCCAGATAAAAGCATTTACATCTCGCCATGGAAGAAAGGAGCAGCTGCGCGCACACAGATAGCACCTCCACCACCGCCTGGGTGAAATACTGCCGGGCTCTGGTTTTAAATAACTGCCAGGGAAAAGCGAGGGAAATGGAAGTTTAGATGGAAAGATATGGAAATGCGTGGCGAGGGGAAAATGGATATAAAGCGATGGAGAGAATGTGTGAGGTGAGCTGTAAAACTCCCACCAGCCCCATGTGGCCCACTGCACCACACTGGCAAAGTGCTCGTAGACAAATTGCTTTGGCTGGCACTGTGCAGCGAGAACAGCGTGAAGTAGGACCTTGGAGCAAGATAATAGCTGTTCACTCCTGCCATTTGGCCCCGTGCAACATATACCAGACTGTACTGTGGTATGAGAATGATGAGATGAAGCTGAAGATTTATTGTCTTTTCCTTTGACATTCTCAAAATGCTCATCTCTTCCTGTGGCCGTATACTCCAGGGGAGATTTTACAACTGCTTTCCAGCTACTCAGCTGTATCTGTGAATCTCTGCATGCACACGTTAGCCACTTGTCCTGATGCATCTCAGTAATCCAGGTAGAAAAATCAAAAAGAAAATAATAAGTAGGTCCTCTGGACGGGTTCTTCTTTAATGAAATGTTTTGTCTCTCCTCCAAGAGACTTCCTCAGTCTGAGAAGTTTCTGGGGAAGAAGAAGAACCTATCCAGAGGACCTACTTAATTTTTTGTATTTAACGCTAGCTAATTGTTGCCAGAAAGAAGAATATAAAATGAAGATCAGCAAAAAACAAAAAAAGAGCTTTATTTTTAAGCAGCAGCTTGTACTGTATAAGCTCACAAAAGCAAAAAAAAAAAAAAAGGCTTTAATATAACAAAAACTAAACAAGAATTTGTCAAAAAACAACAAGTCCACACTCAAAAGTCCAACAGCGTATTAGGGCCACTTTGCAGATGAAAAAAAATGGAGGAGTAAATCTCCGCTAAAAATTTAAATATAATTTGAGATTAATTAAGTAAAAAATAAAATAAAGAAAGAAAATTATCTTACCTCCAAGAGTTAAGAGAAAAAAACTCAGAATTTCTGAGAGTAAAATTTTGAGAAAAAAAAAACAGGAAATTTTCTTATGTAGAAAAGTCGTAAAATTGCAAGAAAAAACGTAGATAGTGATAGTTAAACCATATATTTTCTGACATTGTAAAGTCAGAAATTTAGAAAAAAGAAACTCTTAAATTCATCAGAAAAAAATGAAGTTTTCACAAATGGATAGTTCTCTTCATTTGCAGAATAACTCTAATACCCCGTTGTACAAAACTATTGTAAAATGTCAATAGACTTTTTCCCAGCATCTTTTGCAGCTGGAACGTCAGCGAAAACAACTATTTCCTGATTTTGTTAGCCCTAGCATAAAAATGTATGCTAGGACATAAAAATATTCACTTTTTTAATGTTAATAATGTTTAAGTATAAGAACTAAATCAACAAAAACACAATTTCAAACGCTGTAATTTTGTGATGCCTTTTCCTTTTCCTCGTGGCCATTTTTCCTACTTAAGTCATCTGTAGCTCCGCCTCCTGGTTTTACTGAATTTCCTCAAATTT
Organism: Anablepsoides cearensis; assembly: GCA_032275365.1. Taxonomy (NCBI): domain Eukaryota; kingdom Metazoa; phylum Chordata; class Actinopteri; order Cyprinodontiformes; family Rivulidae; genus Anablepsoides; species Anablepsoides cearensis. The sequence continues at coordinate 15,274,377 of JAUBOC010000103.1, read as the reverse complement.
CACCTTTAAAGATTACATAAACACTTTTTTTCTGTGATCTATGAAGCATTTTGAGCTGTGTTGACTTACGTTTGTCACATTACATATTTAGGTTTGGTCTGTGTTGAAGTTTAGTTATTGACTGTAATACTGAAACCATAGAGGTCTGAGCCAGATAGAGAAAGGAACTGACTGCTGGAGGGTGGTGTGTTAAAAGATAAAGCCTGAGTTCAATAGCACACTGTTCTTGTTGACACATAGTAAATCATATGTTAAATATTAGCAAATTAGCTTAAGCAGTAGATTTTAGTGAATCTAGCATTCTGGTTAGCTGTGCCCACCACTGAAAATTATTTTAATTTCTTTAAGTAAAAGATTTTTGTCATGTTAAAAATAAATCCAGTGCAACTTGCAAAAGGCCTTGTTTGATTTTGCTGCAGTGAGTTTTGTGCAACAGGGTTAGACAGCTGGATGTTCCTCTGGGAGAAATGTGCAGCAACAAAAAGCAGGAGGAGAACAGGTTTAGGAAGGCAGGAGAAATGTGGCACAGAGGAGGAAGCGCAGCTGTGCAAGCTAGACCCCCCCTGGGTCTGCAAAGAGACTATGCAAAGAAATATGTAATAAGGTCACTTGTGTTGAGGAAAGTAGTACAGAAAGTAAAACTGCATGTATGTGACAGCAGAGTCGTGTCACAAGAGAAATCCAGAGCTGTTCCACAGATTTTAGTTCATCCACATGAATATCTGAAGTCAAGTCAAAAAAAAAAAATTCTACGATGGGATTTTGTGCAAAAGGTCAAGTAACACGTTGAAAAACTGGGTTATTTGAAGGGTAAAACTTAGATGAAGTGAGATATTTTTAAAGAAAATCCATGATGTAAAATTGTGATAAAATAATGATAAAGGTTCAAAGTAAGAGCAGAAGTTAGAATGTGCGAAGATTCTGGAAATAATGCCACATTTGAAAAGTTTAAAGTTGTTTTTGCCAGAGATACGAGTCATCGCCTCATCACACCTGCTTCTAGCTTGTAGAAATTACACCAGTTTGAGGTTTTTCTTCTTGCTGCTGTTCCCTCTCAAAGCATCTCCACATTGAGTCATCCTCTGCCATCTCACTCTGTCCTCTAGCCTCAATCCAACTACCTCCATGTCCTGTCCAACTGCATCCAGTTGTCTCCTCATTGTCTATTTCCTAGCTTTATCTCTAACATCCTTCTACCAATGAACCCACTGTCCCTCCACGGGACGTGCCCAAACCCTCTCAGTCTGGTCTCTCTAACTTTATCTCTCAGTCCTTCAACCTGTGCTGTACATCTGATGATCTCATTCCTAATCTTCTCTCTCAAAGAGAACCTCATCTTCTTCAGCTCTGACACTTTCAGTTCTGTCTCCTGTCTTTGTCCATGTCTCTGTCTCTAAACCGTAGAAGATAGCTGGTCTCACTGACTCTCTGGTAAATCTTTCTTTTGACATTTGCTGCCACCCTTTTGTCACAAATCACTCCTCAAACTTTTCTGCATCCTGCCTGGACTCTCTTCTTTAGGAAACTCATTTTTATGTGACTTAATTTTTCACTTGCATACCCACATCAGAAGCAGTAGAAACTATCCGAACTTCAACAAGATATCGACTTAAAAAACAGGACAAATTTTACGTCGAACCAGATCTGGATCCCTGTCGGATGTTGGCATTCCAATACTTATTTCAAGTTCAAAGACACTTTTACAGACAGAAGCATGGTTGAGCCATGTGATCAGCCACTATGACCAATCTCTAGATGGAGGAAGTGGAATAAAAAGAGTCCTGGACTCCTTCAAGGGAAAACAACAAGCCACTGGTTCAGAACTGTGACCATCACCTAGGTCAAAATTCAAACTAAAGAAGTAGAATCATTCACCAAACATCAGCCTCGAGTTCATCACACATGATGCCAATGACAACAAGAATTTTTGTGAACATTGAAGTTTACAGGAAACAAACTCACAAAGATCACTTTCTGTTTGACTCTCATCACCTACTAGAACACAAACTTTCTGTCATTAGAACTTTTGAACACCAGAGCATCAATGGACCCTACAAGTCTCCACAAAGGCAGAAGGGAAGCAAAAGGTCCAAAAACACATCAAAGATGCTCTTCAGACCTGTGGATATCCAAGTCTCTCTGCGTTCAGTTCTGACGCGTGGGGTAACTCACTCATGTCAGTTATTGATGAGATGAGAGCAAAGAGGAGGAGCCCGTTGTTGTATTATTGAAAGGGTAGAAAATGCACAACAACTAATCGTCCCAGACCCTAAATTTAACATCTATTAGCCCTAAACATCCTATTCCTGACATTACTACCTAAAATTAACCATCAATCCTGATCGGGGGTTACCCGACGCGTCAAAACCGGATAGAGAGGGAACCTGGACAAGCATCAATATGTGAGTGAGAACGTGTTGGACCAAAACATCTCTCTGTGAGCCAGGCAAACCAAAACCCTGACAACTCTCCACTGTGAGAGACATGTAGTTTAATCTGCAGCTCAATTTATGTTTATTTTTACGATGTTCTGGATGAGTGAAAATCTACACTAACATATACAACATATATAATTAAACTTTTTTTCATTAACTTTTTCAGACTCGTCTTCTTTCCCTGCCTTACCCATTTCCACCGTTTATTGTGTCTCTGTTAAGAACGTAACATTTTGTGCCTTCAGAGACTCTTTTATAAATTATGCTTATCCAAACACTTTACAGATCTAACATAGAAGGCTTGTAATTCTAACTCAGTCAAAACAAAAAGCAAAGGAAACTAGAGAAAAAGTCAATATTATAAATCACAAGTAAGAATCTTAAAATGAATGTTTTGGGTATTACAGATTAAGAAATTCAAGTGGGAGGAACGAGAACAGAGTCAAAACATGTGAATAATAGAAACTATTCTGAGAGAAAAACAGCCTTGAGGGTTTTTGGCTTTCTTCTGTTAGACACAGAGTCGTGCGCAGGGCAAACCCAGTGACCTGCAGAGAGACAGATAGGAGGGAGGAAAGCTGGGTGAAGGTAGAGATAGCTGACAGATGTGTCACATAAAACATCTGGTACCTGCAATCCTTAAAGAAACTCTGCACTGTTCACAGACACAGTCATCCTGGCCAGGGCTGAGTCACATCACTGCCTGTAAATTTCTGCAAATGATGAGCACAGAGAGAGGGGAAAAAAAAACATTCTGGTGCTGATCAAATGTCACATCAGGAGAGCACGGCTCCCTGCTGCAGCCAAAATCCAGCCCACAGGTGCCTTCTTTCCACACACTTCTGCAGCTTTCAAAGGGGGCTCTTAACTTGAATGCCTCTCAGCTCAATACAGAGTCCTGGGGGGCAAGCTGCACAGACACTCAAATCACCAGCTGGATTTTTGCTTTTATACAAAGCAGCAGTGAGGAAAGGAAATCAACAACGCAGGTTTGTGTGGGGTTTACGTCAGGTTAGTGATAAGACACCAATTCCAATGAAGTGGGAACGTTGTGTAAAACAAATAAAAACAGAATAAGATGATATGTAAATCTTTTTTAACCTATATTTAAGTGAATACACATCAAAGACAAGATATTTAATGTTCAAACAGATAAACTTTGCAGTTTCCTCCCTCACGTGCTCCAAACAGGTGTTTTTTGAGCATTTCCTAATTTTCACAGTGTTTTTTTTGCCTCCATCCCCTGTTGTTTTATGGAACATGTTGCAGGCATTACATTCAAAATGAATGAATATTTGCAAAAAAAAAAACAAAACATGAAGTTTATTAGTTTGAACATTAAATATGTTTTCTTTGTAGAGTATTCAGTTGAATGTGGGTTGAAAACAATTTGCAAGTCATTTTATTCTGTTTTTATTTGTTTTACACAATGTATCAACTTCAGTGGAATTAAGTTTGTAAAACTTCACAACTAGCTTTCACACCTCACACAATTAGTCCTTGATGAGAATACTATGGGACCAGGAAATATGAAAATATTTCCCCAACTCATTCCTTATCTTATCCTGTCACCGCTCCCTTCATTTCTTTCCTTCTTTCTGATGTTTTTGTGATTAAAACACATAAAATGTAGCATGAAGCTCAGAGGAAGCTGACTGTGTGAATGTGTTTGTGTTTGTTCTAAGAGTCCTTTTTGTATTTGTTTGTGAAGGGAGGGGATGCTCTGCACTGGATACTTCTCAGAGCAGATGTTCTGCTCCCTGCTGCTGGGTTCATGACTAGTCAAACAGCCTCCGAGGTGCACCGGGCTTTTTTACTCGAATGTTTTCATGAGTTCATTTCCTTTTACGAGAATCTTCTCCCCCCCTTTTTTTTAGTGAGAAAATAAAGAATTTTGAGTGACTCGTTTCCCCTTTTGTTTGATTTTTCCAGGAATGTCAGCCAGAACCTTTTCGCAGCTGTTGTATCTGCTAAAGACCCAATTGAAAAGCCATGATGATAACTTCTTTATTTTTCTATATTTCTTTCTGTCTGACTTGCAGTTTCCTCTGTGTTCCAGTACTGGTTGCCAAAATGTGATGAGCTTCAATTTAATTTGTCTCCTCTGCTGCTTTTATGTCTCTTTGCAAGGCTCACAATTTACTTTTTATACTCTAACCTCTCGTTTTTAACAGTTTATTTTTCCATCTCTGGTATATACCACCTTATCAGTTCTTCTTCTGTTGCTTTTTTCTCTCCTGTTGGGAAAGTAAAGCCATATTTGACATGAAACTGACAGTCATTTTGTGTCAGCTCAAAGAGTTTTATCTGTCTTATTCATCTCCTCATCTCTGTCCCTGCAGCATACCGGGTTCGGCCGTGTGCGCCTTTGACATGGAGCAGCTGGCTGCCGTGTTTGATGGAAGGTTTAAGGAGCAGAAATCACCAGAGTCGATTTGGACACCTGTTCCAGATGAGCTCCTCCCAAAGCCAAGGTGCAGATGGCGCTATTCAGTTCACACACCTGTGTGCAGATTGTTATCAAAGAGTGACGATGGTGTTCTGAAACATGATACTGATGCAGAACGTTCAGCCAAGCTTTTTTTATTCAAGCAATAGAACAAACATGCATATTTTCCCTTCAATGGCTTCTTTTTTAAATGTTATATGTGAAATGAGACTTAATACTCACACTTTGAGTAAAAAATGCAGGAAGATCTTGATACAAATAAAGTCAAAAGAGAAATATTCTTTTGGACCAAGTCTTTTATTGAAAATAAAAGACTATGTGAGTCAGACAGTCTAGACTGTCCTTTGAATAATATATTATTACCAAGGCCTAACGTCACATAGATTCTGTTCACCTCTTCTGATGAACTCTCTTCTTGTCCCCAGACCCGGTGGCTGTGCGATTCAAGGATCTAAGTTCAATTCCTCCAACTCGTTCCCTGATGAGATGCTGAACTTTGTCAAGACGCATCCTCTGATGGACGAGGCGGTGCCATCGCTCGGACAACGGCCCTGGATTGTCAGAACCATGGTCAGGTGAGGCTGAGCTCAGAGACTGGTTCAGGTGTAGGCTGTCACACTGTCGGCCACTCAGAACGTTTTATTTATTTCAATTTTTGAAAATATTTAGGAAATTAATTTTTTTATTTTTAAATCCCTGGTCAATATTGTTAGGAGAATGTTTACTTTGTATACTTAAGTGTGTTTGGTAACTTGGTTGAATGCTGTGATTGAATGATTTGTAAAGGCTCTTCTGATCTTCTATTGGTGTTATCTTGTTATATTTCACATTTGTAGTCCTTTCACTTTATTAAATGCAGTAATAAAACTACTCATCTCATATTAAAACAATCAATTTGGCTTTTTTGAGTTTTCAGCATTTCCTACGTGTTCTGTTTTATTTGCATAAAAACAGATGTATGTATGTAAGGATGGATGGATATATGGATGGACGGATGGATGGATGGATGGATGGATGGATGGATGGAGATAGAGATGGATGAATGGATGGATAGATAGAGATGGATGAATGGATGGATAGATAGAGATGGATGAATGGATGGATAGATAGAGATGGATGGATAGGAAGAGATGGATGAATGGATGGATGGATGGATGGATGGATGGATGGAGATATATGGATGGATGGATGGATGGATGGATGGATGGATGGATGGATGGATATAGTGGATAGAGATATATGGATGGATGGATGGAGATGGAGTTGGATGGATGGATGGATGGATGATGGATGGATGGATGGATGGATAGAGATAGATGGATGATAGAGATGGATGAATGGATGGATTAATGGATGGATTGATGGATGGATGGATAGATAGAGATATATGAATGGATGGATGGATGCTGGATAGATGGGTGGATGGATAGCTAGATAGAGATGTATGTATGTATGTATGGATGGATGGATGGATGGATGGATGGATGGATGGATGCATGGATGGATGGATGGATGTATTGATGGATGGACGGAGGGATGGATACATGGATGGATGGATGGA
>JAUBOC010000103.1:15253118-15265465 GCA_032275365.1 Anablepsoides cearensis | reverse complement strand
GCTCAGCAATTTTAGTCACAAATTTGACAGTGAGGGACGGTGATTGCAAGTAAAATGAGGGGACAGTGTGATAAACAATCTGGTGCAGTCTGGAGCCAGTTTGTTAGGAAAAAAAAAGATTGATGCACATGGCAGGAACTATGGGAGGGGACAACTAAAAAACCCTACGGTGGCACCAAAACCTAAAATCAGACAAGAATTACAGTAGAAAAATGAAGCACTGCAGGATTTACAAGTTTTCTCTTGCATTTTGTTCGACAATTTTATTATTTAAATTATATATGTTAACCTTTACATCGAAACGAGGATTAAGTCTAAAAGTGGGATATGGAGAAAAAGGCATATTGTTTTGATATAAACACTTACAAAAAATGTATTTTGTCAAAATATAACAAATAAATGCCTTATCAATGTTTCATTTGAATGAACTGTATGAAAAGCAATCATAATTAATTTTTTGAAGCATTTTTTGAGCAGTAACAACAAAAAAGCTAATTTTGACGAAAATTGCCTTTAAAATTCGAGATTTTCCATGTGAGCTAGCAAAGTTTTTGTTTCTTTCCACCTGGGAAATCTCAATATTTAAATACTACTTGAGATTTCATCTTCATAAGGAAATTAAAAATTTCTCAAAAAAATGACATAAAATTAGGATTTGTTATCATAGCCAACAAGACAATTTGAGGCATATCTCTGGTTCCGTTTATGACATTAAAATGATCTAGGTATCAAAATGTAGCCTTTAAAGCAAAGAACCTGAAAATGTAATTAGATCATTTTGACCAAATTTGACTTAATCCTCATTTCGATATGATGGGTCACATATGTTATAAAATCCTGACTCCATAATGTCTAAGACCTAGACAACACTAAGACTAAGGATCCAGAGTACTACAACACTAGCCTGAAAGATAGAAATCCCCTCGCAACGTCAGTCGCATTCAAATGCAAAGGATGGTTTTAATTTGTTTAAAAAAGTTAATATTTTTAACTCCTAATTGCTGAAACAAGATTTTTTGACCGTCCAACCATCATTACAAGGCAGAGCACAACCCACCCCCATCTTACACACCTAAAGTGAAAGCAGATTTTTGAAGTGAGGTTCTGTTAAGTGATTCTGAACAATTAATACATGTATGCTGCAGGTAGCTCTTTGAGCTCAGTTTGAAGGCACAGATTCAGTTTTAGTTGTTTCAGTTCACACAGTTTTACAGCCAAAAACAAAGACCTGTTTCATTTTAATAATGAATAGTCTGAATCAGATTGAAGACTAAAAACTTGTTCTATTTTCTCTACCTATATAATTTTGCGCCTTTAAGTCCCCCCCCCCCCCCCCCGCTTTTTTATTTTAGTCTTTTTTTCTTCTTCTTTGTTTTTACGTTCCATAACTCTCCTCCTTCACTTCATGATACCCGGCTGTGAAAAATGACTCAGAGCTCGGCCTCAGCAGAATGAAAGATTCTTTTTAATGGCCGCGGTCCACCAAAAAAGTTATTACCATAAACCATCTCGATCCAACTAATGCATGAGTGCACGCGTGCATAAAAAGGTCTAAATCTGCTGCTGCATGCAGGCAGGTTGTTGCCAACTATTTCTGCTTTGAGTGCCAATTAGAAGCAATTTTGGCTCCTGGCTGCTGTTTTTGATGTCCAGTGGACCCCTCAAACTTCTCCAATCAGCACTGCACGTTGGGGGTGACATTTTAACTCCAGGCTTTTACTTTTATAACGGCTTTTCTAGTTAGAGCTTTTCGGGGCTTGGTCGTGTTTCATGCAGTCGTACTGTTACGCTCAGAAGGAGGTCAGAGATTTAATATGCAGTCTTAGTCTTGTAATCAGATGAAGTAAATGATTTGCTTTGTGTATTTAGGCCTGTTTGTGTGTTGCAGGTGTGCGGAGGACTCTTTGCAGGCCAGGCAGCTGCTGTCCCTGACTCTGGACCGAGCGAGCCACACGTTACTGCTCACCTTTCCCTCTTGTGTGGTCAGAGTACCGGTGGCAAGGTGCCAGCTCTACTCCAGATGCATGAAGTAAGTCTGCGACAAAAACAACACAAAGCAGCCAATAAATCAGTAACTGGGTTGGAAAATCAGCTGCTGAGTTGTTAGTTTTTACAGTAATTACAAAGTGGTTCAGCTTAACATCTTAAGAAAAAACAGTTTTATGATTTGTTAAACATTGCAACAAGTCAGATCACATTCTTAATTAGTTATTGTACTTATTAAAGCAATGATCGTCAACTGGTGGCCCCTGGGCCATATCGACTCAGCAATATCATCTTGTCTGTCCGTATCAATAAATTTCTCATCATTTGACTTTCAAATCAGCTGAAGATCTTATCAAAAAATGAAGTCAAATGTATTTATCAATTAAACTCACATCCCTTGAAGGAATCTGTTTTGCCTGCAGCTTTGTATTCCAAAGATTTAATAAAAAAGATCTTAAAGGGATCCTCATGCAAAATGAAAATGTTGCATATATCAAAAATAAAGGAGTGAGACGTGGAGAGGGGCGGGGTGTGAAGTGCCTCATCTGCATTTTAAGACACCGCACCAAAAAAGTTGCTCTCAGATGCACTTTAAAATAGGGGTGAAAGAGGGGCTTGTGGAGCTACAATAAACGGGAATTCAGATCAAAACATTGCAGTTCCACTGTATATAGACCCCAACGGAATGATTAAAATGTGAAAAAAGGACCTAAAAGCATGATATGTATGAGTTAAGTATGACTCTCAGTTACTACTGTACTATATTTTTAGCTTATTTTTTTAAAATGACTAAGTTTCTTCTTGTTGTTGATTAACTCTGGCCGGCTTCTTCATTCAGGTTGACTCCAAACATTAATTAGTTCAGAGGTGAATCCAGTGTTTACTTTATGAGAGGTTCATTACAATGAATTCACTGGTTCATGAAATATCAGACTAATAAACACCACTCCACTTTTCAACAGCAGGAGTTGAAGAAAGCACTGTACACATTTAAAGAAGAGGGTTATTACAGTAAGATACATGGTTCATTTTATAAAACTTGCTGCTTTTTTCTGTCTTAATCCTTGTGTTTTTTTTGGTTATTTGTGTTAGATTCTAGTCTTGTTTCCTTTTTGATCATGTTTTTCTGATCCTTAGGATTCATGTGTGTGTACTTTCATTTCTTGTGTTATGTACTGCAGTTTATACTCTATTATACTCTAATTGTGTTTTTGTTTTACTTTAGTTTCTTGTGGTTAGATTTTAGCGGTGATTTACTTGTGTTCATTTCCCCTGTGTGCCATCCATTTACCAACAGTTAAATGTTCATCTCCTGCCCTGCCCAGCCTCACCTGATCCTCTTTGTCTTCCCTCCAGCTGTTTCTCATTCTCGGTTGTTAGTGTCTCTCTAAATACTGCACCACTTGCTTTGTCCAGTGTAAATGCACTGTGCTTGTAAGCCATTCATGTTTTTGTTCTCCTTTGTGTTGTTCCTGAAATTAATTCTAAAGATTATTTTTGCTGCAATGTCAGCTTTTTGTTTCCTTTTGGTAATAAATTAGTTTTTTTAATACCTTCAAGTTCTGATTCTGCATTTTTTGGGTTCAAACTATCTCTAAACATGATAGTCTTGGAAGGATGTGGGAAGTGCTCAGATTTAACTTCATTAAAACTGAGTTAACTATAACTAATTTACCTAATAACTACATTATTTATTAGGAGGAATTACTTTGTTGGTTGAATGATTTTTTTTTTTGGGTGGGTCAGTGCCCCATCTGCCTGTATGGATCAGCTGTGTGTTTGTGTGTATTCAGAAGTAATGTGAAACCCAATAATTCTTGGTCGCTGTTTATCCTTAATACCTTTGGATAAATAAAACATAACTAACAGAAACTGAAATAATTACAGACTGAAACGTAACTAGAAAATAAGCATTATTTTATCACTTTTGTTGTAAAATAGCCAAAAAAAAAGCTGAAATTAGCAGAAAAGTAGCAAAAAAGTACTTGAAAAAACAGAATTTAGCACAAAGAAGCTGACATTGTCACAAAACATTGAGTTTTGCTTTAAAAAACTAAAATTAGCTGAAATACTAAAAGTAGCTTAAATTTCAGAAAACAGCTAACAAAATAATAAAAATCCTAAATTAGCAGAATGAAGCTGTCACAAGTACAGAAAGGCTTACATTGGCTAGATAGATAGATAGATAGATAGATAGATAGATAGATAGATAGATAGATAGATAGATAGATAGATAGATAGATAGATAGGCGTTTATTGTCATCGTACAGAGCACAATGAGATTACAGTTAAGATCACCTCGTTCAAGAGAAGACATACATGGGCTGAAAAGAGCAGAAAAAAGCTGAGGGAAGATTAAATTAGCACAAAGTAAAAAAGCAGGATATAACAAAAGGTCAACAGTGGAGTAAAAGATAATAAACATTTTACGGGGGGTATGGAGCTCAATTCAGAAAAAATGGCAGAAAAGACAAAATATCTCAAATTGAATGAATTGCTGAAATACTTAATGTCATATCCGGAATGTCCCAAAGAAACTGAATGGTTTCATGTATATTTTTTTGAAACAGCACTAAACTTGAGTGATGAGATTAATGCCATTAAACATATGGAAGAGAAATAGACAATATCAATAATAGCAATCACTCAATCATTGGAAACATGGTGAATCAAAGACCGTCCCTTTCTGACACCGAAGTAACCTCAGTTTCTTAAATGTAGTGCTGAAAAATAAGCAAGGCAATTTATAATAAAACAGGAAATATTGTCTGTAATGCTGATTTAGCTACACAGTCAGAGGGACACAGTCACAGCCTCCCTCCTCCAGCTCCAGGCTCTCTGGACACATGTGGCTGTGGCCCGTCAGGGTCCACTGACACACAAACCTCTGCACACACTAGCAGCACATGAAGCGTTCAGTGTTCACTGAAGCAGGTGAGTCATACAGGCATGTAATCCAGACCACATTAGGAAACCACTCATGTGATCTCTGAGGTCTGCTTAATGTATGTGTGTGTGTGTTTGTGTGTGTGTCTGTGTGTGTTTGTGTGTGTGTGTGTGCTTACATGTTTGGATTTGGGCATCAAGGTTCATTATCTGGTCATGAATCAGTTTGCTTCAGCAGCTTAAAGTCTGGTTTTCTTTAAGCTTTTAGGAATATTGGTGAACTCTTTATGTGTTTGTTCAGTTTGAATAATGTTGATGATTTAATTTCCCTTCTCACAGTCAGAATTACTTTGTTTATTTTGTAATAAATTCTTATTGACTTTGTATTTATTTGGCAGCACATTGCTTTGCTGGTGTAGCACGCAGTTTGGATTGTTAACCTCAATTATCCACACAGCATTAAAAACTCATGTGGTGCTTATGTTAAACAGGTCCATTGTGTCTGAAAGGCCCATATAGTGGAAGTTTTGAATATTGTTTCCCAGATTAGTAATTAATATCTCTTTATAGGGTACTTCACATTTCTGCAAACCTGTTTACGAAGTTTGATTTTTCACATTAACACTCCAGCATATATTTACTGAGAGGTTTTGTAGTTATTTTTCTGTGGCATTGTGAGCAAGATTTATTTATTTTTTTCGCCTGGTTAAGGATATTGTTGGGTTTATTATGAATATAAACTGCAGGTCTTCTCAGGTAAAAGTTTTTGCTCAGTTGTGATTAATTTGCACAATCCCATAATAACTTAAAGGCAACTTCCATCTGACTCCAATGTGAACCATTGAAGGTTTTTTACAGACAATCTGTGACGTTTTGTGTCTTTTTGGTTGTTTATGGTAGCTTTTGTGTTTGTCATTTGAGATTTATTTACTTTGAAGTTTGTTTGTTTATATCTATTTAATTTTTTTCAACCACAGTGTCCTCTGTGCCATCAGTTCAGACTTCCTCAGTATGTTTCCACTACTCCTATCAGCCCCGCCCTCTCACACCTGTTTCCAGGTGGCACCCCTCCTCTCATCAACCTGTCCATAAAATCACATCTCATCAGTCTGGCATTGTGTTTTGTGCCAAGTCCTGTTCTCCTTTGGTTTTTCTTGATTTTTTTTATTTGTAGATTTTCTGCCACATCAGCCTTTTTTACTTTATTTTCTTCATAAATCTCATTTTTTTAAACACATTTCAGCAAACTTCCAATTGGTACCATTGTACAACATCTAATTATTTCTTCTTAAATTATAAAATGTTAATGTCTACTTTTGTTATTTCTAAATAATCAAAAAACAACTTTTGAAATCTAGCAGATAATGAAATAACTTATAAAATGTACAACTATCGTAGTACTGTCATGATGTCATCAAAGAAGTGGAACTAATTGTGAGTTATTCTTATAGTGTTTGAAACTGAGCAGTAAACCTGAAATGTCCTCTGCAGGAAGACCATTTAGCTTTCGTCAACATTTTTAATCTGCTTAAATTTTGCATGAGAGTGCTCTTTATGCTTTTAAAAGGAAACTGTATTGCTGAAAAGTGTTTTTGCTCAGGTTATGCTGACTCTGAGTGTTTTGATTGACAGCTTAGAGTGATTTGATTGACAGATAGGAGACTTTTGAACTCCAAACTAATCAAAATCAAACACAAACTATAATAACAAAGCTGGACCGCAGTGTAAACATGGTTCCTTTATGTGTGTTTTTTTACATTGCTGCAATTTTAAACAAATTAAGTCCTTAAATGATGACAGTTACCTTTTATTTAACCCTCATAGCTCTTGCCCATTCCTCATTATTCCATGAATAATCTCAGTTTAAACAGGTTAACTGTGGCCTTCATGTTTAAAATCTTAGTGTACTCTGTTAAGTTTCTGTAATGATCAAATAAATCAAACTGACTCACTTTGAAGCCTCCTCAAGGGAGCTCAGGTTAATCTTTGAAGTTCAACCTTTTGTTAATGTTTTTTTTACCCCGTCTGGAACTTTCAGGAACTGCATCGCCTCCAGGGACCCGTACTGCGGCTGGACCAGAGGAAGCACCTGCTCCTTCCTCAGACCTGGAACCAGGTACGACACCATTCTTTTGTAGTTAGACCGACACGAAACACACCACCCTCTGTCACACTCCACCTCTGCTCTGTGGCATGTTTTTTTGTCTGTCTCCATTTTAAGTTTTATGACTGTTTTCTGTTTTTTATTCTTGACCCTAAAAATTATTTCTTGTTTTTATAACTTTAGCGTGTATTCTTCCTCACCAGAAGATTATTTTTTAAAAGAGATCCACTTTTATAGCAAATACTGTACTTGAAGTCTCTATAAAAGTTGAATTTAGTTTCTCCTGGTGCTGCAAAGATATCTTTATGTTCTGTTTGGGTCATATTTTTCAGATTTTTTATTACCCATTACGTTTTATTGAACTATTACATCACAGTATTTGTGACGGAACTTCTAAAAAAGGTCTGGACTCGCCAACTACATGTTGGTGGTCTTCATTCTCCTCTGGCTCTGGGTCAGACTTGTAACACGTATAACAGGATGGACAAGTCTTCGCATGTTGAAATGTTTTAATTATTTGTAAATAAAAGTTTCTGCGCTGCTATATAGTTGTGAACCCCTGTTTCAAACTAGAATGAACTGCTGTAGTAGCTGGAGCTGTGAAGCGCATTGTTAGGATTTAAAGAGACAGCCTCAAAACAAGTTGATCTGAGACTAGTCTCAGGAAAAAAAGGGGCTTGTGGAGGTACAATAAGGAAGAACTCAGACCAAAGCATTGCAGTTCCACTTTATATAAACCCCAACCAAACTCTATATATTATTTTAGAGTTTATAGGTCAGATCTAGCCTGGTAAAAACCAGACCCTTGTCCTTCACTTTGCTTCATACGAGGGTCTGGTCTCTCTGCTATAGAGAAGTGATTCTTGCTGGAGGCGTGGCTACGTATGTCGCTGTGAAGGAGGCTAAGCTAAGAAGCTAACCGGAAATCACATGTGCTGTAAACAACCCTACTGAGAGGAGAAAAGTACCGAGCCGAACGAGATGACTGTAAATGAGAGCTGCTGCTTTGTCAGACAAATTTATTTTAATTTGGAAGCTTTATCATCACAGACTGGCTTCATTCACTTCCTCCACTGCCGTATGCTAAAGTAACTAGCAGACACTGCGCAGAAAATCAACGTCGTTCAAAACTCTGCCTTCTGTTTGCTGATTGGCCCAGGTAAAATAAACTACAAGCAGACACTGCGCAGAAAATCAACGTTCTGTTCTCTGATTGGTTAGGCTAAAAATCTGCCAGCGAAATCCTTGTCTATGGGAGAAATCCCAGATGGAGCAGTGAAGGGAAACTAGAATTGAGCGGAACTGCATAGGAAGACAAGGGCCAGGCTAGGTCAGATCTGTGCTCTCTAAACAACTCATCATACAGTCTGACCTTATTGATTTCAGATGTCTGATCCTAAATATTGTGTTTACCTGTTATCAGGTTTTGGTCATGAACATTAACTTTGTGAGTTTAGCTGTTTGTGTCTCTGTCTGTGGTGCAGACCGTGTGCATAAATGTGTGTGACCCCTCTCTCCTCCTGTTACTGAGACACAGTGGTCTGTCTCTACATCTCACCTCTATTTGTGGTTGTTTCCTTCCGGGGAAATCAAATTTGTCTCAAGTCAAGCTGCTTATTGAATTAGGCTTTCAAACACAGGTAGAGTGCCAGCAGAACAGCCAACATAGGCCTTACAGAGCACCTCAGGCTGCCTGCTTATACTATTAAAGGCCTCTGTGTTTGTCTTGATTTGATTTACCAAGGGCGGTCAACTCAGCTATTGATTCTGCATTGAGTTACTGTGGTTTTCCCCTTTGTGGAATAATGCCACCACTTTTTGCACAACGAGGCCAGAGGAGTGCTCTTGACTTATATAAGTTTCTGTTCTGAACAGCCACTGTGACAGAAAAGTTTTGTACTTTTAATGATGATTTACGGAACATTAGATTTATGTTTTTATTTATTTATTGTAACATAAGCTGCTGTAGGCTTTTATTTGCTCATTTCTGTCTTAAATAAATAAAAGAGCAAACAGGGAAATTGCATAACCTACAGTGGCGTACTGTGCTTTTCACAGTGGTGTCCTACCTGAATGAAGTCACCTCCTAATACCATAATTATGATGCACGTCAATAGAAACCATCAATATTACACAGGATAACAGGGTGTTGATTTAAATATATTCTATAGAACAAGCATTAGCCTTTAAAGTGCCGATAGCATACATTTTTTTTCCACGGCAGCTAAACTACCTGCGTTGCTCTGGTTACTCTCCGTGTTTCAGCGGAGAAGCTGGTTCACATGTTCAGAAATAAAGTATGCAAAGGGAGGAAAAGAGGCATGGAGCAGAAATCGGCTTGACAGGTGGACGTCTGCCACATATCACAAAAAAAAACTGAATGAACTTAGTTTAGTAATCCTCTTTGTGGTTCAATATTTTAATAATAAATTGCTGTGTCGCGTCATCTTCAATATTCCCTACATGATAAATTTGTTCATTGATGTATAATCCTGTTTAAGCATGTGGTGATTTACTCACTATCAGTTTATCATTACTGAGCCAAACGAACTTGAAGCGCCCGATTCAGGAAATGGCTAAAGGGTGATTCCAACTCATTTTTCGCTACCTTGAGCATCTTTAATCTGCTCTAGTTTAAAAACTAAACTACTTAGACATGTCAAAGCTGTACTGGAGCTTTCTATACTTATAGCAGGATATTTAAAACCAAGTTTGTGATTTGTGAAACCTCTATTTGATTTGTGAAACTTCAATAAAACCTGTTTTCAGCACATTTTATGCAGCTGGACCACCTGTCAGAAATCCCAGGTTAATCTAGCTGTCCCTCCGTCCTGACCACACCTCCTCGCTCATCCCCACACCTGGCCGTGCCTCTCAGTGTCTCTTAGGACCGCCCACTTTGTTGGAATTTTTCAAATGTGCCAGGGGGCTGGGTTATGCTTTCACAGAGGTTAGTTGCACTTTATAGAGTTCCCCTTTGATGTCACTTCCTGTTTCACTTTGGCTGAGCCAAGTTCAAAAGAAAATATGCCAGTTATGTGACAAAATCATGTGTTATATGTCAAGTTTCTCAAATATAAAAATGACTTTTTGTATTTGAAATAATATGCATGTCCCAGGCCCTTTAATATTTTAGTCCCACTATTAAAGCAAGAAACCAAATAAAAAAAAATGAAACAACAAATAGTTCGGTTTTAGTTCCCTCAAAGCTGCACAACACCATCACATGTTGATAAAGCTTTAAAATATTAACCTAATAAAAATACAGTAAATCCTAAAACAATTCTTACATTTCTAAGTCTCTTTGTGCATCTATAAAGAGAGAGACATTCACTGTTCTGGTCCAAACGAAAGGTCAACAAGGCCTGAGGTCCAATAAGCCATAAATAGGTTACTTTAATTCACTGACTGGGCTATAATCAAATGCTGTCAAGACATGACAGTCTCCATGAATACGGCTGGCAGCTCCTTCAATCTTATAGACCACTTACTGTAAGTTAGTGACACCTGACCCAGCTCGGACACCAAGTTATAAAATGTCCAAGTTATAAAATGACAACATAATCTCAACACATAAAGAAATCCTGAGGCATCAGCTTAAATGTTTATCATACCTAAACACCTGGACACTCACTGCATGTGACTCTGCTTTACATTACGTGTGGCTCCACTTCACCAGATCGTGCTCTATCCAGTGATAAATGCTGACTAAGATTATTAATTCTGAGAAGACAAACTTGAAACCTGCTTGCTTTTTTGAAACCTTTGGCATCAGGAAAAAAATCTGTTTAGTTTGTCTTAAATGTGTATGCATAGCCATAAATTATAAATTTTACATCTTATATGTATAAATTACCCATAGATTTATTAATATAACTAGGATTTTGAAAAAATGTATTTTTGTATTTGGTGAATTATTTCGAAGATAAAAATGTTGTACTCATTAATTTTTCTATTGGTGCAGTGTGCTCCGGCAAAAATAGAATGGGGTCTAATTTTGGCAGATGGCTGTACGCTCACTGTAAAGGCTCTCAGTGACTTTAAAGGGTTAATTTTTACTGTGGAGTTCATGCAGATGCAGTGTAAATCCAGTGTAAGAAAGACCAGAGTAAAGAACTGCCCTGAATCAGCCTAATCACAGCCAATTTTCAACAAATCAAGACTCTTATTAACTTTAAAAATAAAAAAGAATTGGCATATAAAGTGTTCAGGTGTCAGAAATAAATGATTGTTCTATTCTGTGATGTATTCATCATTTTTAGAAATGCTGCAAGGTTTAAAATGCTTGTTGTCTGGTCTTTTTGTTAGTATAGTATAATACACCTTTATCACTTTCTGTTTTGTATTACGACTTTGAAAAATGAGCCAATGTACTCGGAATATTGTGCAAGAAGTACAAAAAGCAACATAATGAAACATGCTTGCATTCAGACCAACAGGGAGAGTTATTCAACGTAAATGACCCAAAGTGTGCGCGTTGCAGCCAGCTGAACACAAAACATTCTTCTTTATTCTGATGACAACAGCGGTTCTTTCCCTTCAACTCTTTTGTCAGGGTTTTTCAGCCGTTTAAAACACAAATATTGGTAGCGCAGCTGCTGGTTTTAATTGCAGAATACAGACTTCCTGAGCGTTCAGTTTAGCCTCCCGGTGCAGTTTCTGCACTCCTTCCTCAGATATATGAGTCAAATGTTGGAAATACTGACTGCTGCAGCAAATCTACACATTTTATATCCTCATGCTTGCATCAACAATCTGTAAGCCACAGTCACAGACATTAGTTTATAAAATTAATGAGTTATTTCAAATCTTTTCAAAACTCGACACCTTCTTAAAATAATTGCCTGAATCATTTTTTCCAAATGTTTTAGGAAACAAAAAACGTGACATTTTTTAAAATTACTGACAAGCTTGAAAAAAGGTAGCTTAGGTGCCTATTTTAGCAAGGTGCTATTTCACATTTAGTAAAGTACATTAACTTACACGTTACACATGATTTTTATTCACCAACTCAGAGTTGTTTTAACTTATTGTTTTAACCTAAACTTTACTTATTGAGCTTTAAAGGTGAACTCTGACATTCCACTGTAAATAGATTCTGTCAGTCTTAATAAAAAGTGGTGGGTGTTATCGTTAACCACTATCAGACTGTGTGAATGGGTAAATGGAAAAAACATGCTTAAGGTTACAAAAGTGCTTTTTTAAGTGTCTGCTATTTAGGGCATTTTAGATGCTTTTTCACTCGTTTTGATTCCACCCGACCCGTTAGTCATTTTTTGTTTGTTTGATAAAGCCTGGGCCACACTACAGGATTTTAACACAGTCGGCCGATTTTCAAACACTGAGAGAGCCCACACGTGAGGATCAAAAA
>JAUBOC010000103.1:15231752-15248154 GCA_032275365.1 Anablepsoides cearensis | reverse complement strand
CTACGGCCCCTCCCACAGGTGGTGAGCCCATGGGAAGGGGGACCCACGTCTCCTCTTCGGGCTGTGCCCGACCGGGCATTGAGTTGTTAAATAAAATTAAAAGTACTGATAATGGGGATAAACCTAAATTATTAATGCTTTTTATTTATTTACTTGTAATGTTTTTCTATTCTGAATATTGTGAAGTTTTACCTTAAAAAAACAACTGAAGCGATGTGATATAAAGCATATCACCATGGTAACGAGGCAGCAAGTAGTCACACAAATATATGTCTTGCATAGACTCGACCGTCTCATTTCACAGCCGTTTATGCAGTCGACACGAGCAACCTGCGGCCCATGTAGGGTGTGGCCAACATTGGCCGCGGTCCATGTCAGCTGCAACGAATGAATTGAGACAAAGCCTGAGTTTTGTGTCAGAGTTAAGTCAAGCCCCTGAAAATATTGTAATGGTAAATAAGGAAGTTCCCTCTCCTATCATATGTGTCGACCCCTTTAAAAAAAAAACTTAAAAATACAGGTCCTGATGCATCTCAGTAATTCAGGTAGAACAATCAAAAAGAAAAAAATAAGTAGGTCCTCTTAATGGGATCTGCTTTAATGAAGGTTTCGTCTCTCCTACAAGTGACTTCTTAATACGGGAAATAAAAATTAATTTGCACAAAACAATCTGTATTACTCACACAATACAACCAAGGGTAACCCCAGAAAAAGACAGATGTGGGGCGGAGACATCTACAGAGCTGAGGAGCAGGAAAAGGAGGACGGGGAGAGGTGCCAAACTTATTTCTAGCAGCAGAGCAGATATTTTTGTTTTGTTTTTTGTTTTATGTCCGACAGGTTTCGAGAAGTAAAAGGAATTTGAAACTGAATTTTCAAAAAATCTGTGAGATTTGAAAAAAAAAAAACTGCGATGTTGGCCCTATATGACCATATACCTGGACAATGGGGGAAATCAGTGTAATTTACAGACAATCCGTACAACTTGACATGTATGGTTATGGTCCCTTTAAATGCCCTCCTTTTCAAAGGGTTTCTTCTGTAATAGAAGCACAAATACATGTGCAAAAAGATTTTTGAATGATCAGCAGATAATGTTCCCAATTTCTTATAAGTGTTCATATTCACTTTCTTTCTTTCGTGTCATGAAAAGATGTTCTGTTCTGCTTTTTGTTCCTGCCTTTCAGGACTATCTGAGCTGTTAGTGTTTGCTTCCATCTGAGGTTGACAATAAGTTCTGATAACAGTATTCTTCTCTGAACAGAAACTGACAGACGTTTTAAGGCAAATATGCTAATCACCGACTGCCACCAACACTCTGTCTCAGATGTTGTGACAAACCCAAGGCTAAGAACACAATTTTTTAAAACTCAAATCTCTTTTTAAATTTGACAGTTTTATTGTATTTGACAGAGATTTCCTCCTTTGAGTTCTCTGTTTGTCTTTGTGTTGGATGAAGACTGTTGCAGCCATCTGCAAACACAATATTTAGTCGGAGGATGACGGAAAAACAGCTTCAATAATCTTGTTATGACAAACTGTCACTGACACCGCTAAGACTTTGAAAACCGCCTGCTCACTCTCTTTGTGTCTGTCAGCTTTTTTTCCTCTCAGCGTCTCTTCATGAGCCTTGCTCCCCACAGATACAGGACACACACTGTACAACTGTGTACACACACGCGCAGGCGCGGACACACACACACTGTACATCTGTGGACTTTGAAACACACACATGCTTTCACACAAACTCCTAAAGGATTTGAATTGGTTTAACAAATGGAAGCGTTTTGCCTGCTGAATATTTCATTTCTTCCATATTGGACTTATTCCACCTGTGTGCTTCTTGACCCAACAGATGAGAGAAACTCCTGCAGCTTTATCTCTTTGAGAAGAAATAGGCAAACTCGTTTTTTTTCTTCTCCTTTGCTTGCTTTTGTTCTGAACTAAACTCCAACTAAAATGTCCCTCTCATGGCTTTCAGCTTCATTATAAAAGATCAGCTGAACCAAGATGGAGAAAATGGTACTTGTAGTGTTATATTTTCTGATTTGTTTTTATTATTGCATTGTATGTCCATTTTTTTAACTCGTCAAGGGACTTCAGATGTGAATTAGTTTATGCTATAATCTGGTACACCGCATCACATGGTGACATTTATGTTTGAGTTGAACATTGTCCTTTTTACATAAAGTTTACATCATCATCATTAACAAGTTCAGCTCACAATATGATAAATGATAAATTTTCCTGTCTGTTAGCAAAATATCCCATGAACCACTGGACAGATTTCAGAAGGTAAATATCTTTAGGAATTAACCTGATTCAAAGTTTCACATGTGTGGGTTACACGCATTCTATCATGAAACTCTACTTTTAATGAAGTTTGTTGCAAAGCCTTTATTCAGTGTTGTATAAAGTACCTCAAAGTGATACTTGAGTAAAAGTACAAGTATCTTACCAAAAAGTTACTTAGGTAAAAGTTCAAGTCTCCTCTAAGAATATTACTTGAGTAAAAGTCCTAAAGTATCTAATATATTTTGTACTTAAGTATCAAAAGTAAATTTCTGACATAAAATGTACTTAAGTATTAAGTAAAAGTATTGAGTAAAAATGAGTGGCTAGACTTCCCAAAATGA
Source organism: Anablepsoides cearensis (assembly GCA_032275365.1). NCBI lineage: Eukaryota > Metazoa > Chordata > Actinopteri > Cyprinodontiformes > Rivulidae > Anablepsoides > Anablepsoides cearensis. Next base: position 15,245,518 of record JAUBOC010000103.1, on the reverse strand, counting down.
CATTTATTGGGAGGTGATACCCTCAAAAAATGTTTTCCTAAAGGCCAAAATGGCTATATTGTCATAAAAATGTTATTTTAATTTTAGTTAATAATTTAATTTTAGTTAGTTCGTATTAGGCTACATACCAATATCTATACCAGTATCTGTTATGTTCTGCTGCAGTGTAACATAATTTGTGTTATTTGCAGCTGTGATGCATTGTGTATAAAACTAATACAGGATCAGAATGATATATTTATATTTCTCATCCAACCACAATTAAATTCACTCTATGCAGGAGGATAATATTTTTAACAACAACAAGCTGTAATGAAACAAGAGTAAATACTTTCTACTTCTTACCTTTTTAAAAAATGTAATAAGTAGAAAGTATAGATAACTGTGTAAAAATGTAAGAAGTAGAAGTAAAAAGTAAGATGAAAAATAAATACTCAAAGTACAGATACTCAAAAATTATACTTAAGTACAGTAAAGAAGTTTTTGTACTTAGTTACTTTACAACTCTGCTTTTAGTGGTGTTTTTTCTTTTATTGTAATTGTTTAGGTGTCTTCAGGATCATTTTGTCTTAAATCTAAACATGGTGAGATGATTGCCCTAAGAATCCACTGGTGACTGAATTTATTTTACCCTCTTTAAAGTTATTAAATTAAAGTTTTTCCTGCAACTATCTTCATTACAAGTTTTTTTTTAATTGTAATAATTTTTCATGTCTCTCTAAATAGTATTTCCCCTACAACCTAGCTAAAAACCCTATAAACAAAACAAAAACTAGCAGATGCATTTCAACCCAGTCACACTTTAATTTTATTTTTTTAATATGGAATACTACAAATGACATTAAATCCTCACTATTATTCTTTTTTTAACAACTGTTTACATTAACTAGTGATTGAACTTTTTATATTAACTGCATTATATGGAAAAAATGAGAATCATGAATATAAAGTAATCTAAATATTTAATTATGATTTAGGTTTTATTTTTATTTCACTCATAAAACCTTTTTGTACTTTCCAATATTTTTTCAAGGAAACATATTTCTCTTTAATTTGACTTTTTGTCAGGTTTTTCAACCGAAGTCTGAAATAAAATCCCCAGAGCTCTCTGCACGGACACTTCCAGAGAATCTATAATGTTTTAAATTGACTAAACCAACACTATTAGATTATGATGTTTCTCTTCAGATTTATAAGAGGAAATTCTATTTCAAGTTTTTTTTTCTACACATTATACTTCCTGCTCCTTTGCTGCTTCTCCTGCGGTTCATTTCTCTAGTCTCACTGATTGGAGAGCCGACTTGTCGTCATGAGCTCAAAGGGAGATGGATGGACGGCCGTACTCAGAGCTGAGCTAACTGCCTCTCCTTTCTCCTTAACCAGAGGGAAGCAGATGCTGGAGGGAGAATCGATTTTCATCTCTTCTCCTGCTGATGGCGGTCGAATAGATATCAAGGGTGATTGTGGAAAGGGGAAAGGAAGAGGGGGTTGGGGGGCAGAGGGGATGAGGACTAGGAAGTCGGGTGGATATCCGATCAAGGAGTAAAAAGCAGAGCAAGAGGAAAAAAAAAACGAGTAAAGGATTGAGAGATCAGAAAAAGAAGGTGAGCTTTGAGGATGTAAAGGGCAAAGTGGTTCAGAATATCAGACAGATCAAGTCAAAGGGGTGAAAAAGAAGCGGGAGAAGGAAACGTCAGGATAAACAAGAAGAGAAACCGTGAAGTGGGCTTTTAGTAATTTGTTTTGAGCTTTTTACTTTTTTTTACTTTTCTTTCCTAGGTTGGCAGGATTTTTTTTATTTTATTTTGAGTGGCGAAAGCTGCAGGGAGGTGAGAGAAGCATGTGTTTTCAGGGTGTTTGGCTGGACCGGCGTGACAAATGGGCTCCGAGTGCCACCGCTGTCTCCTGTGTCACACCGTGGACTCTGGCCTCCTCCTCTGGCTCGAGGCCAGGCTGTAACTCTGCGGAGGCGCTGTGAGCCACCTGCCTCACATCCTCTTCATCTTTCCCTGTCACTATCTGCCGCACATCTCTTTATTTGACCCAACTCCTGGCATTTGCATCATTCTGCTTTTCCTCTCATTTGTCATTGGAAAGAAAAAGAAAATCAATGAAATGGGGATCAGGCTCTTGACGACATGACTGAAGGAGTCTGTTTCTGCTGCGTCAGAAGACCACAGAGTCAGATCTGTTTCAAGATGGGAAACCAGGGCAGCTGAGTATAGCTGAGGATATTGACTTGTGGTTTTGTGTGCTGCTCTGTGCATTTATTGGAAGCAAAACGTAACTCACACACCTCCTTTCCAATACAAGCAGGTATTTGTATGCAGAGAAGACGTGTCCTTCCTCTAAACCTGCTCTGATCAAAGCTGGAGAGCAGCTAATTGAGATGAAATGTTGTGGGAAGGAAACGCCTGATGAAAGAGCTGAGGTCAGAGGAATGTCTGGATTTAATTCTGCATCTGTTTGTGTGTATGTGTTTTTACTGTACAGGAAGTCTATCAGTCTCTGGGCTCCACTTTATCTCAGGCACTAAGATGTGCACAAACAGGCAGACACACAGGTACTCGCAAGTTTATGCTCTGTTTCAGTGTATCCGAAACACAAGACATACAAAACCTGGTTTAGATTGTAAAATTTGTGTCAGTGTTGTATGTTTGCAGTTTGTTGGCCCTGAATCCTGCTCAGGATGTGTCCTCATTTTTATCGTTTTAAAAAGATTTTAGTAGAGGCTGAAATATGCTGTGCCCGTCTGGTGAAACTGGATAAAAAAAAACTTTATCTTGTGGCCACAAAATAAGTTTGAGCAGCCGTGTCTCTTTGTGAGAGATACGGACATTGTTGGAGTCCGATTATATATAAAAATGTTGTTTGTGTGTTTAACTGTTCAAAGGTAATCCATGATTTTTATTATTAATAATAATAATAATATCATTACTATTATCATTACTATTATTATTATTTGGTGTATGTTGAATCTAAACGTTTCATCTCTCATATGAGATGACAATGAATGCGTTAGGTGTGTGCTAGGAAAAACATGTTTTTTACTTTGTTCCTGAACGTAACATAACTCCAACTCCTTCTGCAGCCAAGGAACGGTGGAAGAGAGGATCCTGTTTTGAGCATTGAGCTTAAAACAGCATTATTTATATTAGATATTGATATCGGCTGAAATTTTGCAGTTATGATGAGAAATGAGGTGTTCATTTTCAGTGTTATTTATATTATGCACATGTATACATAATTTGAAGTCATTTAATTTGCTTTTTCAACTGAGATTTGAAGTTGTGATGGTTGTATTGTTTTGAAGTTTGTTCTAATATTCCGTTGGTCTGGACCCCTGGAACAATAGAGTCTGCTATATGAGTGAGAGTAATGGGGATCCTTGAAATAAATAATTATGGATAAAGTTAGTACATTTAAATATCAAATAAATCACTAAACTAAAGAGAGTTTTTTTTTTTACTCTAACAGAAAACAAAAACATTTTGATGGGATCTTTTTTTCTTTTTAAACACAATAACATTCCTATGAGACACAGTTACCACTTTATTATAGTTGTTTTGACAGAATATGAGCTTCTAAAGATTCATTTATTTTATTGAACAGACATCCCATCACACAGCTTCTTCAGTACCATCGGGGCTTATTTACACTCATGTCAGCAGTGCTGCTGATACATTTATCTATCATTTAGTCAGTTCTGACACAACTGTGGGATTTTAAAACTCCTTTGATTTTTCTTCAAAAATAACCTAAGCCAGCCTAAAATAATGTTGTAGGAAAGCTGCAAGACTGAGCCTAATGTCAACAATTATTCACTCCTATTTGATCATTTTAGTAATTTTAATTTAATTGACAGATTAGGAAAGAAATACAAAAGTTGGGTCATTTGATAGATGATGCTAAAAAAAAGATGATTTTAATAATCCCAGAGTGAAATTTAGTTGTTATATCAATGTGTCACAAAAGAACACAACAATAAAATGACCTAAAGGAAAATACAAAAATGGAAACAGTTGTGTAGTAAGAGTTGGTTTGAGCCCAGGCTGCACCAGGAAGGACACCCTGTATATAACATTTACCAAATCTTTCTTGTTAGTTTGCTCGATGTGATGACCCCTGCAGTCAGGAGCAGATGTGTAACATAAATGATAACATTAGCAATCAAACTATTATCTATATAAATGAAAAATCTGGTTTGATCAGCAGTCAGTATAACTTTTTGCGAGATGCATTTTATCTGTATAAAAATATTATTATGTGTGGTAACAGCAAAATTAACGCTGTTTAGGATAATGTAAGTAATGTGACAAAATCGGCAATAAATCACGCTTGGATTTGAATCATGATGTTTATCCAATGAAATCTAGGATGTTAACAGATAAACTGAACAATATTTCCACAGTTGTGGTCTTGGCTGGTCTTGAAATAAAATCTTAATCCTGAATATGCGAGTCGGAGACAAGACCATCAAAAAAGGTGGTCTCGACGCTGGTCTTAAGTACTACAATGAAGATACAGCTCATCAACTCTTTTAAACTTGTCATCAAACAATAGTTGGATAAGGTTTGTGTGTCTGGGTGGTGGTGTTGCAGCTGCAGTTCCTGCTTTGACTCGGTCCCTCTCTGGTCCATTTCAGCGCTTTCCTCAAGTCTCCGTTTCCCCCTCTGTTGATGAAAGCAGAGAAAGGCTTTTCGACAAGTGCCTGTATTCAGATCCACACACACAGACGCTCAGTCCCGCATGCACATCACTCGCCACCCGCTTTGGTTTGAACTCACTCAGCTGTAATGACACACAGCTAGTGTTGCTGCAGTGTGGCTACAGATGGAAGCAATTATGGTGCTGTGAAAATATTTCCAGAAAAAAAAAAACGGCCGTGTTTTGACTGGTAGAACAGTGGGTGCGCAGTCACTCCGTAATTGAGGTCCGCTAAAACATCAATGAGGCGTGAGGCAGATGGGAAATTCCTTGTCGTGGTGTCACAATACAGACGACAACGGAAGAGTCAGACTTCCTGTCAGGTGCTTGGAACAACGTAAGGGTCTTTGTGTCGGAGTGAAAATTAGTCTGCAAATTCCGACCAAACGTCTGGTTTAATTCTCTTCTGCTCGTAAAGGTTTGCAGAGAGGGACCTGCCGGTGTCGAGGCTGAGCAGAGGGAATAAACAACTTTGCATTAACATGACAGCACGCTAAGACAGAGAGTCTTAAGTCTGCTGATGATAAATGTGTTGTCCTGCAGCCTGAAACCCAACAGAGAGACAGAGACAGGAAATGAAAAAGAAACACACTGCTGGGAGGGGAGGAAACCGTTTCCTCTCTCAGAAGAAGGGAAAACTCGGTAACCTTCGTGCCACTTTCCACCGATCTAAACTCTCGTTGCTGTCATTCAGAAAGCCAAGGCCATAGAGGCGGAGGCAGACTAGCAAATGGAGGAGTTGGAGATGTGGTTTTTAGCATCCTCAAACTGCAGAATACTGCTAATACGTCACTTTCTTCCAACAGAGATCCAAAGAGAGGCTTGGAGGACAGATCTGATCCCCTCTATAAATTCAGAGCTTCAGTTTGAAGTATACAAGAGCAAACTTCTTATAATTGACATGCACACAAGGATGTGCTTTGGCATATTAGAAGGAGGAAAAAAAAAAGTGAATTAGCGTTTGCAGTTTCTACTTTAGGGAGAATTTTTTTTTCGGGGAGCTCAGAGATTAAAAAATAAAAACTGCTGGTTTGAGCTGCTGGAAAGCTTTGTGAGGGGTGAGAACTCCTGAGGGCTTCAGCGCTTTCATCTGACTTGTTCCTCCGCTCCTCACATCTCCCTCTCCACAGTGGGAGCCACACAAAGAGCCGGGGCTGCCTTACACTCCAGACAGGTCCTTGCTGATAGATGGCTGTTTTCAAGGACTTGTTGAAATGAGTTTGTGTGTTTTGGTGTCGCAGCCTTGAGTTAGAGACTTTGGCCTTTAAACAGGGTATGTAAATCCCACGTGTCATATAGGTGAGGAAAAATAAATAAAAAAGGTTGAAATTAATGCAACGCCTCCAGGCCTTTTCTAAAAGGTCAAATTATATCAAATAACTTACATGAGTCAATAATAAATAGAATAATTAACTTCCATTAAAAAGTTGCCTTGATTAGGAGTTTCAGGAAAGAAAAACATTCTCACTAAATAACATAAAACACATGACTAAATGAGAACAAAATACATAAGTGTGTCATAATCTAATTTAAACATTTAGTTTTAAAATCTAATTAAATTGTCTAAAATGGTTAGTAAAAGAAAAGAAAGGAATATTTGTTGGAAGAAATGCCTATTACAGCCAAAAAAAAAGATAAATGTTGATATTGGAAATATTTTAATATGAAGTAGCTCACTTTGGTCTTTACCCTGCTCAGATTAGCCAATAGCTAGTTATTCTGTCCAAAATAAAACTTCTATTGTCCTATTTGAAGCCATTTTAAGACATCTTAAAAAATATCAAAACTGTCCTTTTAAACATACATGTCAAAAGTGAACTTGTAAAGGAGGCTGGTTGTACATGAAAAAAAGGTTTTGACTGAATTGTTGTCTTATGTGATCAGATTGCAGCTGGATGTGTTACATATGTTTTAACAAGAGGGGAAATAATGAGTGACAGTTGACCAAATGATACACACACATCTCTCTATGCTTGTGTGGATTTTAAATTGATTATTTGTTCACCCTAACCTTGACTCTAAACCCTAAACCTAACCCTTGATCCACAAATGTTTTTTTTCTAGGGGTGTAACAATACATGGATCTATATCGATAAATCGATTTGAATGGTTATTGATTCCGTTATATTGTGGCAAAATGAAAATATCGATCTATATCGTCATCATATTCTCGATGTGAATCAATATCATATGCCCAACTAACAAAGTCATTGTGTTAGGTGGACAGATGATATCTCATTATATCGATCGCAGACATGTGAATTGAATCGAAATCATATTGTGATAGACTTTATGATATCAATAAATATCGAATCGTCATCTAAACATATTGATGTAATATTGTATTGTGATAAAGCTAGTGATTTACACCCCTAGTTTTTTCTATTGTGTGGAATTGGCAAATGTCCACACAACGACAAAATTACCTCATAAGCTGAGTATAATAACAAAATATGTCCACACATCAATCCAAAGACATATGCACACACGCACACACACACACACGCACACACACGCACACACACACACGCACACACACGCACACACGAACACCATTTATTCATATCAGTGTCTGCAGAAATGCTGGTCCTGTTAGTTGTGTGCAGGATCTGGACTTTCAGGGTTAAAGCTTCAGAGAGTTCTGCAGTTCACCAATAAAACTGCTTTCTGCTCACAGGCAGAATATTTTTCTCTATTACTCAGCCATGATGACTTCCCCTAACTTTTCTTCAAACAACACATTTTCTCTTTTTCTCCACACATAAACAACTCTAATTTTTTTTTCTTCCTTTCAAAGCTTTCACTCATCCCCTCTCTCTCTATTTCTTCCGTCGTCTCATTTGCTTTCATTCTGTGTATGTTTCCCGTGACACATCCTGTATGCTCTTCCTGTCTTTGTCACTTATCCCTGTCCCTTTTCCTCTGTCTCTCTCTCCATCAGCCGCTTCCTTTAACCCAGGAGTGTGCCTCAGTATCCGTCATCACCGCCTCTCTGTAGTCCCGGGTTTAATGCAGTGATTTTGAGTGAATATTCAGTCCAGGAAGCCTGATGGCATGTCCACTTGAGGGGACTTGGCCCATGTCATAGATGAGACATCTCATTAAATGGGGTTTCTAAATTAACCAAAGCGGCGGGTGGTGGACTGAATGGAGGGAGTGCAGTTTAATCAGCCGTCCAGATGGTGCACTGCCCCAACATGAGGCCTAATGCTTTAATCATTTTGTTAAACCTTGAGAAATTTGTATTGGGAATGAGTCCAACGCTTCAGTTCTCGGGGTGTTAACATAAAAACAAATTGGCATACGTTTGTTTTTGTTTTGTTTGCAGAAGGGTGCATAGAATTACATGCAGCTGGGATGTAAAATACAGATGTAACATGTGAGAGAGATTAAACTGTAACAGCTTGGTCCATAAGTTAGGAATGAGATATGGGAACGCCACTGGGCAGATCGTGAAACTAATTCCAGGAAGACCTTGTTACCATTTCATTACCTGCATCCTGTTTATGTTTATTTATGGTTTCTGCAGGTTTTGAATCCAAAACAGGAAAATCAATAACCAAACAAAAATTCAAATGTTGCACATTTTTCTTCTCCGATTCTAATTTCCAACTTTTGTAAACCTCTGATTAGCTGATTACAATTTTTCAGGTTTCTTGATTAAAAACTTTAATAAAAAACGTTGTTGTTTTTTTCTCTAATATCAGGTTGAGTTTAAAACTTGGCTGTTTATAGCACAGGTGTCAAACTCTAGTCCTCAAGGGCCGCTATCCAGCATGGTTTCTTGTTTCCCTGCTCAAACACACCTGATTTGCATGAATGTATGATTATCAGGCTTCAACAGAATCTGAAGAGATCATTGAATCACTGACTCAGGTGTTTTGGAGCAGAGAAACAAAGAAAACAAGAAGGAAAGTGGCCCTTGAGGACCTGAGTTTGACACCCCTGGTTTATAGTGTTTAGAATAAACAATATTTTATGTTTTCTTGCGTGTGAGCTCCTCTAAAACAATGGTTACCAAACTTTTTAGCTTCTGACTCACAAAATAACAGTAGCAGAGTCCTGTGGCCCCAACTATGTTTGCTGAATAAACAGTGGTATCCAATCAAATCAACAAGGGTACAGTAACAATATTCATTAGGCTACTTTTATCAATTTTAAGTACATTGAGTTTACTCTTTTGTAACAACGAAGGCAAAAAATAGCTGCAGTTATTTTTAATTGTAATTAATTCCAAAAATCTTTTCAGGAACCCACCTTGATATTATGGGACCCCACTGTGGGTCCTGGCCCCAACTTTAAAAACCACTGCTCTTAAAAGCAGGAGTTTTGGCCAGTTTGCTGTTGTGGAGAACACAGGTGTGCCAAAAAGGAAATAACTCAGAGAAGGGACCAACCATTCTGGGAACAGTAAAAGGTGGTTTTTAAACAATTTGGAGTTCGTTGTTCTGCTTCGAGAGAAATAATTCACAAATGGAAATAGTTTAGGACAGCTGCCAATCCCCCAAGGAGTGAACATCCCAGCAGTTTTACCTCAAAGTGAATGAGCTTTGCACATCAAACTGTGTAATGCTCCAAAAAAATTGTAAAAAAAAAAACTTCCAAGAGCTTCCTATCAGACTCTTGAGACCTCAGTCAGCAGGTTAAAAGTTAAAGTTCATGACTGCGCAGTCAGAGACACACTCAACATGTTTGTAGGGTTGCCAGGAGAAAGCCTCTTCTCTCTAAAAAGATTATCACAGCATGGCTTTGGTTTGCAAAGCTGCGACTGAATGAAGCACAAAACCTCTGTAAAAAATGTTCACTCTCCAGACATTTACCCATAATGCACAGCGGCCTGTTTGGAGAACAGCAGACGCAGCTGTGGAGCACAGTGGTGGAGGGCTGATCGTCCGGGCTCGTCATTGAGTCAAACATTAACTCCTCTGTTTAACAAAGTATTCTAGTCAAAACCAAAACCATCTGTCTGACGACTTAATGTTTTAACAAGACGATCATGATCCCTGAAGCAGCAGCTAATCTCCAACAGAATGATGAAAAGGAAAGATTGAATGTGTTGCAGTGGCCAAACATCTATGAAAGGCTGTGGTATGACTTTAAAGTGCCTGTGACATCAAATGTTTATGATGAATATGAATGCATATTTGGAAATATAACATTAATCATGCTGCTAAAATATTTTAACAACCATCTGAGAGACTTAACTTCATACAGGAAACAGCTACTTTATGCTACTGCTAGCTGCTGAGTCATGGAGTGAGTTTAGCTTTTCCAAACCGTTTGTCCTTTAGAGTCACGTTAGAACCTGTTTTTCTCTTTCCTCCGACTGTACCGGTCTCTTGTGCTGTTCATATTTCCTCTAACTCCATTATTAGACACCTCACAGATCTTACAAACATCAGTCCTCTCCCCTCTGTAAAGATTTGCACATGAAAGATGTGCTGCAGCTAATACAAATTAGCTGGTTAGCTATGGTGCATTCACAGGCCATATATACATTTCAGATTGACTGTGTACCGTTCAGGTTGGTCGAGCTGAAAATCAACTCATTCCAGCCACTAGCTGAGCTGTAACACAGACGATATTCAGAGTTAAAACTATTTAATCCAGTACAATGTCCGTCACAGCCCATTTGCTTTGTTTGGATTGGGTTCTGCATTAGGCGCTAACAGACTCTCAGCTGATCTGTGCTAACGGTTGATCAGATTTGAAAAGAAAACAAGGTCTTCTGATAAAACTGGATCCACTCATTTGATAGAACAGTCCCGGATGCAGCTTAGGCAGTGGAAAACATTTATTAAAAACCAAAAAAAGAACAAAAAGTCTGCAGCTTTTGATTACATGGCAGCAGAGGGAGTCGGCCCCACTCTGATGATTTTAACACACAGCTTTCCCTGAAGCAAATCTAGAGTTACTTCTAATTCCCCGAGCAGAAATCTTTCTACTCTACAAGCACAAGAAAAACAGCTAAAACGAGTGAATTAAAAAAAAAAAGAAGTTGTTTTGGTAGGTACTGAAAAAACGAGGAATGAGTGCCGTTCAGTTATGCGATTAAATTGTCATGGTTGCAGACCTTGACTTAGAGCCTTTTCTGTCCTTCCTAATGAACCCGACCCAAGACCCAAATCCATCAAAAAGGAGGTCTTTTGGTGTGCAATTTTATGGAATTTTAATTAAAAACACGTGGCCAGAGTCCATAAATGTTTTAACATATTGATCAGCCAAGTGCAATGCAGGCTCCTCAGAGAGGCCCTCAGGATACACGGCTGGAAAGACTTTTCCCCCCGAACCTTATTTGTCTTCAAACCAAATTCTCCGGCAACTTTTCTTAGCCAGACTCTTTAAAAGGCACTGTCAGGGAAGCACTGTAAACGTTTTTACAGTCATCCCAGGAGTAAACACAGTTTATGAGCATCAAGGTTTAGTCCAAGTAAGAATTCCTTCTTTCCTACTTTGTCTCCGTGCCTGAATAATACATGCTGATTTTAGTTTGACAGCTCACAACGTGGGGGCTTGTGTGTGACACAGAAAGAAATGCAGCAGTGGAAATGAAAGATATTTACATGGCTGAAAAAGGCAAAAAAAAAAAGAATAATAAAAAATAAAAGGAAGTGGTGGGCAGAGAAAAGGTGCAGAAATCTAGCAGCAGAATAGTGCCTGCAGTCTTTCAACAGAGGGGAAAAGAAAAGAGGATAATGAGCAGAGTCACTCAGCTATGATGGCAAGCACTGTGGGCATTTGCTTATTAACACACATGTATTCATAACAAATTCACGGCAGAGTGCACACGCATGGCCACGTGTGCACCTACCCCCCCCCCCCCCATCCCTCCTATACACAAACACATTAACTTTATGCAGAAAGTGATGGATTCTGGAGATGAAAGCTCGACAGATCACTGGCTGTTCCTTTGCACAGCCGTAACCTACCCAGCTTAGGAGTGTGTGCTCGTACCATCGGCGGGTCCACTGGGAAGCTGTGAAGTCTCTTTGTTCTGGTTTGATGTACTGGATTTCTAATACATGTATTCCAGCTCTCAAACTGCAAGAAAAGTTTCCTGACTCTGCTTTTGATTAAGAAACTTATCGAACCGTAGGCAGTTTTCGAACGGCTCGCAATTTAATTAGTTGGCGTCTAACAGGGCCAAGACCTACGCAGAGCAGTAAGACCAGAGTAGGTGACTCAGAGCCACAGGCTCCCAGAGAGCAGACAGGTGTGGGCCAGGTGTGGTGACAAACGGTCCCTCCTGGCTGGCTGCTGGCATGGCAATGATGACACTGTTTTTAAGATGGTACATCACGACTGGCCCTGTTGTGGTTTTGTTTTTGTTGCCCAAATTTGTCAGTGCCACAACTGGCCCAGTGGTTTTTGTGCTGCAGGCCCATGCATGAACCACGTCTGGCAAACCACATCTGGGCCACCAAAGGCCTGTTATTCTTTGGGTTGTCTGGGACAAGTGTTAGTTCAATGTGTTGGCCAGAACTGGACCAGACAAAGTTTGTGTGTTCTCAGAACTTAACATCTACTGCCAGAGGTAAACACAGAATCAATGATGGTTTTGCCAATATCTATGTGTGTTTGTTCGTCTTTAGCGTTAGAAAAATATCTCTTGAATTTCTAAATTAATTGATGGAAACTTTCAGGAAGCATAAATTGGTTCTTGTAATGGACCTGAGCTTGGTGTGATAGTAGCTAACACAGATCTCCAGTTTAAGCATGAGCTGATTACAGAGGATTCCCACATAGCAAAATCTGTCTGGACCAGTTCTGGCCCAAACAATATGCTAACACTTGGCTCAGATACCGCAAAGAATGACAGCCCTTTGGTGGCTCAGATGCGCTCTATGCATGGACTAAACCACAACTGGGCCAATTATGGCAAGCCATTTTAAAAACCGTGCCACCATTGTGGGTTTGTTTAAATTGTTTAGCTGTTAAGTATTAGATTTAACAACGCAACAAAGCAAAATGTATCAAAACCTAATGGACAGAGTTCAGTGACACTCCCAAAAAGTAATGCTTTGCTGTGTAATAGACTTCAACGCAGTTCAACATGGCCACCTTAGCCTACACAAACTGGCTATCCCTCAGGGAACGTTACAGATTCTGGGCTAAAATCTGGTGTGGTTGTTGAGAGTCATTCACAACACGTACTCCAAGCATTCAAGAACAAATGAGATATCCCAATGTATCACAAGAATGTGCACAATGTTCACTTTAAGGTCTGACATGAGAGGTGGTGGGTGATAAGAATTCTGTCAGATAATTTCAAATGTGTCTTTTCCTATGAATTCTTCCATTTTAATACAACCTGGGAATGTGGTCATTACTTTAACAATATGTCTGCATCCATTCTCGCTACGCAGGGTCAAAATATTTATTTTAAGCCAACTTTTCCTGGCTTGTAGAACATTTTGTGACAATAAAATGTGAGAACAAATCTTTAAAAAAAAGTGGTGTCACAAGTTCTCAGACAAAACTTTTTTTTTAAGTTCAGACAAAAATAAAAGCTCTAACCTAGTGTTAGGGAAAAGTGCCCCAATTACTCCTCCTATCTTCACCTCCTCCATATATTGACTTTTTATAAAGCCCTGATACCAAAGGACACATTAATCATGTTTCCATCAACATTTTTTAATGCGCATTTTGAAGTATTAGAAGTATTAGAAAAGTTGAATAGAAACGACATGATTCGAAAAAAAAAAACTTCCTCTAATATGCAAAAACGTTTATATGCTTGTTTGAGGTGGTTTTTCAAAAGAGAGTTATTGCGCTAAAAGGGAGATGAAAACACATTTGCGAAATAAGTTGTGACATATAACATTTACCTCACATGGTTGATCAGCTGTTCTCACTGTACCGGTACCAGAGCAACTTCATCCACTGTAAGGTTTTCTCGGACACGGAACCAGGGCGCAGGCAAAGTTGAAGGTGAGAACAAAAAGGCTTTTAATATAAAACAAAAACGCTGACGAGGCAGCTCAAAACACTGGTACTTACAGAGACGGGCACGGGACTGAACGAGGTACAAAGCATAATCCAAAACAATGATCCGACAA
>JAUBOC010000103.1:15211025-15231652 GCA_032275365.1 Anablepsoides cearensis | reverse complement strand
CAAGGGGAAACAGGTGAGCAAGGGCGGGGCTGGAGCAGGGTAGAGACACAGGGGAACACAGAAACACTAGAAATCAACGTAGAAAACTCAAATCATGACATCCACGACTGCAGCTGGACCCTCCTCCTGCTGTTGGCGTCTTCTCATTTATTCCAGTATCAAGAAGAGAATTACATTTTATTCTATACGTCTCCAGACAGGATGTAACATCGCCAAAACTAGTTAATATGAATAATAACTTTTTTGATAGTAGCAACACGTTCCTGATAACATTTCTCCATTGTCCTGAGATGTGTGGACCCTGCGAGTTTGCAACTTCTACTTCCTGTTTACTACAGCAATGCGCATAGTCTGGTTGATTCGCTTCAGGCCATTTGATGAAAACACATCTGGTTTACATTCCTTCTTTTTTCCCTTTTTGCAAAAATTAAAAAATTGGCTCAAAATTCAAATTAGAATTCAATGGAAACACGGCTAGTGTAGGTTTCAACAGCAGCCATATTATATCTGATTCCCTTACAGTGAGGACACAGATTTGTACAAAGAAGAAACAAAGAGTGACATTTCCATCTCAGTGAATAGTTTTAGGGACTTCTGGAGGTCAAAGTTTGCAAAATATTTGGCAAAAAAAAGAGATCATTTAAGTGGAAGTTTTTGTCAGACTTATAAAATGTGTAAAACAACTCTCATTTGTGAAACTACCCTTTTTGTCCGCTTTCTCGATGAACTCATTTGTCTGAGTGCTCGTTTTACTGGAGGTCATTGCAGCAAAGCAGTCTTGTTCCAAGATTTAAATAACTGCTCTGATCTTAACACTTCCTTTAGTCCCAGAAAACGATGGCCAGGCCAGATGTGACACACACAGATTAGAAGACCATTGCTGATGATGTTTCAGAAATAATCCTACTTTCTTCTTTTTTTTATCTGCTATCTGTGTTCATTTGTTTGTTGGTTTAGCAAAATATCCGATGAAACATTGCCTAATAACATTCTGAGAAATTAAATATTGAATGAACTGCAAGTGATTAACAGAGTCTAGCAAATTCAATATGGCTGCCACTCCAGTGAAATTTACAATTATTGAGCTAAAACATGGTAGAAGCTGAGAGCCATCCCTAACTTTTACATCAAGTTCTGACTGACTGCAGCTTTATCTTTTTTCAAAGCTTTAAGATGGAGTCAACTGTCTCTATGTTAGCAAAATATCTCACACACCTTTACATGATTTATGACAAACTTTTCAGAAAGTAATCAATTTATGCACCTCTATTCTTGATGACCACATTCAAGATGGCCGCCGCAACCAACTCATTGTTAGAAACACAAAATTCACAGCACATATTGGAGAAACCCAACAGCAGAAAACAAACTGAAAAAATATCAACTTTTTTTTTAACATGCAAATGTTTCTTGCTTCTCTTTTAAATTTTTATTCCATTCATGTTACCACTCCTGGTACCGGAGCAGTGGGGGGTAAAGGAACGGTATCAGGAGGGGATTAGTTGAGTAAGGACAGTGTGATGTGACGAAGAACAGGAGGATGAACTTAACCTAAAACCAAAGGGGGAAAAAAAAGCTAAGTGTGAACTGCTTTATGCTTTTACATTTGACAGCTACCTGTTGCGAACATCACTGCTTTAATCATCTTCTATTCCCTCTTTTTGATTCTTTTTTTTATTTTCTCCTTCAACTCGCTCTCCTTTTGTTCTCTCGCCTCCTTTGTGTCTCCTATTTTGTCTCCTTTCCTCTCGTTACGCCGTAATTGGAGCTGGAAGCTGAGAGACAAGCAGCTCAGTGTTGGTGGGGCTGACGGGCAGCCTGTTGGCTTCCATTAAGCTTTAATAAGTGAGCGGGACCAGGGGAGGAGGGAAGGAGTTAACCGGAGGACAGAGTGCACAAGCAGCGGGTTTTATTGTCACTCCTGGTCGGCTGCATAAAACCCTGCCACTAAAACGTACAAACTAAAAACATCTTTATCTCTCCAGCCTTTCATTCGCATCTTAATCCTTCTTTCCAGCAGCTTAAAACTCTGTCGAGATGTTGCGCTTCCAAAGAACACACGCGTAGCTGGCAAAAATAATTACGCTGAGTTTAAAAAGAACAAGCAGAGGAAGCCACATTTAGTCGGTCTCCATTGTGCAGATGAGGAGTCCGAACGCGCAGCCCCACCACGCTAACACACAAACCTGTCAAGGCCACTGCTGCTGCCAGAGTGCCACGCCAGTATTACTGCAGCATGCAGAGTTTAATCGGAAGTGCCACACTGCAGCCCTGAACCACAGCGGAGATAAATGTCAGAGAGCAACCTCTGCAGCGGAGCGCAGCCAGAATACTTCCAGATGTGATGCGTGTGAAACTCGAGGTTCGCGGTCGAATAAATTGTGTCTAATTTGGTTCTGTGGTCGCAGCTCCTCGGTTTGGTTTGAGAAGTGATCAAGGCTGCAGTCGATCATTTTATACAACCTGTGCGAACATGAGCATAACCTCCAAACAAAGCTTTGTACCCAACCCAGCCATGGCCCCGAGAACAGCCTTTTTACAGAGAGGAACTTTAAAATAACTCCAACTGACTGGATCTGCAGAGCACACTGGATCTGACCCATGATTGATTCAAACAATATGTTCAAGAACAAAGAGTTACCTGCAATAAAGAGATTTTATAAAAACAAAGTACCAAGGTCCCTAAATAAAAACTTACAACATGAAGGAATAAAATGAGAAACGTTGGTTAAATTATTAGCAGTTCTAACTTACTGAGGAACTAATACAAAACTTAATACACACTTATTAAAATGCACAACTTAAAGCCATATGCAAAGACTTAACGTCAAGAGAAACGCGTCAGATTTGAACAGATTTAGCATTCTGAAGCAGTGGGGAGCATATTGGAAAAGAAATGAGGGATGAGAGGGTCAAGACTTCATACGAAAAGGAATTAAGAGCAAATTTTGCTTCGATTAACCCCAGTCTTCTGATAAAGCATGATCAGAAATGCTGGAAAATATTCCTTTAACAGTAAACTGAAGTGAACTTGTCACATAATATTAAGCTGAACAGCCTGAGTATCACTGGTGTTAAGGAGCTAATTAGCGCTGAGAAGCAGATTGATCCGTCGGCTGATTAACAGCAGGTCTTCATCGATGGGAAACAAAAGAAACTTCTTGGTGATATGGATTTGTATTGATGGTGTCGAGGATCCATTGTGCCGGGTTTAAGATGTAATTACAGGTGACAGGTGTTTGGTCGATGGCTTAATAAATGTCTGTATGTTGTTAGTTTGACATTTAGTGGACAGTTCTGCTTTAAAGACACTGCTGTAAAGAAACAGCCCTGCAACACACTGACACACAGAAACACAAAAACAAGCTTCATCTTTTATTTCACTCTAATCATTATTAATGTCATGTCAAAATACGACAAATTAAACAACAACGAAGGAAACTTTTTAGGTTTGGACTCAAATACTACTGTTGTCTTCATGAACAATGATAATGATCATCCTTTCAATCTTGATTAGTGCTGATCTTAGTTCAATGTTTTTGTTTTAGGCAAAAAAAAAATTGTGATTTTGTTCTTTATTTTACCTTTAAGCAAAGGTTTCCTTGTTGACAAGATAAAAACAAAGTGTCTAGCCTTTCATCACTTGAAGAAATGAAAATATCTAAAGAAAAGTTATTTTTTTCTTAAATTGATGTAAAAAATGGTTTTAAAAGAAATATTTATCTATTTAATGCTTAATGAGTTTAACGTGTCTCAGTTTCAGTTTAAAATATTCTTTGAGGTCCATTTTTAGAAACTGTTTTGCTGATGACGTTCAGGTTTATCTGCCCATTAAGCCAGACTCTGTAAATCTACTCCAACCACTCCTGATCTGCTAAACAATAATAAAAAAAGGGTCGAAGTTGAATTTCCTGAATCTACATGAAAGTAGGTGGAGCTGATTCCTCTCAGCAAGAAGGTTGCTGGATCAAATCCTGGTCAGAGACCTTTCTTGGTAGAGTGTTCTCTCTGTACATGCATGGGTTCTCTGCAGGTTCTCCAGTTTCCTCCCACAGAACAAAAGCATGACTGTTAGGCTGATTGGTAACTAGGTGTGAGAGATTGAATTCTCATTTGTCTCTATGTGGACCTGTGATGGACTCACAACCTGTCCACTATCTTTGAACAGTGATTGCTGGATATGGGCACCAGCGACCCCTGTGACTCTGAAAGGAAGAAGCAAGTAAAGATAGACAGATAAATAAAAGTAAGACTGAAGTCATCAGCTTTTATAAATGTTTTTCTTGGTCCCTTGGTTTCATACAGCTGCTCCGAGGAAACTGGGTGTTGTTTCTCGATACCACCTTTAAATTGGACAGTTGTGAAATCAGTTTTTTTTCAATCAAAATTTTCTACCAAGGTGAGGTCATATTTCCCAAGCAAAGACCTCTACAAAAGTGATTCATGCTCTTATTACCTATCTTTTGGGTTATTGTAATGCTTTGTGTTGGTTTAGATAAATCATCTCTGTAGAACAAAAAAGCTCCTCTTTAACCAGGTACTAAAAAACATGAACACATGTCTCCAGATCTGGTCTTTCTCCTTAGGCTTCCTGCTAGATTTAGTATAGATTTTAAGATTTTACTGCTAACGTTAAAAGTTTTAAACTTCGCTCATCCAGTTGTTTCTTGATCCAAACTCAAACTCAGAGGTGATCGGGCTTTTGCAGTTTCTGCCCTAAACCTGTAGAACTGTTTACCTTTCTGTATTCAAACTGCTGAAACCATCAAGACTTTTAAAACTATGCTCAAGACTCATCTTTACTCCCCGGCTTTTGATTCTGTCAGATTTTGAGATTCTTTCAAAGCTGACAGTTTTATGTTGTATTTCTGTATTTTATATTAATTTGACTTATTTTTAAACATTTATGTGCTATATAAATAAATTTACACTGAAATAATGAAACCAATATTTAACCATATTTACCTTGCATGTTTTTGACTAAGTCTACTCTGATATGATTTAATTGCATTTTGTTTCTCTAAAACACATATCTGAGACCTCTTTTTATCCTAAAAAAAACATTTGGAATATTAATGTAAGGCAGGAAGTATTTCTCTATAAATAAATTATACTGTACTATAATTACTTTTTATTTGTGTTCTTTTCAGTAAGCCTTTCTCTATACCTTGTGTTGGCAGTCGTTATTTTTGTTGTTTAAAGTAAAAAAAATACTTTACGTTTTAAAGCTCTGCTGTGCTTTTTCGCTAGTTTTGCCCTTCACAAGTCGAGCTGTATTTATTTTTTCATAAATCCTCCATTTTTTAGTTATTAGCTGAAGGGCTTTAGGAGGTGCAGCTGTGTTTTGTGATGCTAAGCTGGACTACTGTACATCTTCGTGCTGCTGTGATAATTACAGTAAATTACTGGAGGGAAAAGGTTTACATTCCTCAAAGCTGCTTCTCTTGGCTCCCTTTGCAGGCGGCCGTCGCACCTGTTGTGTGTTTTTCTCATTATACGTATAGCTCCTCTGTGATTGGTAAGTTTGTGCTCGGAGAGTAAAGTATTCTCATCATTAGCTTCTAGCTTCCTGTTTGTACATATTAAACATTTAACATGTATGGAGATCACCTCTGGTGCAGCTCAGCAGCTCAGGGTTTAATTTGCTGTTCGTCAGCTTAATGTCGACATGCACAGCAACACTGAACAAAGCCACGGGTTGCATTAATTACCTTCTGGTCCGTCTCATACCGGAGGATCTTCACCACAACCGGACCCTCTTGTCCCCATTTTACAAAGAGCTTGTCCAATAATAAAAAATCTTTGTTTTTTTCTCTCTATTTGTTTCCTCTTTTCTTTTATGTGCAGAGCGTAAGTGAGTTTCCCAGTTCCCACTTTAATGATATCCATTTATTTTCTGGTGAAAAGGATTTATCTTCCTGTCCTTGTGGAGACAGTCTCTCTCCTGCTGTAATTTAACAACCATTACTACTGTTTGTTTAAAGACCCCAATGCTCAAGTTTGCTTTGGGCCACTCTCTCTCTCTCTCTCTCTCTCTCTCTCTCTCTCTCTCTCTCTCTCTCTCTCTCTCTCCCGTTCTCTTTTTTGTAACCGGCTCCTCTTTCGTTTCATCGGCTTTTCTTCATTTCGCCTCCCTTGGCTCAGATTCATTGTATTTGTTCCTGTTGGTCCCAGGAGTTTGCACAGCCAAAAACAAACAAACAAAAAAAAAAACACTTTTCCGCTGGCATTTTTCTAATTGATCCATGGCAGCCTCTGCTGGAGTTGTATTTTTAATCAGTCAGTTTATTAAATGTTTTTATTTAAATTTGTATATTTGCAGATATGGTGCAATTTGTCTGGAAACATTCTGCTTTACATACTTGCTGATAAAACAAGAAAATTATATGACGTGTTCAAGATAAAAAAGAAAAAAACATTTTTTATCTTTCAATGACAAAACAATGTCAGATGTGAAAACTATATATGGTTTATTCTTAACTATATTCACTATGTGATGTATCCAGCTGATCAACTGAGTTACAACATGCAAGTTGTGAAGCTACATATTATTGATGTATTTTATCAGATTTGTTAAATTGAGATAAGCAAGTGAAATAAAAAAAATGTGAAATTCTGTTGTATTAGTTTAACTTCAGGCCACAACAAAAATCTGAAAACATGTTTTCAAGACTCTTTTTATCTTTCTATCCTTAAATGCCATAAAGATTAATAGACATTTGTCCTTATTATTGTGATTCTTCCGAATTTTTATTTCCCGGAAGAAGAATCCCCAAGCAAACAAGTTGAGTTCTATCTAATCTCTAATCTTATTAATTACCGTTTGTTCAGCCGGCCTTTACTAAATGGATTATGTTGCCTTTTATTTAACTTGCCCCCAAGAAGGTTTTGTAGAGTTTAAGTAAAAATATTCAGCAGGTGATATTTTCCCCCCTTCTTTTTTAGCTGTGTGATATGAATAGTTTTGATGATGATCTGTTTCTCTACTGCCAAATATTAATAATCATTCATCGTGTAACCCAGGATATGATGAGTTCATGTAGATTTGCACTAATTGAAGCTCATATCATGTAGTTTCTAAACTGCATCTGATTTGATATCTGACTAAAGGTTTTGTTTCAAGATTTTTTTTCACAAACTCTCAGCAATAATGTAATTTTTACTGTTTTTGATTACAAACATCTAGCAGATAATAATGTTTGGGTTGAGTTCCTTCTCACTGCCTGAAGTGTATGGGAAGAAACTTGTCATGAAAATGAATTTAAATTGGCTGAATCTGTATTTGCATAATTTGAAGTTAAATGCATTGGTTTGAAAATCACTAAAATTTTAAATGAATTTAATGTTTTAGAAATGAATTAATTTGCTTTGAAACTATTTGAAATACACAATGTACAGGTGATGTACTGTTCATTTTATTGAAATTACCTCAGCAGCTTCAATATGTGACGACGTAGCTCTACGGTGCATTGTTCTAATATTCACAAGTCATTTTATACACATGGTTCAAGTTATGTCTGGGAAGCTCAAGATGTTGGTAATTTTGAGGCTTTTTAAAGTTTTTTAATCAGCGTAAATAAAAAAAATAAATAAAAACAAAGCATCAAGTGCAGAAAAGAAAAACTACAATATTATTTACAATATAAACATATCCCTGAACCAGGTATTTGCTTAGCATTAGCAACAATCAATCAATCAATCAAAACTTTATTTGTATAGCACTTTTAACAGCCAACAGCAACCAAAGTGCTGCACAACAGAACAAAAATACAATCAGATAAAATCAAATAAACACTTAATACAGAATACAAAAACTGTCCTACTGCATGTGCTCTCTGGAATTAAAAGCCAAAGTAAAAAGATAAGTCTTTAAAAGACATTTAAAATCATCAAGTGATTTGGCAGAACTCCCAGAGGGAGGAAGCTTGTTCCAGAAACATCAATAAGAACAATAAGAAACATCTCAGGTCTTTTATATTACTAAGATGTTCTTGTATACCTATAGACATGTGTTTGTGTTTATACTGCAAATGATCTCAGAATAGAAGCTGTAGAAAACAAAACCCTTCATTATTGTCTGTAGACTTTATGATAAATGCTTTTTACATGATGTATTGGAAAATAGTGATTCCTTGTTAGTAAATGTGATTCAGATAAATATTGGTTAATTGGAGCATCCTGTTATGAAAAGCCTTCAAAAAAAGCCTTCAAAATGAGGAAAACAGCAGTTGTTCTTTTAATAAATGAAATCATTAATTTTCACTTCAGTTACTGAGATATAATGGTTTTCTAAGTGATATTATTTTATGTGGTATTGCAGAATGAGATGCTCTCAGAGTAGTTTGTAAACTGTAAATGAAAGATTTTTTTTTAATGGCATGAAAACATTTGATTATTACTCAACATTAATTCCAGACCTGGCTTGTCTCCCTGCAAAGCTAATGTTGTGAAACATGTTACAGTTGAGAGCTATTCTCTATCAGGAAGCCAGTTATTATAGCCATTAAAATCACAATCTAATTAATGTAATGAAGCCAATTAAACAGAGCTACCTTCGCTGGAGAGCGTATTCCCATTCCCACCCACGAAGAGCAGGGAGAAAAGGTTTGGTCGTTTGGAACCCCCAACATGCTAAGCATGGGAAGTACTTACGCCATTAAGATGGTTGCCGCAGCTGAGTAATGACGCTCTTTCTGTGTTTGATTATATCTGTAGGGATGCTGCTCCAGGAGAGTTTTATCGAGGAGCCCGACGGCCTGGTGTCTGTAAACCTGCTGGTGGTGTCCGCCGTTTCAGCCTTCTCCACAGGAGCCATCCTCTCCGGCCTCACCGTCTGCTGGATCATGAGCCATCGCCACTCCCGGGGTTCTGGTTCCAGCGGCGGCCGGCGCAAAAACGACAAAGAGCAGAGCATGCTGGCCCAGGGCCGCAGCGGGTCGGTGATGAGCGTGACCAGAACCAGCGGCGGTGAGAGACGCCGATCGCAGGCAGATAGCCTCTTTGTGATGCCCAACGGCTGGCCTAAAGGAGAGATGGATCCAGGCTTGCTGCCCACCCCCGAGCAGACCCCGCTGCAGCAGAAACGAGTCGTGCGTCTCCCGGACACAGACTGGGACCAGAACCAGACGTTCCTCACCTCTGTAGGGACGCCCTGTCCCAACAACGCCGTCATCTACCTGAGCTCCAAGTTTCTGCACGGAGGCGGCGGCGTCGTCCGGATAGAGGACCCCGGAGAGGTGGTGCTGCCCCCGCACACGGATCGCCAGCGTTACCTGATTCTGGCCACGCAGCGGGGGGAGCACGGTGGGAGCCGTCCCACCGGCAACCTGAGGAACTCAGCAGGGGAGTACATCTACCCCGCCACGCCGCAGGAGTCACCCGACCGGCGCCGGGTGGTGTCCGCGCCCACCCCGCACATGGACTACGGGGAGCCTCGCTGGAGTCACGAGGCGCTCAACTACAACAGCAACAATGGCGTGCCCTATCACTCCCAGCGCCAGGGCCTCATCAGGCCCGACGTGCACGGGCCCCGGGGCCTGGGAGAGCTCGCCGAGTTCAGCCACCTTCTGGGGAAGAACATGGGAGAGCACGCCCCCAGTGGCCAGTGAGGTGAAGTAGGTGGGCTCGATCTGGAAACCCCATTTGTACCAACAGAAAACACTGCAGACTCACAGTCCTGGTCCAACGTTAACCTTTCTGTCCTCTCTCACGGCCATTTAATGTTCATTCAGATTACTGAAGGGAAAGGCAGAAAGCAAAAAAAAAAAAACAATCAAAGAGAGAGAGACGTTTCTCTGCTCATAATCTGCAGCGTCCCCCTCGGTTCTGTCAGCGGTGCTGCTCACAGATCACCGCCGGACGAACGAGGTAAAAAGAGGGGTCAAAACAAACAGGAATCTTTAAAAGACCTTTGGAGGATTTTTAAAGAAAAACGTTTGCTTGCAGCTCCAAATGTGAAAGGTCTCCCTCCACCCTTTTTCTTCACTCTTTTGACCCAAAAAACTTTCTTTGGGAGTGATTTTTTTTTTCTGTCACGTTTTCATGTGCCAGTGGCATCCAGCAGACAATGATGTGCTTTATCTTGGATTAAAGATGAGACAAAACTGTTGTAGCTGTGCCAATAGGTATTGACTCTCAAAACAAAACAAAACAAAAAAAAACACAACACCTCTCATGCAGTATGTGAGCGTGAAAGTGTGCGACCACGACCCCAAACCAGCGTCCTTGTGTTAACTGTGAAGTATATAATGAAGTTGGTGAATCCGTTGTTTATAGAGAAGAGATTTTATTGTGTCTATTTGAAGCTCTGTGTGTTTACCAATCAAAAGGTTTGACCAGTTAGGGCTCGGGCTCACCTTCTGCAGAGCCACGAAAAAAACAGAAGAAAGCAATAATTAGCTGAAAACAAATGACAATGAAGAGAAAGCCAATTTCATTTGATATTTTTATAAAAAATCAATTATTACATCGATGGTGATTAAAGTGTATAGACGTCTGTTGAAGCGGGTTTCTGGGAAAAGGGACGGAATCTCTCCCCCCCGGTTCTTTTGTCCTCTCCTGAGCCGAGGCCTCCCTGGGCACCGCTTTAAGAAGGGAACGTGAGCTCCGGCAGTCTGACCAGGGCTGCGAGGTTAGGCCACACGGGAGCTCCATTCAGTCTCCTCTGCCCGACACTGAGCCTCTTTGTGCCCCAGATACAGGAAGAAACAAATAACAGCTCGGAGTCAGGTGCCTCGCCCGCCAACACAACGAAGCAGAATGCTAATGAGGAGTCACGTAAAACACACAAACCAGGCTGGGACGCCTCTCTGCGGCAAACGGCTTGTTGAGCGGTTCACAGAGGAGCTGGGGGCTGAAACTAGGCTGGACGTGGGGGGCGTGGGGGGGTCATTCTTGGGGCACAGCCGTGGTCATCCCTGGTGGGTTTTTTCCTTTCATTGAGTGTATTTTCCAAAAATCTTGATAAAGAAAACAGACGGTCATGGACAGGGGAGTTTCTTTTTCTTTCACTACATTGTCTGAATTTCTTTTTGTCTGCCTTTATCCATTTGTGATTCTACTGTAGATATGTTCAGCTTTAATTCATCTGGGTCGTGGATTATAAAGGTGGTGGTGTTTTTTTCTACTTTTTTTTTTGTGCCTGTTTGTCGGCTTGTGTGAGAGTCTCTTAGGGCTTGTATACATCAATGTGTTACTCACGCTGAGTGCAAAAAGAAAAACCCAGCTTTGATCTGTTTCACTCTCATCCTTCTTCTCCTCTGTGTTCTCCATCAGCTTCTGCCCAACACTTACAAATAGTTGGTAACAACACCAGAGTTATGCGTGGGAGCAGTCTGTGCCGTACAATGTAGTTACAACTTCATATTGAACATCAAGTGTTATTAAAATAAACTCACTTGTGATTGTAGATTCTGTCAGTATACAAACAAATCAAGTTTAGTTTATAAGAGTTTAAACATTTTTTTCACAAAGCCCTTTTCTTAAAGCAGCTGGACTACATATTGTCAGAACAAGTATTGGTTTGAGTACTGGTACTGCTTTCTTCTAGCGGTGGGCACAGTTCCGCTAACCTGCTAATCCGCTAATAGCAGAACTAGCATTTTAATTGAGCAGATTAGTGGGTTTTTTTTTTTTTTTTTGCTAATTCTGCCATTAGCAGACCAATTAGCTTCCATTAAATCAGGTTCCACTAATTTTAAGTTAAAAAAGCATAAAACTTCTATTTTTATGCCATTTATCCTAAATTAGATAAAAACTATCCCTTGTATGTGTCAGGAATCATACTGTATGTCTCTTCGTAGCACGCATACGTTGGCAGCTAAACTTCAAACTAGGAGCATGAAAAATTTAATAATATTTAGCAATATTTAAAAACTGAATACAAAACATGAAACAGACTGAGTGTCTTAGCGGTTTAGCGTTTGCAAAGCTAAGGTTTTTGTTTCGCAGATTAGCATTAGCAAAGCTAAGATTCTTGTGTAGCGGATTAGAGGTTAGTGAAAATAACTTGGTTAGCTGTGCCCACCACTGCTTTCTTTCACTACTATTAACTGATTATTAAAGATTAGTTAATCCAAATTTGCAAATGAGAATGTACCAAGATGACAGAAATGCAAGATCACTAATCTTTCAATAAATTTAAATCCAACCATGTAAGACTGTGCTGTTATTTTATAATAAACCAAATATTTGTCACCTGAACCAGATTTATTTTTTATGCAAAGTGTCATTGGAGGCTGGATTTAATTACAAACAAAATATCAAGCCCCTTAAATGATCTTGCTAAACTGATGAATTGTGTCAATTAGTTCAATCTTCGTTCTCCTTTTTTTTCCTCTTTCTTTTACTGTTTCAAATTCCTTTTGCACTACTAGAAACAAACTCTTCCAATTTAAAAGTTCTGCCTTAAATGGCAAATTTTAATGGAGGTTTGGTTTTGCTTTTTTTAGTGAATGGGCTTAAAAATCTACAAACAGATTTGTGGTGTTTAATTGTAATCACAGAAAATGCAAAAGCTGTCAACCATCAGGTGTGAATCTATTTTTATATGTGAGGCTTCATGTTTATAAGAAAAGATCAGTAAGAATGGCGCCAGTACCAACAAAGTTGCATAAAAGGTGTAAGAACTACACCAACATTTTTATAAGACCTTGGCAGAAGCAATGAGACTTGTTAGAAATAAAAAAAACACATTTCAACCTTAGCTTGTCACAATGCAGACCTGTTTTGAAATACCACAGAGAGTAAAGAAAGATTAGTTCATGACCCAGCTGCACAAATCTGTCAGGATCCGTGCAGTAATCTGCTTTGAGAAATTTTAGGTGCACGAAAATCTGACAAGATATTCAAAACTAGCTGACAGACTTTAAGTGCTGCGAGCTCATGATAAAAGTTAAACACAGCCAGTGTGGGAGGAGTTCCTGGGACAAGCCAGTGGGAGAGGTTTAGAAGAGACGAGGAGGTCAGGCAGGCGAATGCGATGTTGCTACAGTACATTACCGCCACATTAGTACAGTGTATTCTTTATACATTCCACCCAGAAACAGGTCATTAGTATTGAGGATATGGTGTCTGTGTCTGTCCCCGCCATCATCTCGCTCTGCCACGGCCTTGAGTGCTGCCGCCTCCGTGTGAATGAGGCCTCTCCAGTTGGGCCGGCATGCTTACTCGGCCGTGTCCTCGCTCTGCATCTCTTCTGGTGTTTCACTAAACATGCCTGATTGGGCAAAGTACATGCCCGGCCCCTCTAATGTGCCCCTGAGAAGATTACTGCAGACACATCAGCCCTGAGAGGGAGCTACTCGTTCAACCAGCTCCTTTTGACCCTTTGATAACCACACACGAACACACACACACACACACACACGTATACACGAGTAGACCATTTAACAAATTGGGAATGTAATTGAATTAAGGGCAGAAACAGAGCTTCAGGCTTGACACAGGCCGACTCTTGACTGGTTCGAGGAAAAATTCAGTACATCATGATGTTATCTCACGACTGCACAATTTGATTACCTTAATACAACATTACAAGGCAGCTAAAGAATTCAGGACTAAGCTCACGGAGGGAAGTCTGTTTATTAAAGCCATCAACCTCCCTGGTCTTTCCATACTTCATGCAATTCCCATAACTCCTCTTTTAATAGTTGCACTTTTTTCTTTGCTTCCTCGGCCCTTTTTGATTGGGAACAGACTATATACAGTAAATGCATAGAAAAGGCAGTGGTGATAGATGAAGTGATCCCAAACAACTGTAACCCCAAGAAGAAGCATGAGAAAACTGAGAAATACCAAGGGTTGAAAGAGGAAACGTGGCCTCCCAGTGGTCATTGGAGCACTCAATGCCGTGACCCCCAAACAGGAAGAGTGACTCCAACAGATCCCAGGAACAACCTGTCCAGAAGAGCTCAGTCCTGGGAACAGCTGAGATACTGAACAGAAGAATTCAGTTTTGTAGACATTTCCTGAAGCCTCTCATGCCGTAAATTGCTTTTCCTTAGCATGAAAAGATTTTTTAATCACATTGTTACTGTAATTTTTAATCAATTCAAGGATTTTTGCCAATATTAATTAAAAGCATTTTTAGTCTTGCAAGAGTAAAGAGGATGAAGTTAAGAGGTTATTTCTCTGAGCCAGTCTTTATATAAAAAATAAACAAGGAATCACATGACGAAAGAATTTAATGGAGAAATTTCCACTTTAAAGGACTTCATTTTCATGCAGTCTTTTATTTTGAATTTCTGGTCTCTGAAGAATTGTTTCACCTCTTGCACTCATGGTCTTTGTGAGATCCTCTGGTATTGAATAAAGCCAACTTCTTAGCTTTGCCAAAGAGTCATAAATACCTTCAATTCGTGTCATACTCATCTAACGCAGTTTCTACATTTAAGCACTGAAAACAACATAATAAAGGATTTCTCTGACACACACATTTTCCTTCTCTGTCCTGCATGTGTTGTCTCTCATGCGCAAAACATCCCATCTTTTCTTCACTTTTTTTTTTTTAATGGGGCACTGAGTTTAAAATAAAATGTGGAAAAAATGTCACACATTTTCAATATTTAGTTCACTTTCCAAGTGTAAAATTCTAAGTAAAAAAAATTCACAAACATTTTATTGTTATTTAGCTTACTGTTCTTGCATTTTGCTCATTTATATTAAATGTTGACTTTAAATGTTTTGTCTAAATGTTAAATTTTAAATCTAAAGTGTTGAAGTTTACATTTAAGTAATTTGGAATAAAACACAGCCTTTGGTTTTGATGCTTAGCTTGCCGTTATGACGTCATCCTGAGACAAACGCAACCGCTAACAAAGTTCACACTGCTAACACTGCTAACACTGCTAACACTTTACTACAAGGCATCAAATTTGAAGTTGCAACCGGTGTCTGAGCTGCTCTTCTATCTGCCGGACAACAGGTATATTGTTTTCAATGAACACATTTTGACTTTACATTTGAAATGCCATCTTCAGCAGCGTTAGCCGCATTAGCCTTCTTAGCGTTAGCAGTGTTAGTAATTGTTTTTGTAGCAGGATGATGGTGTCACAACAAAAACCAAGCACCAACAGCAAAGGCTGTGTTCCATTCTGAAATTCTTAAACGTAAACCTCAACATTTAGCCAGAACATTTAAGATTTTACTTTTGCATTTAAATATACACATTTTGATGTAAAATGTAACATTTAGACATAATATTTACCATTTTGAATTTACCATTTAGTAAAAGATAGCAAAATGTTAGAGCAGTGAGCTAAATGATAAAATGTTAGTAGAAATGTTTAACAAAGAACTAGAGCTAAGTAATGAAAATGAGTTGATGAAATTTAAAAAAAAAATATTCTACACTTGGCTCCCCATATTTTTCTGTGTAAGTTCACTAGTCAAACACTTCTTGTCTTTGTGTGTTGGGGTTGTGAACCTGAGTTGTGACCCCCCGCAGCCCCCTGCCCCTGCACTGTTTAACTCCTTTGTTAAAGAAGGAGTCCAGAGAAGATCTAACTCGTGCTGAAGCCCACAACACCAAACCGCTCCCATCCACAGCGTGTGACAGGAACAAGCACAAAACGGAAATTTAAAACAAAATTAGCTTTTTTTTGGTAAAGCGGTAGATGTATTTAGTGGTCAGCAATGATTATTTCGCTCATGCTATTTTTTTTTTTTCTTTTTCTGTTGTCTGTTTCCGTGGTAAATATTTGATTGAAGGTTTCTATTGGATATTCTTGTGTCTGATTTCTCATTATTTTAATCCTCGGGCGTGCTGAAGCTGATGAAGCTGAAGGTGATGAAGCTGAAGGTGATGACTATCATGATGAAAAAATGTACTGTGAGCACCAAAGTGTTGTGTCCTGTTTGGACGCAGAATAAAGTGGAAGTGGAGTGAAGAACTCACCAAGAGTCTCCTGCTACTGTGAACGACCCCCCCACACACACACACAGCCCCACCCGTCCTCCGTCAGCCCAGGGGGGTCTTGTGGACAGCTGTCGTCAGACAACCACACGTGTCCTTTCTACATGTACATAACATAAATGCTTACATGTAATTTGGGTTTCGGTAGCTGCATGACTACACAGCCACTGTGTGTACAGAAAGTAGCCATGTGTGAATTTTGTACAGTACATGCAGGTGTGTGTGCTTGTGTCCGCAATCTTTTGTGTTGTCACGCAAAAAACACAACTTGTGCATGTACCCTCAGACAGCTGCATACACTGAACGCGCACACACACACACACACACACACACACACACACACACACATGCCAGCAGTTGTTGTCCACAGTGTCCTGAGCTCTGCCTGTCACTCCGCATGGAGACTTTACTCTGTGTTATCTTTTTATTCTAATAAACCACTCAGACGTTCCTTTCTAAGTCGTCTTTATTAAATATGTTACTTTTAATGTGTCTGTTTATTTAAAACATGTTGATTGTTGAGTTCTTTTACACAATAACACATTGTTAACTCTTAAAGGGGACATATGCCAATTTTGGAATGTCTAAGGTCTGGACTCAAAATCTATAGTTTGTGGGTTTTGATTCTCTGGTTCTGGGTCAGACTGGCTCCAACATGTAAGGCTGGATGGACAAGTCTTCCTTTCTTTGCATCTTTTAATTAATTTATAAATAAAAAGTTTCTGAGATGCTTTATAGTCATAATCCCCATCAAACTAAAATGGACCGGTCTGAAAGCTGGAGGGGGGTGGTTGTGTTGTTTGGATTTAAAGAGACAGCATCAAAACAGGTTGATCTGAGACACACCTCAGAAAAGGGGTGAAAGAGGGGCTTGTGGAGCTACAATAAGGAGGAATTCAGACCAAAGCATTGCAGTTCCACTTTATACAGACCCCAACTGAAGGATTTAAATGTGGGGGAAAAAGGATTTAAAAGCAGGATATGTTTCCTCTAAATTTAGAGGTAATAATTACAATTGATCATGTTCATGTTTTTTTCTTGTTTCAAATGCATTTTAAAAATAATCAAAAGGTTGAAGGGGTGGGGGAGTCTTTGGAAGTTGTTCCTGACTGATGGTCGGATGGAGCAAGAGATTGCTCACGGTTCGGGGGACTCATTCTCAGTAATGAGGTGTTGCTTCAGTTTAGTTTGAAGACAAATTTCTGGATTTACTGGTTTGTCTTTGTTCCAACCGTTATTTGTGGTTATGAGGTCTGGATCATGAAAGATTGAGATCCTGGATCCAAGCAGCTGAAATGAGATTCCTTCCTAGGGGGCTCAGCCTTATAGGGTGAGGAGCTCCGTTACCCAGAGGAAGGAGATCAGAACAGAACCGCTGCTCCCCTGCATCAAAAGAGTCAGTCGAGGTGGTTCAACTGATCAGGATGCTTTCTGTAGAGGTTTTTGTAGCAAGTCCTGCTGATAACATTTACTGTAATTGTATTACATTGAAATTTGGGCATGTATAACAATTACAAATCCTATTTTTATTTTACAAAAAAAGACATTAGAACAAACAACTGTGTTCAAAAATTCCTTTAG
This sequence comes from Anablepsoides cearensis, assembly GCA_032275365.1. NCBI lineage: Eukaryota > Metazoa > Chordata > Actinopteri > Cyprinodontiformes > Rivulidae > Anablepsoides > Anablepsoides cearensis. The sequence continues at coordinate 15,214,158 of JAUBOC010000103.1, read as the reverse complement.
ATTACATTTTAAGATGTTAATTTAAAATTGACAAGAGGAACTTAAAAGTGATTCATCAACTGCACAAAACCGCACAAAGTTCTTTCTTTGTTATAACAATGCTTCTCGGCCATAAACCTTATACAAAGCATCTGATTGGCAGCACCTGGGGGTACCAGAAACTTAAAACAAGAACAAATAGCAACAGCAGAATAAGATGTTTCACAGAGAAGATTTGGCGAATCTTTCATGTGCACAACCCACTCGGCTCTACTGCTCATCCCACAAATGCATGTTCCTTACAAATGTGGGACCGTTTAACAGGAAGTCAACAGGCTTTCCAATGATATAATGTTTATTACCAAGAAGCATTGTTACAACAAAGAAAAATTCTACCAAACACACATTTACTTACTTTTTGTGCTAAGTATAGTTTGATTATTGTAATTTGAGTAACTCAATGATCTCACAAATAATAACATATTACATCACTTTGCACTTGTACAACAGTCAGAATTAAACTATTTCTTTAAACTGGGGTTGTTCAAAGAGCCTTCCACAACAGGTAAGACACTATCATTTATAACTTGTCTAAACAACCTTGTTTTAAAAGATCCAAACAACACGCATTTGACAGACCTTTGATAAAGCAGCTAAAACTAGCTAGTCCTTTTATTGGAAAAAACAAATAATGTGAAAGTGACATGGCATAAAGACTAGTCATTAGCTCTTTAATCAAGTGAAAATAAATCTTTATTTCTCCAAAAATGAGGAAATTCAGTGAGCCATGCACAACAGGTAAAATATTTACAGTTCCTAACCTTTCCACAGAACCTCACTTCAGAAGATCTGACAAACAATTGTTAAAAATATGCGGAGAGAGAAAGAGAGAGGCTGTCAGTTACTGCTCCTGTCAGCTCATTCTGACCTGGATGAGAACCCTGCTATGCACACACACTCACACACACACACGCACACACACAGCCATCCTTGTACTTGCATCAAACTGAGGACACTGTATTGACTTCCATTCATTTTTGTAACTGCATTTATGCCTAACCCAGACATTTTCCCTAAATCATTACTAGTCTATTCCTAACCCTAACCTGAACCAAAACCTAATTCACACTATCCCTCTAAACCTAACTAGTAAAGCTGCAAATACATTGAAGAGGTCCTCACTTTACAGCAAAGACCTCACTTTGATAACAACTATGTCACAAATGGTTCTCACACTGTAGTAGAAACAAGTACACTCACACACACACACACCTTCTTCTCTCCTCTCCATGCAGCTCCGCTTCTCCTCCGGGAGCCTATCAGCCCATTTCACATCTGCTGAGTGATGCTGGGCCGAGAGGATCTGTCAGAGCTTCTCATTCGCTCAAGTTTTATGGGAGTGAAGTCCTCCGGTTCTGCAGAGTCCCTCTGACAGGAGCAGGGAGAGACTGACTGCATGCGCCACCTGTGGGGTAATTTACAACCTGTTTACACCCAGACCACACCAAAACAAAACCCACAGAGTCTGACATCCATCCATCCATCCATCCATCCATCCATCCATCCATCCATCCATCCATCCATCCATCCATCCATCCTCTTACCTCTCTGTCCTGCAGGAACACCCACTCATCCACTCCTCCTGATGAATTTGATTAATAAAGAGGCTGAAATCCAGCCAGTGGGTACTCTCTTTGATTTGAGTCCACAGCTGAGCTCCACATGATGCCAGCTCTCAATCTCAGCTTTTGGATTCTCCAAATGCCTCCATTTTCTAATAAACGGGGGGACATTCATTAGACATTTTTAATAATTTGGCAACATTACATTTAGGAACCAGACAGGGAAAAAAAAGAGGGTAAAACAAGAACACTCTGAGGTTTCTATCTGTTTTGCCAGACAGTGAATGCATCATGACTCCACATGTGAGCAGCTCTGTGAATGTGACTGATGGTTTGAACCTGAGTGTACTGTTTCATCTCTATCCTCCAATCATTTTGTGTTTTTACAGGCAATGCCCTGAGCTACATATAAACCCTACAGCCAAGAGCAACAATTACTGCATCCGACAAAGGTTATCCAGGTTTGAGGCTGCCTTTACTCAGACAGCAACATCATGACACTAATGAATTCACATCTGTTACACATGCAGAGCAAAGAGAAGATTTCTGCTTTACTGCCAGTTTCTTTTTTTATACAGAACTGCAATAAAAAAATTATAATATTTAAAGAGAATTACTTGCCGTCTGCTTTTCACTTAAAATGTTTAACCGAATAATATTTAGCGTTGAGAAATGACAAGGTTCTTGTCATTTTGGTTAAACTTCAAAAAGAAAATTTTACATGCACTTTTATGCTACAAGACATAATGACTGTCAGCTACTACCATGCTAACTTTTAGCAAAATATTGACTAAATTCTTGCAAATTGTTATCAGTTGCAGATGCATTTTCAATCAAGACTTTTCAAGAGTTTCATTAAATTCCATCAGTTCAAGAGATGTTTTGCTAACAGACCAACAGGGTTGCCTCCACTGGTTATTACGCAATGTGTGAAGCTCAGAATATGTTATAAATAAATCTCAGCTACACCAAACTGTAACTTAACATCTAAAACAAGCTGGTTACAGTCAATCACTAGGCTTGGTTTGATGTAGCGGCAATTTTGCGTCATTGTGACTGCTTAATTTGTTGTAGATGTTTAATCAATTATTATTTTTTTAAGAGTTTCATTCCTATCAGTCCAGTAGTTTTTGGAATATTTTGCTTACAAACAGAAATAAAAGCAAACACACGGGCAAAATCTTTATTGCCCTTTTGCCTTTTGTGAAGGGGGATTTTAAAAATGCTTGTACTAACAATTGAAGCCACCAGGGGGCAGTGTGTGCTGTTCTATACATAGACTTGAATATAGATCACAGCCATTCTATATAAACTCCTTGGTTCTATAGGTTTTATTTTATTTAATTTTATTGTATTTATTTATTTATTTATTTATTTATTTATTTATTTATTTATTTATTTATTTATTTATTTTACTAATGTTTTTATGCAGTGGAATCTGTAGATGTCCAACATTTATTTAAAAAAAAAAATGTATCCTTTTGTTTGTTCCAACATTTTTAAAATAATAAAATGTAGAATATGGTGTTTAT
>JAUBOC010000103.1:15156932-15171613 GCA_032275365.1 Anablepsoides cearensis | reverse complement strand
ATCAGGAAACATAGGTACTGGAGAACATAGGTATCAGGAAACATAGGTACTGGAGAACATAGGTATCAGGAAACATACTGGGGAACATACTAGTATCAGGAAACAGGTGCTTTTTTTGTCACAAATAATAAGATTAATAGCTGTATCATTCAAATTTGACAGTGATGCAAGCGTTTATAAAACCACCATGCATGCATGTCAAGTTGTAGCTATGGATTGTCTTTAATTTACACAAATTTCCCTCATTTTGCAGATGTACAGAATTTTAGAGCAATCTTGCAGATTTTTTCAAGTTTTACGGATTTTTTTCCAAAAGTTTTTTTCAAATCTATGTAGTACGTCAGAGCCTGTAAGGTGTCTTTCTACCTGCTCTGTCACTATAAAACAGTTCTCACGTCTACATTTCCTCCTGCTTTGTCATCTCAGCCGCCAACAGTCCGCCTGCACCCTGACCCCACGCGATGGCAGCCACATTCAGGACATAGTCAGGCTTCCTCATCCATTACTTGCTGGGATATTCAGATATTTCATTTTCTGTTTGAGTTGAAAATGAGAGCGTGTCCTGGGACTTTTGACTAACCCAGTACAATAATTAACTAAAAATAGCACATTTATGAGATTTGTTGAAGTATATTTATTTTCTCTATGAAGTTTATCCTACTGATGTTAGAACTTCTTTTTACTAGTTAACTTGTGTATTCACAGAAATAGATGACTTGGTTTAGAATGTGGTGAAACCGGTGTTTGTTTTTATTCATTTGGTTTGTAGCAAGTGGTTGCTGTTATATAAAACAGGAAAACTTCATTCTGAAATAGTTTATGTCAACTTGTTAAATCTCAGTGAAGATTTTTGTTTAAAAAGAGAGCACTTTCTTCTGGAGTAACCTGTTTTCTCAGTTTATCACACATCATTAAACAACTTTGTTAATCCAGCCTCAGTTCACAACAAAAGTCTTCTCAGGACACTGAACAGAAATATCACATGATTCATATCTGTGATGAAAATTTGCATATTCGGCTGTTGGGCATTTCCCTGTACAACCTCGTAAATTTTTTTGCACACCTACCGATCCGCCCACAAACTAGTTTTAACGAATGGAATCAACCTGAGCTTACACAGAGGTGATTTTAAACTGTTGCTGCAGCGCCTCAGGCGACTGGCACACCTTTATTGAGAAGAGATTAAGCTAAAATATATGGTTGCATCTCACTTCTCAGCTCAGAATTCAGTGATATTCTGTTCTGTGATTCAAGTTTTTTTTGAAGTACTTAGGAAGTTCTTAAGTTAACATGAAAACGCAAATCCTTAGCAGTCATGCAAAATTATAATCTATCACATTTAAAGGGACAGTCTGGTCATTTTTGAAGTGATGTTCTGTCAAATAGTTATCAGTCATTAGTTCTTTATGAGCCATGACATCAGTGACAGAACATTTAGTATGAAGAAAAGAGCAGAAGCATCTGTTTCTAGGCTAGACTACTGGCTAGCTACATGTTGTTTTCAGACTTATAAAACAGCTTTTTCTCAAAGAAAGTTAATACTAAACCTTTACACCTTTACACAACACTGTTTGTTTACATCGGGCTCACACTGACTGTGAGACATGTCTTACAGTCAAACGCCACACTTTGTATTTCTCACGCAGAAACACACACACGCCCTTTTTTTTTGAAGAGGAACCAATGTGCAGTGCAATGTTTCCCACATGGGATGAAGCACGGCTGCAGTGTTGCCAACTTAGCGACTTTGTCTCTACATTTAGTGAGTTTTTAAAAACACTCTTGGGACGTTTTTTTAAAAAATAAAGAAAGTGACTAGCGACAAGTCTTGCAACTTTTTTCTGTGTTATTGGTGATTTTGGCAACTACAAGTGAAAGCACCAAATGGTTTTGCAGTTACTGTCCTCAGCATGCAGCGAGTGCTGCCCTGAGCCCAGCCGGTCAGTCTCACAGCAGCCTCGTGCAGCAAACCCTGCCTGCAGTCAGAGCAGGGAGGAGACCCACTCCACTCTGTGGCCACACTGAAACTGAATCACACATGTGCACAGCTGGATGTAAATATAATCCCTGCAGTCCCAACCACAGATAAAGAAAAGAGGGTCGAATGTAGAGCTAGCAGTTCCACAGCACGAAACTGTCTTCATAAACATCTATAAAAGAGCTACACACAAAATCCATGTATGGTTCGTTCTTTGGTTTTTCTGTTTTAAAATAAATTCAAGAGAAATAATATATGTTTTTTATACTAATTTTGAATAATAATTGCAAAAATGAAAAAAAAAAACCCAATCTGTTTATTTCCTTCTTTTTTTATTTTAATGGTTAAAGCAAGAAAAGCTTTATATTTTGTTAGTGCACAGTTTGGGACCTTCTGAAAGAAACAGAAATCATGACCTGAATTCCTGGAGCATTACGTTTTCACTTAGCATTTAAAAGCCAAAGTCTCACCATAGATATGTTTGTTTTATTTAGACTGATGCGTCTCATTGACAGCTGATGATCTTACTGTGAACAAAATTAATTTAATATTCCAAGTTATGCAGAACAGCAGCCATTGTCAATACCTTTAGGAATAGTTTCTGTTTTTAAGCAGTTTTCCAGCCACTATAAACTTTTCTTCTTTGGCGATTTATATCATTTTCGGTATCGCTACATATTAAAACAAGTGTATATAAACTGCTTGAAATCTCACTGCGAGTGCAGATCAAAACTTGAGAGCCCTGTTTTTAAAAGGGAGTTTATTTATGGGTCTGAAAAAAAAACATAAATCAGGCCCTTGTCTGGTGATTAGCATAGCCTAAAGGAAGACATTTACACTTTTCTTTTCCACTCCATGACTGATGTCATTACTAATGATAACTATTTGACAGAACATCACTTCAAAATGTATTATTCATTTCGTTATAAACTGCACTACATTCACACTCTTTTTACCATATCAATAATAATAATAATGGGGATAAACCTTCTTGTCTTTCAGACCGACAATGGCTGACAGACGTCCAAAAGATTCAGAAGTTGCAGGAGAAAGTTTATATGGGTCTGCAGCACTGTCTGCAGAAAGTGGGAGCATCAGAGGAGAAGCTAACAAAGGTAACTTTGTCGAATATTACCCTAATATTAAGTTTAAACACTTCATAAATAGAACATTTCTCATTTTACTCGTCCTCCCGTTTTGTACTTTTTTCCTAGATGGTGTCCAAGCTTCCCATAATGAGGTCCATCTGCAACCTTCACATTGATAAACTGGAGTTTTTCCGTCTGGTTCACCCTGAAACAGCGTACACTTTCCCTCCGTTGTACCGAGAGGTTTTCGGCAGTGAAATCTCTTTCCCGGACTCCACAGAGGGCTAACTGAGCCGTCTAGTTCAACGGCACGACTAACGTAGTGACACTGAGGTGTATCTAGAGGAAGATAACAAGAAGAAAACAATAAATAAAAAAAGATGTGGCAGCACCTTTTGAGGTAAAAACCAACCAATAACCCAATGTCGATCTTGCACGTTCCACACTCTCCTCCCACCTCTGCGGCCCGAAAACCCCTGCGTGGAAGTAGCGTTCACTTCCCTGCGAGCCAACCTTTAAAGGACTGCTGACGGGACATCGTTGCATGTTACCTCCTTTTTAAAGAAAAACGTGGTCTGAGTTGTTCATACTCTCCGATATTTTTCTACGAGACTCTCCAGAAACTTCTCGGCAAATTGAAATCCTTTCTAATCGATTGTTCACGCAGCTCCTGTAAGAGATTGTTGAATGTATTCCCCTCTTCCTGCAACCATCCAGTGCAGCCCACGGGTTGAAACAGAATGTATGGCAGAAAGTCCTCGACGACTTTGGGTGGTTTCGCTGTAACGATGTCCATCTTAGGTTCCAGGTCTGCAAACTATGGACCTTCTTTTGGTAGATTGCAGTTTTGGGACAGGATCAAACTGTTTTAAGGGACCATGAGCAAAGATAAAACCTAAAACACGGCACTTACATAGTTTAAACAGCACACTCTTAGATACCGGTGGAAGTGAACTGTGAGTTTTCTCACTTTTTGTTTTTATTGCAGTCTGTGACCTCAGTCCAAATACCTTTTCCCTTCGCGAATGCCACTTAGAAAGTGTGAAGACAATACAGATCTTTATATATATGTATATAAACTGTATAAAATCCAAGCAGGGTTGAGCTCAGGTCATCCACGTTACCAGGTTCTGGGATTTGAAAAGAATGTAGCAGAAACAACAGAAACATGTGTTTTATTAGCACTTAGAAGTCAGGATCCAAAACAAATGCTTGTTGAAGGATTTTTCTTTTTTTTTTTCTTTTTTTTTTTTTTTTTTGGATGCAAACTGCCAGCTGTGAAACGACTTCGAAAGCTGACTTTCTGTAAAAGAGCTGTGAGGAAGGCGCCCCTTTGCACAAACGTTTCATCAGCCTGAAGCTCCTGCGTGATTTAAAGACACACGTGTGAAAGACTTGTGAAGAAACACATGATGAAGTGTTCAGTTTGGGATGAAGGACCTTAGATCGGAGAAGAAAGGGTGCGCGGTGGTGTTCTTTCAGCTCCCATGGCTACATGAGATTTTATCCTTCGGCTCCTTCTGCTCGGGGCTTGGGTTGATTATGTGTTCTGATTGAAGGAGGATAGCCTCGATTCCTGACTCCCCCTCCTTCCCTCCCCTCCCGCACTACCTCAACCTCTCCAAACACTAGATGGCAGAAGCTTGACGGAGTTATCAGCTACCCCCCTGAGTTTATACCTTCGAATTCACACTGGAGGGCCTCTTCAAAAACCACTAGAGCAGGGGTCTGCAACCTGCGGCTTTTTGAGGCTTTGTCCAAAACTTAACATGAAATTAAACTTATTGTGTTTTTATACCCACAGTAGAAAAGGTTAGATTTAGCAGTTTTCTTGTCAGTTTGTTTGCAAATATATAATGGATGCTACTAATACAGGGATTGAAATTGGCTGATTAGATCTGGGGTTCCCAAAGCTTTCCATGCCATGGCCCCCCCAAACAGCATTAGCTTCTGGCCTGGGACCCCGTTTACAAACCCACAAACAATGCTCCAAAATATGAACTGTAATAAAACTGAAATAACATTTGAATATGTTACTATAAATTATGCTTTAAAATAATTACTGAAAAACATTTGATTTTATAATAATGTTTTAAAGAACATTTCCTTATTTTATATATTTTCGTCAGCGCCCTCTAGTGGCCTTCATTTAGAAAAACACTGGATTAGATCATTCTAGTAGTTTGGTGGCCACCTCAGTTATGTCAAATGATCTTTTTCTCAAATCCATCAAGATTTATTCTTTTAATATCTTTAAGACAAGAAGCTGGATAGAAATATGGTGAGTTATGGAAATAACAATAAGAGCTAGAAAAAAAAAGTTCCTGCATAGTTCAGGGTTTTAGTTTTAATTAAATTGGGTATATATATTTTTCTTGTATACATAAATATTGTGTTTTCTTTTATCCTAAAGTGTAATAATAATAACAACAATAATAATAAATATTAAAATTTACTAAATATTTTTAGTTTTATAAGGCCCCCCTAGCAACAAACTCATAGTGGCCCACGGGCCAGCAGTTGATTATCACAGGTGTAGCATGTTTTGTGGCTTGGGACACATTTTATCAGCGAGAGAAGGAGCAGAAATGTCTCTTTTGATTGTAAATGCTGCAGACCCCTGCTCTATAGGCACCTTTTATAGCCAGCGACAACTACAGGCAATAATTAAGAAAACAACAAAGTGAAACACTGGATCTTCTCTTCTCTTGTTCTGTCTTTTCAGAGCACTTTATGCCTTTAGGTCCAGGAAAAGCCTGGAGTTTTTTTACAGATCTATATCAATTTAAGTCTCAGGAGATAGCTGAGGGAGTGTCCAGGTGACAGCTTTTTATTCCAGGGAGGCAGGTGTATTTGATTTCTGTAAAATGATAGGTCGTATTCTACCAGTTTACCAGCAATGAAACAAGGCCAGGTGAAAAAAATACAAAACACAAACAACAACTGTTACTTTTATCCTAAGCATTTTGAGACAATCACGTGACGGATTCTGGATGTCAATATAAGTAAATGTTTTAAGCAGGGTTTGCTTTGCGCTGCTGGGACAGTGCAGTTCACTGTAAACTGTGGAACTTCACTCAGTAAAGAAGGGACTCTTACGTCGTGGTACTTACAGATAATGGCATTGTGGGATTGTGCAATAATGTCTTTCCCATTGTTTTCAGTATGTTGGGCCTTAGTTGCAATGTTCATGTTTCCAGTAGCACTCCAGTGTTAATCCCAACACAAGATAAAACACAAGATACAAGATAAAAAAACACAAGATAGAAAATACTTAACTATACGATTTGCAGATCAGATAACAAAGTTTATTTGTTTGTTGTTTTTTTTTGGTTTGTTTTTTGGGGGGTTAAGCCTGAGAATGTGCTAATTTCCCAAGATTTCTGTAAATCCTGACTATTTTTTTAGACGTAATCCATTGTGCAGGATTATAATCTGCATTTAGTGTCACTCAGGGAGATAGCTGGGCTCTGTGCAGTCAGTCGAGCTCCACCAACATGAAGACCTTTAAACCTTGATCACTGTGTACAGTATGTTCTCCTGAATGTCTGATTACAGAGGTATCAAAGCTTTTACCCTGTTTGATGTTACTGTCGCTTTTTTTGTTTAAGTCATAGATTAAATAGGATTAAAAAATATATAAAAGATCAAATCTAATCTCTAAATTATATGTTGGTTTTGTTGTGATCTTTTGTTTTATTTTTATCCTGTTCTCCTGTCCTTCCCCACCCCCTCCTCTCGTCAGTTTAGTGTCCTTTTTGTCTCAGAGATGTAATTCTATTTTTTTAAAGAGCATTTTTAAAAGATATCTCCCCAAATCTTTGTCTTTGTCATGATCCTTCTGTGTATGATCTTTTCACGTTATTTTAATACAATGTTGTTGAATCCAGATAGAGTTTAATATGAAATAATTTATGTTTTGCTTGTAAAGCCCGAGAGGTTTTAACACAGTGAAGTGTTATTGCACAATGGTGGTACTGTATGTGGATTGAAGAATGTAATAAATAAAAAAAAAAGTCTTTTTACAAGCAAAATTAAAAACTGTTGTGGCTTTACCCTCTTTTTTTGTCCTTTTCTTCATGCTAAAAAAGAAAAGCAGTATTTAGCTTCAACAATTTAGGCCAAGCAGGACTCTTAAGGCAGCTATATTTCTTCTTTCTTTCGAACATTTTGTCACCCACTGAAGGCAAGAAACAATAATGCTTTAGTCTGTGTGTAAAATAACTCATCGACCTCTGGATGGGTTTAAATTCCACCTAGAAAATAGTGGATGAGTCACTTTTGGAGTCAACCCAGTTCAAGATGGTCATCACAGTCCAACACCCTGCGTGACCTTAAACATGCATGTTAGCTCAGCTGCTTTGTGATGTTTGATTGCATTTTTGGTCAAAGCAGGAACACAAGACAGGCCTTAAAACTGGTTGGATGTCACCACCTAATGTTCAGGGAAAATCTGTGCAGGCATTTTTATGCTAAAAATAATTCAACTTCAGTAATTAAACATATTGTGTTCAATATAAGGAGACCTTTGAAGAAATACAAACATCATCATGTTTAATATTCATGACATGTAATACACCAAACAAAGAGCCTGTTCATCAGTGGAGTGAATAAACCACACTAAAGAAAAATATGACTTAAATATTATTTTGTCTGTTTTGTTTAGGATCAGTAAGGCCAAAAAGTGAAATTAGAACACTTTTTTAAGGAACTTATTGGCTCTAAAGGATTATCACAGAAACCAAGATGCTATCTTGAAGTAATTTTTTTCCCTTCCTCCTACTGAAAATGATTTTACCTGTACTTTCTTATTTTTATAACATGGTGATTACACCATGTTTTAAAACAACATAATTAATATTATTATTATTATTAATAATAATAATAATAATAATAATAATAATAATAATAATAATAATAATAATAATAATAATAATACATTTGTTTGTATAGCACCTTTCATAATGCAGTTACAAAGTGCTTCACATCACATAATGGAACCAAAACACATAAAATACAAAGCACAAATAAATTAATAATAATATAAAACATGAAAAAATCAGTAATTAAAAGCCAACTTATAATAATGCTTTTTTTAAAAAGGTTAGAAGAGGCTTGTCTGATGTTAAGTGGCAATGCATTCCATAAAAGAGGAGAACAGACAATCAGTTAACAGAAAAATAAAATAACAGAAAATGCTTGATAACCCTCTGTCTGTAATCTTGCTCTGGGCACCAACAGTAGTGACTGATCAGATTATCTCAGAGGTTGTAAGGGGGTGTAAGGAGTAAGTAACTCAGTAATATGTGATGGTGCAAGTCCATTCAATGACTTAAAAACTAACAATACAATCTAAAAGTCAACCCTAAACACCACAGGTAGCCAGTGTAAAGAAGCAGGAAAATGAGTGATATGATCATATTTCTGGGTTCTACTGAGGACTCTAGCTGCTGTAATTTGTACTAATTGGAGACGTTCAAGAATAGAGAAATAGAGAAATCCAATAATCAAGAGGACAACAAGAGACAAAAGTGTGAATGATCAAAAGATATCATTAATCTTATTTGGCAATATTGCTAATTTGATAAAAGCCAGTTTTATTCAAATGTTTTGTAAAGCTCAGATCTGAATCTAAATCCACCCAAAGGTTTCTAGCCTCATGGGCACAATGTAAACCTAAAGAGTTAAACATTTGAACAAAATGTCCATTAAAAAACAAAGTAGCCAACCTGTACATCAATTACAAAATGAAAAAGAAGAAGAAGAAAAAAATCTTATATTTGCCCCTTATTTAAAAAACAACTTTAAACAAACAACTTGAACTTGAACTATCTCCGTATTTTCTGGTAAAAAAGCAAAGTAAAAACTAAAACAGACAATAATTTTAAACTATTAACATTTAAAATCCAAGATCTCATTAGGTCTAAGAAGTTCGATGTTTTCAGATGTTATTGAATGTAGCACAAGCTTTGCACTGCCCTGATATCTCCAGCAGGGGGCAATGTGCACCAATTTGTGCCTCCTTCATGAAAACTCGGTTTTTTTTTCTCCTAGTGGTTGTTGCAGAGTTATAAATGTGTATCGATGCATTTTGAGTTGAGGTTACAGTCATTACTTGGGTTTGATTGGACCTTTTGTTGTTGTTTTTGTTGAGACTGTTGTACAAATTACTTTCGACGTGGACGTGGTCAGCTGGCGTGGCCCGACTTGGAGTGACGGCTGTGCAGACCTATAATTTTTCCCAGTCCTTTTTTTTTTCTTGCACTGGCCCATTTTTTTGACAAACTGAATAGTTAACTTTTGGAATATATCGTGACCCTTTTCACATCTTAGCTGGAAGCCGAGGACAGCCGCGGGGGTTCAAGATGTCTGTGGCGGGTTTGAAGAAACAATTTTATAAAGCCAGTCAGGTTTGCAAAACTTTTTTTTTAGTCGTTTACCGTTAGCAGCAGCTAGCTTCATTTAGCATCCTGAGCTAACGAGCTTCGTTTATGTACTTCGTTTACGTTTACGGTCGCTGCTGTAGTGTTGACAACTTGTATTACTTGGTGAAAACGTTCACGTTACTTTAATTGACTCTGTTAACAGCTGCTGTAAAAGTTGAAAACATAAACTTAGGTTATGTGTACTTTATGAACCAGCGTTACCGTTTACTTAATTTGGAGCTGTCTTGTTTGGCTTCACAGATAGATAAAGTTCAGCTCAGTAAGTACACTTCTTGTGGTAAACAGTGGCTCTGTTTGCTGAAGAGTGAGTCAGAATAATTGGAATGTTGAAAACAAACATTTCCATGGAAATGCCGTCTTTTTACTTTTAAAGTTCTAAAACCTGCTGTTAGATCTCTCCAATTATTAATGAACCCAAATTTTCCCAGCTGTCCCTTATGATAACCAAAACAACAATTAGATCAACAAGAACGTGCATATTACTGCATTAAAAACCTTCATTCTATGGAAACACAATTTAGTGTGTGTTTTTAATTAAGTTCATCTGAGCCATGGGAGGAGATGGTTAAAAAGATTTTTCTTCTCCCCCTTCCAACCCCTGCTGATCTAAGCAGGAAAGACATTTGGTTTCTGCCCCTTCTTCCTGTTACGGATACACTCAAATCCCTGTTGGTTTTTGGTGTGTGTGAGATTTAAAATCTGTTTGTTCTGACTTAGATGCAAACAATTAGCAGAAGAGAGATAAAGTAGGTTAACAGTTCAGGAGAAGTGAAACAGTGAAAGCGGTGGACATTGTGTGGGTTTTGCTTTTATTTGACTGCATTGCAGCTGTTTTTCTTGCCAAACCTCCACCAGAATCAATAACACCACATAGCTCAGATTGTACTCACAGGAGGTTTGCTGGCAGTTGTCTGTGGAAACCATAGTCTGTGCTGTGCAGGTCTCATGTCCTGGTTTCTGTGATTGTTCAGTGGATACTTTTAACAGTAAATTCAGGCTGAAATGTCAACAAGAAATGCAACCAGTTTAGGGAAGAGAAAATACTCAACAAGTTGTCCATTGCATGTTAGACAGTAAACATCAAACATGCTGGGCAAATTTCAGTGGAACACTCAGAAGGGTACTATTGATGTAACTAATTAACATTTTTGATCCCCCCCCCCCCCCCCCCCCCCCCAAAAAAAAAAAAAAAAAAAGCTACAAAAATTTTAGAGGTGGTGTACTAAACATTAGTGTTATTGAAGTTAAGGTTAGTGTGATTGTAGCTAAATGTTTGTGTGATTGTAGCTGAAAGTTGGTGTGGTTCTAGCTAAACATTTGTGTGGTTTTAGCTGAAAGTTGGTCTGGTTGTCATAATTGTAGTTAAAATTGTTGTGGTGAAGTTGGTGTAATTGTAGCGAAAAGCTGGTGTGGTTATTGCTTAAAATCAGTGTGTTGGAGCTAAAAGTAGGAATGAACGATAACTTATTTTAAGAACCAATATCGTTAACCAATAACTTTCTCCTTCTAACAGTTGATAACCGATAATATGCCAGGAGATAAGACTAGTCAAAATGGGTAAGTTCATAACATAAATAAACAAGACCAAAACCAAATGACTCTGTAAATTATATTATTTGAAATAAACTCTTATCAAACAAACATTTCTTAAAGTGTATCAAACAAAACAATTTCTTAAATTGCCATCTTTTTAAATAGGGCAAATTAATCATATTAAAAAAGACCTTAAACACGGATCTCAGATTTAAACAAAAGAGAAAAAGTCATTCCACAAGTTCAAAACAGATAGTTCACTAACACAAGCTAGTGGTTGTAGCCTTAAATCAGTGTGGTTGTAGCTAAAAAGCTAGTGTTGTTGTAGCTTAAAGTTGGTGTGGTTGTAGCTTAAAGTTGGTGTGGTTGTAGCTTAAAGTTGGTGTGGTTGTAGCTAAAAGCTAGTGTGGTTGTAGCTAAAAGCTAGTGTAGTTGTAGCTTAAAGTCGGTGTGGTTGTAGCTAAAAGCTAGTGTGGTTGTAGCTAACAGTTAGTGTAATTGTAGCTAAAAGCTAGTGTGGTTGTAGCTAAAAGCTAGTGTGGTTGTAGCTTAAAGTTGGTGTAGTTGTAGCTTAAAGTCGGTGTGGTTGTAGCTAAAAGCTAGTGTGGTTGTAGCTAACAGCTAGTGTAATTGTAGCTAAAAGCTAGTGTGGTTGTAGCTAAAAGTTAGTGTGGTTGTAGCTAAAAGTGTGTGGAGCCAGCCCAGTTTGTCTGTTAACAAAATGTCTTTTAACCTCTAAACAGGTTTAGGTAAGCATTCTAAATGTAAATAATGGAATAACATTTACAACCTATCAACTTTTTAAAGTCAATTTAGTTCAAAATTTAACAGCTCTTTCTTCTTAGCCAACTCAAAAATAACTTAAACCATGTCACATTTACAGATATTAAACTAAAATCTTTTGTGGTAGTAGCTGAGATTCCTCCTTAACACATGTTACAAATACTACTATACCTTGTGAGATCTTTCAATATTGTAGGAAATTCCACATAATATCCTTTGTGAGGTTTGACCAAAACAACTATAACTACAACTCAATGCTAGGCTTTTAATTAAAAATTTGTGCTTGTGTTCATGATTTTTTTTCTTCAAAATAATCTTCCTTATAAATTACCAGTTTTATTATCCATTTATTATCTCCAGTTAATATAAACTTCCAGCTCAGCAGCGTTTTTAATCTTATACTGTAAAACCTAATCTGTCATGCTTTAAAAGTTTAAACAGAAACCAAACCAAAACCATAATTTGCTCTACGTTTATTTTTGGTTTTGTTTTCATTTTCCTGATCTAAAGCCCAGATTTGAAACCAGCCTAAGACCTAATGCGTTTGAACTTGCACAAATTTTACAAGCTTGTTGTTCTGACACGCCAATTATGCCATGAGTAAAAATGCAGTACAACCTGTGTAGATTAGAGTTTTAGTGTCAAGTTGATTTGGGATTAAACTGGTTGACAGGAATGATATTTGTAATGTAATCCTCACATTGTTTTGTTTTATTCTTAGTGAAAATCTGTTACTAACAGGTATGATGACACATGTTGCAGATGTAGCAAAAAGATGATAAACTGGGATTATTATTTTGCCTTTGCTACGTTCTACTTTTCCTGTCACGCTTTATGAATTACATTATAGGATTATAATTTTTCTTTGAAAAGTGTTTTATACTTTTGTGGATCATGTTGGAAATCAGTGATCTAGATTTTTCATTTTCAAGTCTTTCTTTCGTCTGAAGTATCCATTCATCAACTGATGTCAATCTAATGATAATGTGAATTTCATGTACACAAGTAGCACGATAGGTCAGTAAACACAGCCCAAGTTACGTGGTGTTAGGATTGACAGTTGAACCGAACAGCAGAAAGCCGTCTTAATAATGTGTGGCTGGATCTCAAACTCGCGAGTCTTAGTTTTATTTGCGACACAACAATAATAATGGACTATACCAAACCCGAGGGAAAAGTACCGAAGGCTGTACCAGACAAATCTTACAGTATGATGGTTAAAACAAGTGAGCAGGACGACAGAACGGTAAGCTAACTGTGGCTAACGTTAGCTTCCTCTCGTTGAATTTAACTCCGTGTAAAAGAACAAAACAAAAACAAAAAAGTTACACTCGATACAAATATGAAGATTATCTAATCAGTGTGACAAAACATGGCCAGTAAACCAATAAACAGTGACATCAGATCATGTCCAGCAGCCCAGCAACAGATTGAGTGCAAACAAACAAACAATTACCATTACTCATTTGTACCTCATGTCTTTTAGAGATATTTTATTATGTTCTTAGTTTTGAGTTAATCTTTAAATATTACTGTGTTTAAATAAGAGTTTTTCCTCTTCACGGTGGATTAAGTTTTATACTTTTTTGTTATTTTTCTCAACTAGCAACTAAACAAATTCCTGTTTTGATATATTTTTGTAATATATAAATATGTCCAAGTTTAATATTGTGAGAGAAATCCACATTTTTCTGTTCATTCACTCAGTGTTTACTCACACAGCTGGCACAATGAATTACTGTACTTTTTTTATTTAGTGTGTAAAACATTACCCCTTCATGTCATAACAAGACCCTTGATTCAAGAGAAATGTAAAGTTTTTAGGAAAATTGCCGCTTATCAATTAATCGTTAGTCAATCGATAAGGTCCATCAACTTTAGATTAATTCATTAATCGATAACTTGCATCCCTAATTCCGACCCCAGACCATTTATGTTCTCTTCATGCTTGCGTGGGTTTTCTCTGGGTACTATGTTATTGTTAACTCTAAATTGTCCCTAGGTGTGAGTGAGTGAATGGTTGTTTGTCTCGTTTGCGTTTATGTGGCCCTGTGATGGACTTGCGACGTTTCCAGTGTGTACCCTGTCTCAGTTGTGGTGACGAGATACACGATGGACAAATAAGCTTCTCTGTTTTCTGTTTTTATCTAAAGTTTCTGTCACTAACACTTTAGACAACGTGAAAATTTTGTCTAAATTTTGTTCAGTAGTTTACAGAAGTTGTCTAAAACTTTATAGCGTGACAGGGCCTTAAGGGACAATTCAACATGTTGAACATCCATACAGTCCTCTGTCACACATAAAAATTAAGGACACTTGTGTCAGAATGGCATCAAACTGACTTCTCCTATTTTAATTCTGTTCACCTTTATGGCTCCCACGTGCTCGTGCTTACTATGTGCTCGTGTGTGGTACTCGAGTGTAACTGACCACCTGACAAATTCTTTGATTTCTCACAATTTCAGTCATGATGTCAAGGATGAGGAGGAAGAGATAGTTTGCATTTCAGCTTTAAAACAACAAAAGAAGAAAAAGAAAAGAACTACCTTACTCAGGATCTGAGCTATTTCCTCCGACGAATTTGTTGCTCACTGAAAGTCCTTATATTCCTTCATTGATGCATCATAAAGTTTTCTATACTCTTCCATGAGACGCTCTTCAAATTTTGACTCAATTTGTCCACAAATGACACATATACTTCAGGGTTTCCCCTAGGAATTTTTTTAACCGTGGTGGTGGCCTCTCATGCCGGGGGGGTAGTAATAGGTTGGCAAAATCTGGTTGTCCGCTAAAATGTCAATATAAAATGTATTTTAATAGTAGCTATAGTGTTCTGTATACAAAGTTTACTAA
>JAUBOC010000103.1:15130539-15148943 GCA_032275365.1 Anablepsoides cearensis | reverse complement strand
TTAGCCGTTAGCTTCACCAGCCGATCACACGGTCACGTGGTTTTTGCGCACTCCAGCTATTCTATATAAACTCCTTGAATAAAACTGACATTTTAAAAACATTTGTGTAAACATATGTTTACTAAACCAGCATAAAGTTTAGGAACTGAACATATTTCATTTTCAAATGCATGTGTAACAGTTGTACGCTTGTTAAAAGCGAACAAAATACACAGTTACTTTAGTGAGCTGAAGTGTGGCAGCATAAGATGCCTTGAGTGCAGACTGCTGTGTGGTTCTGGTTAAAAGCTGCTGTTATTTATGTACTTGTGACTTCAGTAAACTTCTCATATTTAGCTTTGTGCAACGTGTGGTAGTAGCGACTTACATTAAAATGGTAAATGGCTTGAACTTATATAGCTCCTTATCAAATCCACTTGGACCCCAAGGCGCTTCACCCATTCACACACTGATGGTGCCAAGCTCCAGCCACAGCTGCCCTGTGAGCACACTGACAGAGGTGCTGTCTGACTACCATCAGTAGGCAAGTGTCTTGCTCAAGGACACAACAACTGAGACAGCTGGAACGGGGGATCGAACCGGTGACCTTAAAATCCCTCATGGCAGACAGTCTCTAAACAGACTAAACACAAGTTTGCCTTGAAATTATGTGAACAGCTGCTTTGAATGCTTTTTTTTTAAGGGAATGGGGGGCTCATTGCCCCTCCCTGAATTAAATTTTTATCTTGTCTTAAAAACATGAACGCTACATTAAAAAGAAAGGCATGTGACTTTCAACCTAAGCTTTTTTTTATACGATCAGATACTTTTATCACTTTTTGAAACATTTGATTTGATTTGTTGTTGTAATGTCCACATACCTAATAAATACACATGGCTGGAGTTGTAAAAAATGAATAAAACCCACTCACTGGGCGCGTGGACTGCAGATAAACACACCTCTGAATTTAACATTGAGTAGTTTCACAATTCTAATGCTGTATGACAACACTGCTGGGTTAGTTTTATTTCACAACACAAGACTACAGTCAAATATGACAAGTACTGTTCAGAGGAAAAATCTGTTCCTTGTTTCCTCCTTGTGTAAAATAAACGGAGCTGGTGGTTACCACAGCCTACAGGAGAAGTCAGATTATACATCACTCCGACCCACAGATAGAAGTCGTCTGGTTTCAGCCAGTTCTGTAACCTCGGCTGGTTCTGATGTTTTGACTATCAGATTAATAAATGCTAAACTATGTTTGCATTGCTAATAATTTATTTTTAGCGTAATGTGGCCCTGGAGTCCCGTCTGGCTTCCTCGATTGGAAATAGCTAAACTAAACAATTAATAATTAATTTAAGAATCCTTTCACTTAACTAAAAAATCTTCATGAGCTATTATTGATTTAAATATAATGATGATCCTCAGTTTGGGATGTGTCCATGGAATTGTGTAGAAGTTTTCTGAAGTCTGAGTCGTGTATCAGCTCCTCTACTGAAACAGAAACTGTGACACGAGTCTGCATGTGTGTTTCTGTGTGTGTTTCTGTGTGTGTGTGATTGTAGATAGAGCAGGTGAGCCAGCTTTCGTCCCTGGTGGAGTCTCAGCTGCAATATCACAGACAAGCTGTACAAGTGCTGGAGGAGCTTTCTGACAAACTGCGTGACAGGTGGGCGCAAACCTAGAGACACATAAATTTCAGCCTGCAGCTCATCCACTCACACTGACTTCAGTTCACGTTCAGTTTTAGGATTGTTTTACAGCTAATGACTAAAGAAATTCATCTTTTTTTGTTGTTTTAAACAGGATGAATGAAGCTCAGTCTCGACCAAAGCGAGAGTACACACCTAAACCCAAACCTATCTTTGACTTTGGAGACAACAACCATTCAAATGGTGGCTACTCGACCTCCATGGCCCTTCCTCCATCACGCAACTCAGGTAAGACACATGAACTCAAACTGATTGTTTAAAGGTAATGATTATTCATCTTTCCAGTGGTGTTACTCTTAAAGTCAAAATCAAGATAGTTGACTAAATCAACATCTATGTTTGTACAGAGTCAAATGATAAGACTGAGCCAAAGCCACATACTTCCATAAAACTCCTCCCTCTTCTATGAAATCATAAAAATGAAAATGATCCATCTGTATGTTTACATAATTGCACAACATGAAAAACGAAGCAGAAAAAAATCCATTCTCTTTCTGTGCTCAGATGGAAGATTTAGAGAGAAACTGAACATGACATAATTACGATGTTGACCAGAAAAAGGTGAATGAGTGTTTGGTGTGAGAAGTGTGTGTGTGTGTGTGTCCCCCTTCCTTTTATCTGGCTGACGTTGTTCCTTTTTCCTGTGACATCAGCAGATCTGACTTTTTTTTTTTTTTTGCCACATTGTCCTTTCAGAAAACAGGATTGTGTGAGTCACAGATTGTGTGTGTGTGTGTCCAACATCTGGTATAAAATGTAGGCAATAGTAGCTTCACATCAGTAGTTCTATGTATTTATGTTGGAAACTTCAGCAATGATGTGATTTTGTTTGAATTCCACATCCTGTCTTCTGAAGCGCTGAACTTCCTCATCGTCTGATTTTTGTATGGGTTTCAAAAACACACTTAACTGAATGTACTTAATATTTCTTGATTTAAATTGAGTGTGTGTGTGTGTATATATATATATATTTTTTAATTATTTTTTACCTGATTTTACTGCTTGTAAACACTACCTATTTCCAATCCGTCTAAACCTTTTAGCTTATCTGTACTCAGTCTCACTTTATTTTAGTATTTAAGTTGAGCTGAAGTTTGTGTTAACATTTGATCTGAATACAGCTACTAGGCCTGTCACTATAAGCAATGAATCATTCATCGCATGATAAATTAAAATGAGGTCAATAAATTAAAATGCGGTTGATATTTTCATTTGCCCGATGGTTTGTTTTGTTCGTCTTCTGTGTGTTGTTTCCACAAACTCCACTATCGGTTCAACCGTAACTTTACGAATATTTCTCATACTTCTGTAAATTTCATAAGTGGTGTGAGGGGGACCACAGCCAGAGGAAGAAGCATACAGAATGAATTGTGCCTGCTTGTTTTCTTATCTCCGGTCCAGGTCAATTCAAAGCTTTTTTTTTTACGTATACAATGTAAATTTCATAAACTTCCGTAAGCTGGCGGAGAATTAAAATAGTCTCTAAACAATATTATTGATCATCACAGTAATTTCTGATACAATAATCAAGGCCAGTTTGCTATCGTGACAGGCCTAAATACAGCAAAGCATGATGTTGTTTCTTTCTGTTTTAAACTCTAAATAAAAAAATGTCAAGTTGAACTAACTAAAAATACAGTTTTTGAGGTTTGCTTCAACTATTAATCCAATGTTGTTGTTTTAATATGTAGAGAAACTGGAATTATGGAAATCACCAAAGAAGAGTTTAAAGTGGCTGGAAACAGAAGTGATTCCTAAAGATCTTAGCAATGGCTGGACTCAAACCTTTTTTCTGCATAACTTGAAATATTAAAAGAATTTAGTTTACAGTAAGAACATCAGCTCTCAGTGAGACGCGCTGATTCCCTCTAAATAAAACAAACGTATCCATGGTGAGAAGTGAAAACGAAATGCTCCGGGAGTTCAGGCCATGATTTTCAGTTCCACCTGAAGGTCCCAAATAGTTCACTAACAAAATATAAAGCTCATCTTTGCTTTAACCATTAAAATAAAAAAGTAGCATTTCTTATTTTTGCAATTGTCATTTTTCTATTTTAGTATAAAAACAAAAATACACGATTATTTGCTTTTCTTCATTTCATTTTGAAACTGTTAAAAGCAAAGAACGAACCATACATGGATTATAGTGCCTTTTATTTGTTATAACGTTTCTATTATTTTAGGTTCTGCTTTACCACAGTTTGGTGTATTAGACATCTATTGAAGAAAAGACAAAGATCTAAACTTGCTGCAGATGGAGGGATTTTTGTTTTTCGAGGCCAAGCAGCTTCTTTTCACCCACCTGTTCTGAAGTGTTGGTAATTGTTGGCCGTACTCCACACCAACACGTGTTCTGTTCTTTTTCTGCTCCTGTAAACCGATCCAGCAGTGCGTAAATGAGAACGAGTGAGCAAAGCCTTCTCGAGCCCGGCCAGCAGTGTGTTGGCTGAACTCGATACAATGAGAAAATTGTTTGGCCGCAAAGAGCCGAGTTTGTCTGCGTGTAGACCGGTGCTGATCTGTGTGAGGTCACCCAGAGAGAAAGACAAAAGCCAAAGAGGAGGGCAGGACAGCAGTCCTACAAGAACCTGGTGTCTGACATGATTTAGTTTATGTGGAAAGAAACTGCTCACCAGAATGTGTGTTATACTAATAAAATGTACCAACCACACATGGTGCCATGCCAAAGCTTTGCAGGGTAACTTTTTCCTTGTAAAACTGGAACTGCTTTGTGCCTCTTTGTGTCTGAAAAAGCTTAAGTTACTCTTTGTCTGTTGTTCTCATCTTTTCTTCTCTCGCTCGTTAGCTCCAGAGCAGCCGAGCTGCAAGGCGCTGTACGACTTCGAGCCGGAGAACGAGGGCGAGCTGGGCTTCCACGAGGGCGACATCATCACCCTGACCAATCAGATCGATGAAAACTGGTATGAGGGCATGCTGAATGGCCAGTCCGGGTTCTTCCCCCTCAACTACGTCGACGTCCTCGTTCCGTTGCCGCACTAATACAACAAAATGGCTACAAGGAGACTGACAGAGAAATAGAGGAGCAGAAATGATGAGGAGCAAGACAAGTAAAGACAAGGAACGGTCCACAAAGGTTTTTTTTTTTTTTTTTTTTTTTTTTCCCTTTTTTCTCCATCGTCATCATCACAAATGAGCACTTTTGCAACATGAGATCTGGATCTATTAAACCAGAATATTCACCTGGTTTACTGAAGAACTGAGACAAAATATTTTCATGCTTTACCTGAAAGTAAGAAGAATTTTTTTTCTTTCTTTTTTTAAAAGACAAACGGATGACACTGTTGTAAGCAATAATATTTCTTTACAGATCAGCCATACAAAAACAAGACGTGTTTTAAATGCTGTTGCGGTTATTGAGGTGACAGACGTACCTGTGGTCTGTGACTCATGTAGGTCTCAGTAGTTTAAAAATAGATATTTTTTTTTCTTTCTTGTTAGACTAACACCTCAAACCTCAGTAAATGACTGAACAGTATCATTTCAGAACTAAAAGTAATTGTAAAATCAGCTGGGGCCTGAAGGGAACCCCCTGATGCCATCTTCTGGCTCCACCAAGAATTACCGTCATGGAAACTAAAAGAAACTCGGACGGCACTTGAAATATGAAAATTCGTGTCTAACTTGTGATTTAGACAGTTTTGACTGCAATGACTTTCATTTTAAAGTAATTATCAGTTTTTAATGGCAGATGTGTTCCCCCTTTGTTTCAGTATTTTATTTTTTTCAGTTTTTTACAGAATATGAGAGAAAATGTTCTAACTGCATGTTGGACTTGAGTCCAAATCAGTGTCACAGATGCACCCAGACGTTTCACGCTGACCCAAAGGTATAATGCCGAAGTTGCACCTCCTTGCCACTTCATTCAGACGTGTGTATTTGTTGCTTCAAAACGTCAAATACAAAACGTGACCTGCGGTTACCTGCTAACCTGTTCTATAGAGACGGAGCCAAAAAAAATAGACCATAAAATGCAACAGAAAGATGTTGTTTTAATGCTTCTCTGTTAAACTGCTAATGATTCTGTAACAGCCATATATTCATGTAGCTTCTGTGCTGTTTATTGTAGTCAAGTTAGTTTATTTTTACCTTTTTATTGCTAAGATGTTTAAGCCCTGTTCTAGGCACCAGTCAACTCCATACAGTGCCTGAATAGATGATGCTGCTGGCAGCAGGTTAGTCTTTTTTATTCACCCCTAACTGTCCTCTCAGAGAATGTGAAACTCACTGTGTTCTGTAACGCTGATCATTCAGTGACTTTAATTTGGTGTCATGCCTTTAGGCTGATGGGTAGATGTAGACATCAGTCCAGACAAGGCTGGACTCCTTGTTCTGGACTGAATATCAAGCCTTCACTGTCCAGTCAGAGGGAAGGAGCTTGATTTTTTAAAAGGGAAAACATCAAGGGAAGCATAGTTGTGAGGAGGAACTCAGCCTTTATTACAGTTTTGTTCAGTTGATTTGTAATATGAACTAAAAAAAAAAATTGTGAATGTCAGATATGTGCTCGTTTGTAGTATCTTTGTTTTAATACTTCCTTTTTCTCCGTTTGTTCATCAGCTCCCACTCCTCATCACATTGTTTACATCTCTGACCGTACATCCCACTACTTGTATGTAGGTCATTGCTAAGGGCAAGAGGAGGTGCTGTGTGTGTGGGTCATGGTATTAGGAAAAAGAAGAACCTATGTGCATGTTTTAGTGCCTTTTTAGAAAAGAAAAGAACCTAGCCCAGCCGTTTCTTTGTTTCCTACTTATTTTGTTTCCAGCCTTTGGCAGATTTCTGCACAGTGACACTACAGGCAGTTTCTAGGACAAGTCTGAAAAGCAGACCACCAATGGGAATTTGCCTTTTGGTTTTCCCCAATTTAAATCCATTTATAAAAAGCCCCCATTTTTCCCTAAAGGGCTATGTATTCAGTCTTACTTTTTTCTTTACGCAACATGAAATTGCTATAAATCTTTCTAGTATTATTTTTATATACAAGACCTTTAAAACATTTAAATTAATCTTTGCATGTAAACCTACAATACACCTTGTATATCTTAGATTTAAGTTGCTCATTTTAAATGTTTGGTATAAATACAGAATTTAACTGCAATATTTTTTTTTACTCTCATATTATTTGTATGTGCTTCCTATTTGTTCCCTGCCTCCTGACGTCTTACAGGAAATAAAAAGCAAACCTCCAAATGTTGTGTTTTATCTGTATAAAACCTGTCAGAAAGAGAGATTTCATCGGGGTCATGTGTTTACCAATCTAAAACAATAAAATGAGGTGAACAGATGACAGTAAGATGTGTTTAAATAGTTCCAGTGTATATTTTTAATACTTTGTGGAGCATCAATCAGCAGGCTTAAGGCATTGCTCTGTCCTGGTATCACAGTTCATATTAAATACAGTAATGGTCAGAGACGAAGCAAATATCTGCCCTAACCAACCAGACTCATATCTCACACACCTGAGAGGCTCTTGGGTACAGTCACAACACATACACACAAACACACCTGCACCACAACCCTTAAATAGGACTTACAAAAGCACAAAGAACAAAACCTACTGCAAAGAATTCAAACAGTTACTTTTGCATACGTGTTAGTGTATATGTTTTTGCACTACTATTCCATTAGTTGAATCTACTCAGACTGCAAGACATTAACAGTTTAAAAGGTTCATATCTGCTGAGATCTGATCAGATGCTGTAACAGACACATAGGTCCACGTGTGAAAGGTCGAGGTCATTCAAGGCTGACTGCTTTTCACTTTAAGAAATGCCCTTACATAGTGTCCCTTTGAAATGTTTCATTGTTCTTTTGATTGGACAGTGTTGGGTTTTTTTTCCTGCTCATAAATACAACACAACTTTCAGGAGCAGCACATAACAGATGTGAGTTTTAACTCTATAGTGCTGTATCAGACTTACACCTGGTTCACACGGCAAGATTTTAAAATTGTTCATAAAAATCATAAATGTGACAGGTTTGGTCCTGCAGTATGTGATGTACAGCCACACACAAACACATCAAATATTTGGATGTCAGACAGGAAATTTCAACCTCTCAAGATCAAACTTGAGTTCAGAGTAAATAAAAATGGCCGATGAGGAAGAAGCAATGGTGATAGTTTTTGGACTATTTTTAACAGAGAAAAAACACAATCGTCTCTGACGTTCACCAGACTTTCTGGTGTTCCATGACAGCCATTTTGGATTCTCCTCCGTGTTTCTGTCACCTCACTTTCTGATTGGCTACACGCCATATTCAACAGGCTGCGAGCTCGCTTGTCCTCGAAACATCCTGCTGATATCAGCCCAAGACAATACAACATGAATATCCACAATTTTAGATCAGAGTGGTCCGAAAGTCCTTCTGAGGTTACTAGATCACTTCTAACACACCACACACGGCAGGAATATCTCATCAGATTATATTTAGAGCCATAGCGTAATCAGGACACCTTTAAGATTGAGGGAAGGGCAAAATCGGAACAAAAATCGACACAATCATCTTGCAGCGTGAACCAGGCGTTCGTCATGACTCAAGTACGATTTACACAGTACGTCTCATCAGCTCTGCAGATGGACCTGCTGCAGCGCCGTCACGTCGCCTGAGCTGAACGGACCTCAGAGCATGTTGCTCAGCTGACTGTAGACGTGCTCCAAGATCTGCGAGTATGCCTGGTCTTTGGGGGCGTGGCAACTCAGAGAACCCTGCAGACGTAGAACAGTTCCATCAGCTGGAACACCTGAAGCTCAGGTAGAGAAATAACTGGTTGTATTTAGTGACTCCTACCTTGATCTTGTCCATCATGGTGGTATCAGGACACCAGTACTGGTTGAACTGGACCAGGTCCGGAGCTGCTCTGTAGTATTCCACCAGCAGCATCTGAGGAGGAAATGAACATCTTTATCTCTTTACTAGTCTTAATATGTTTTTTTTTATTCTGCATTAGTTTTATGGAACTTCAGTTGCTCCTTCGGTACCATCTCATTCAGAACATCACTGGTAAGGAAGTTGTCCTGCACATACGTGACCTCCACTGCCACAGGGATTCCATAGTCATTGGGTCTTTGCTGTGAACAGAGAAACTGTTGAGCTCAAATCTCTCTTACTTACTGCACAAACTGGCAAATTTATGAAAGAAGGAGGTGAACAATAAAAGAGTTGGTTTTGTGTTCCTGACCTCAGGTGGTGGTACAACCCAGAACGGAGTTATTGTAGATGCCACACCTTGGTTTCCATGGTAATATGGACCTGAAACAGTGGAAATCTAGATGAAACCCAGCTGGATCCAGGGTTTATTACAGTCATGTCTAATGCAAAACTACTCACATTTAGAACGAAAAGCTTCTATGAAAGCATAAAATAAAACTTAGCCTTGTGTTACCATAACTAACTTTTTTTTACTACAACTCATCTACACATGCTTTCACAGGAAATACATTTTAAGTATGTTTTCTTCTTTATTTTTAACTATATTTTGACAAAACTAAAGATGTATGTTAAAACAACTCATAACTGGAAGTTATGTAATATAAACTGCAGGACCCTGCTGCTGCACTGCTCTCAGATCTCCACTCTTCAGTAGCTGCGTTTCCATTGACCATGAAAATGCGCAAATTAGAATTTTAAAAATAAATTTGCTCAATGAAAACACGTCAATTTCGAAAAACCTTCCGTTTTTCGACAAAAGGTTTTTGCGCTAGGTTGAGGTGGATTTTCGGCCGTATCGAAATTGATGTATTTCGCAAAACTGCAATGGAAACACATTTTTCGCATCACGGGAGTCACGTGATCAAGAACCAGCTGGTTCTACTGGCAAAAATATGATGAAGAGAAAAAGACAACAGGAAGTAGTAGTAAAATCGCTGAAGTTGTAAAATCAAGTAGTAAACTCACCGACTACAATTTCCCAAAAACCCCACATACGTATCCGCTCCCTAGTATAAGAGGCTTGTCACTCGAAAGCCTCGAAAAGACGCCAACATCTCCTCTGATCACTGGTGTTGTGATAGCAACATGCTTGATTGTTTACATCCATCGCGTGAATATCGCGAGAACAAGCGTATTCACACGTGATTTCAGTCGCATTTCTTTCTTAATGGAAACACAGCAATTGCGAAACTGTGTTTTTCGACATTAACAAAATATCGACAAAGTTTTGCGCACATTTGTAATGGAAACGCAGCAAATGTCTTTATGAGTATTTAACCCTTTACAGACAGCTCAGGGGTAATTTAACGCTTGTTTGCTCATTCCTTTTAGTTGATTCACACACCAGCTTTGTGTTCCACTAGTTCACCTTTAGCTTTTAAACACTGCAGACGTAGTGAAGTCCTTTAAGGTACACTTGTGACTTCAGATCAACAGTTTGTCACAGTATTAAAGCACCACGCTGGAGCTACAGCAGCCACTCACCACAGATGATGCCCAGGCAGGGCTGGAAGCCATTATTGGAGCCCTGCAGCCTCAGCTGATGATCCATCTGGGAGTCGATGTCCTGCAGCGAGGGCAGAGCCGGACCCCGCGGGTGACTGTGGTACCAGCCCACCAACGACAGCCCACGCATGAACAGGTTCTGACAAATCTGGAGCAAAGTCAACATCTTATTTACTGACATGACCAAACATGACAGACCTGCCTGTATACTTTTCTTTTTTGGTTGCATTTTCATTTTCATGCTGGTCTGTATTTACATAAACCTAATTGATTTCAAAGGTTGTGTTTCTCTGCAATGCCATTTTTTTTTACATTTTAAAAGGGAAACATGTTAAATACTGGCAACTGGACTACAGGAAGATCTTGGATATTTTTTAACCAATGTCTCCTTACAAATGTCACGATTACACTAATTGTTGTACTAATTGTGCACAACATTCGATCGAGTGACAACATCTGCTCGCCTGTGAACTAGGGTTGGGCAATTAATTGTGGTATTTAGCAGTTATTAATAATTACAGTAATATGATGATTAACCCCCTGCAGTCCCTAGCTGCCTGCATGTCCAAGTCACATAAACAATTTAAATCACTCTAGTGGGAAAGATTTGCTTTCCGTTAAAATCTGTTCCAAATTGTGTCAAAAGTACAGACTACAAGTTATACATCAGTTTTTGAATTGTGTTAGGCCAAGTAGAACTGGAGTTATGATAAATAAATTACAGAAGTTTTTTTTGTTAAATGTTCATAATATTTGAAGCATAGAGGAGCACAGAGTGGACTAACCAGGGAAATCCCCACAATACAATTTTGCCCAACCCTACTGTGAACATGACCTTTGAGACTTTCTTCCTGCTGCAGATTCACACATGTAAAGCTGCGTTCAAGGCTGGTGAAAAGCTGGGACATCTGAGCTTTACCAGATTTACTGGGTTGTTGGGAAAATACATTACTGATTTATAGCTCACAAACCCTATATTAAAACACATACTCTTACATTAACATTACTCAGTTCCAAAAATGTTACATTTTATGGTCTGTACGGCTGAAATAAACAACCTAACATGGGTAGGTTGAAATTTATTAATCAAATAAATATGTGGAGAATAACCTACCCATTTAGAGAAATGTATTTAAATGAACAGTACAAAAATTAACCTTTTCTTCTTGTGGAAGAAGTACTAGAAAAATATAATTTTGATATATATAATGCAAATGTATCACATACACATAAAATACAGGAAATTATAAGGTTATTTTAAAGTTAGTTTATAAAGTTATTTTACTCCAAAAACTACAAGAAACATGTATTTGCCAGTGTTCCTCTAAAAAAGTACAGATAAATATATTTTCCAGTATTGTTCCAGAGAAGAAAAAATCCAACTGTTTGGCATAGTTTACTTCAAATCTACACCCCACACAAAAAAATACAGGAAATTTTATAGTAGTTCATAGTTTGGGGGTTAGGTTTGTGGACTAACTGAAAAAAATATCTATAATAAATAAGTAGGTTATTATTTTTTGTGGAAAAACTACCAGGAAAATGTATTTTCCTGATAATATATTTTTATTTGTTCTGATACATTTTCAATCTGCTCTTTTCTGGTTTATTTCAGCTGTACAGTCAGGTTAGGTTAGGGGGGGTAATATTTCTGGAATCCAGTAATGTCAATGTAACTGTATGTGTTTTAATACAGGGTTTATGAGCTATTAATTAGTAATGACTTTTTCCCAATAACTTGGGAAATGTGTTAAATCTCAGATTTTCACCAGCTGTGAATGTAGCACTACATTTGAGAATCTGCACCGGGAAGAGAGTCTCAAAAATCAAAACTCCCACACGAGAAGATCCACATGCACGTGTCATTCTTGTTGTGCACATTTTAAATCTTTTTGACAGTAATTTATCTCCATATTTACCTCCTCTTCAACAGCAGAGGCAGATTCTCGGTCAGCCAGCCGGGTCCGACACGGGAAAGCCCTTAAGACTGTCAGCACTAAAATACAGTAGAGAGGGGAAAACAGATAAACATGAAGAGAACCAATAATATTGGATCTACTTGTTTTCCCAAAGAGAAAAGCTGCACTCACACTGAGTATTGGTGTCCCATCGTCCTCCGAGGTATCCCACCACCTCGCTGGTGGTTAGGTGACAATGGAAGTCCTTTAAAGACCAACAGAGTAAAGAGCTTAGCTGCTTCACTAATCATATATGAGAATCTATCCAACTTTCCAACAAGTACATACGCACCATTAGCAGCAGAACATTACTGGAGACGGCTACATTGAACGGCTGGAACCTGTTGATGGCTGAGAACGCAGACAGCTCCACTAAGGTGTGGGGATCTCTGAGGACAAAGGATCAAATGTCCGTCACACACACCACACCACACAGATGGAATCAAAGTGTAAAACAGAAAGTACTTGGCAGCATCTCGGGTGCCCAGGGAGCAATATCTGACGGGAATCCTCTCTCTGTCCGTTCGACGTGAAACCATCACATCTGTGGCAGAGAAAAAAAATAAAATGTAAGTAACTTTCTGAGAGGAGAAAAGAAGCAGAACAAGAAAAAAGATGAGAGACCGTGTAATCCAGGCTTGTTATTCTTATTCTTTTCATCTGCCTGCACAGCTGTCTTTCCTTCTTCATCATCCTCGTCATCGTCTTCCTCACTCACCAGACTCTGGCAGGATGAGACATAAAAACAGCTAATTGGAAAACAGATCTTGATGGTACTTTTTATCTTATGGTGAAGTTTTGTCAAAGTGCAGAAAGCCAAAACGTATTCTTAATTTAATAACAACGTTTTTATACCAACTTAAATATATCAAAAGGTGGCCGAGCAGAAAAAGTCTTCAAAGACACTTTCAGTACTTTTTTTAAACAAGTTTGCAAGAAACACATTATTTGTCTGTTAAAAATAAGGTATTAATTTTTAGACATAACTGACACAATTGTTTGCTTATTGTTTGCTCTTGTTTGAAACATGCAGAATTTTATCATTTTTTTCATGGATTTAACTTTAATCTGGTTTTTCCAGCAAAACAAATGACCTCACAAAACTTGAGGCTATTTTCAGTCCAAATGCTTTAGTTTCAACATTTGAATATCCTCAAAATTCACTTATGACAAGCTGGTTTAACTTCAATTGTTTTTTTATCAGAGGAAAGACTGAAGGCCAAATACAACTGAACCACACCAGATTTTACTCATATGTACGTGTTACAAGGTTCCCACACCTTGGTCAATATAAAATTCAAGGACTTTCCTGTAACAATTTCCTCAAATTCAAGAACCACACATGACAGCAATTATCTACTGCTACCACAGAATGTTACCAATGAACAGGTTTAATATCATGTAAATTCAATGAAACCGAAATTGTTGAGTCAGAATCAATGAAATAAAGTTGATTAAATGTATTCCCTACATTTATATCTACAATACATGGACATGTAATTATGTCCTGGGAGGTTCAGCAGCTCAGTTTGAGAGGGGATGTGAACATGTCCAGATGTTCGGTGAGGACAGAAGGAGCTGTGGTGCTCCACCTGGGCTCAGAAAGAAAGCCCCGCCCTACTCTGCTCTGATTGGGTAAAACTTAAGATTGTAGCTCATGTTATTTCTTGAAAGCCACGTCAGTTTACCATAATCCTGAGTTATCCACCGCAACATATGTAAATTTTTTTATTTATTTATTTTTTTTTACTGATGATGAAAATCAGTCATGTGAATTGAGAACTTCAAGCCCCAAAAAACATTCAAGGGCTTTCATGGACAAGTGCAATTTTTGGCTGTTTTCACAACCTTTCCAGGGCCTTAAAATCATTTTTTCAAATGCACAAATTTTCAAGGATTTCAATGACCCGTGGGAACCCTGGTGTTAATATATGGAGCTAAAACAGTGACAGCTTACATTGACATCAAAAGAGATTTGGCTTTGAAAAATAAACTTTTCACGCTGCAAGTTACAGCTTGCAGTGTCACTGCAAGCTGTAACTGTTACGGCGTCAGGGTTAACCGAAGGCTCCTCTATGGACCTTCTGTTTCTCTGTTCGTCCCCTACATCTACCTGCTGTCCACAGAGGAAGGTTCAAGTACAGGTCCTCAACCCGAGGGAAGAGTCTTCTTGTTATGATTATCATCATTATTAGCTGTATAAACCAAAAAGTGAAGTTAATTTTAAAACAAGATGCAACTCGACGCCAACCTTCGCTGATGCCTCAGTGACGGGGGACAACAATAAGCCAATTGGCGACTTGTATTTTGTTGTTTTGTTTTGATACTTTGAGTCTCTAGGAGTGCTTAGACTGTGAATTTAGTTTCTCCAGGGGCTGCAAACATATCTTTATATTCTGTTTGGTTCATATTTTTCTGTCCGTTCAGTTTTATCTATCCCTGTTATGTCCTCTGAATAATAACATTACAGTATTTGCTTTGGAACTGCTAAACAAGGCCATCAACCTCCGGTTAATTAATTTCATGAATCCTCGGTTCTGCAGGTTCGTCGTTTTCTTTCTCCTCTGGCTCTGGGTCAGACTCTGGCTCCAACATGTAGGTCTGGATGGATGAGTCTTCTGTTGTTCACATCTTTTAATTAATTTGTAAAAAAAGTAAAAAGTTTCTGCACCACTAGCTAATCATCTCTCTTCTATAGAACTACAAAAATGGCCGAATGAGGTGGAGGAGACATGGAGGGGGGCGGGGTGTGAAGCGCCTCGTTTACATTTAAACAGCAACAAAAAGAGTTGATCTGAGAAGCACCTCAGAACAGGGGTGTAAGAGGGGCTTGTGGAGTTACAATAAGAAGGATTTTTTTTCCAATTTCCAATAGAGTATTATAGTAAGTCTTTTAATGTCGGTTTCTTTTCACAATGTTTTATATTTCAATGCAAAATGTATTTTTTGATGTCAATATAAGCAGTCACTGTTTTAGCTCCATATTGAGATTGTGCTACAAAACCCAACACAACAGACCAACATGTCTTTACACCAAAAGTCCAACAGTGATGTTTGTTTCTGTAAAATGAAAAGAATAAAAGTTGGAAGTGGCCAGCTTCCTCTCACCATGTCTGCGCTGGGCTGGTACTTGTGCAGCCAGGTGGTTTTGTACTGGGCCAGCTTCTGACCCCGGTAGCGCACAGACGCCCAGCCACAGCCAGACTTCTTCGCCGGGTTGACCAGACGCTTACAGTGCGTCGCCCAGGCGCTGGGAGAGTTAAAGATCTGCCCCGTCTCCACCCATCGGATTTTCCCGTCGTTCAGCAGGTCACCCACAAAGTTCTTGCCCTGAGGGAGCAGGAGGGAGAGAGAATCCGCTGACTTGTTTTCCTGGCACAGAACCTGAGTAACAACACTCTGATAGTAATGTGTAAATACCAGGTAGTGGATGGCCAGCACGCCGTCCCCCGGCTCCACCAGCCCGTCTTTCAGCAGAACCCTCAGGGTGATGCCTCTCCGGGTCAACAAGGAGCCTCGACCTGAACTGGTGCGAAAGTCTGCCTCCTCGCCTCCGCTCAGCTCCTCCTCATCCTCCTCACCTCCATCCTCCACCACCTGCGGGGAGCTAGGTGCTTCCAATTCTGAAAGCACACAAACATTGTGGGTCACAGGTCTGCTCAGGGGACCTAAAGGTGTATTGTTCCTATGAAAACAAATCAAACAATCATTTTTTTCTATCCATCTATATTCTCTCCTTTAGAAGAGTAATAGAACAAAGTCATTATGTAAAACTGTTGTAATGACAATGACTTCCTCACTGTAATGGCAGCCTGCACCTCTCATACCTGCAGCACGCTACGATTATAGCAAAAAGCATAAAAAAATAACCCTCAAGTGAATTATCAATTACCAGAATTGGATTAATTACAACTAAACTGAGCTTCTCTTTGTCTTCACCTCCCATCTGGAGAACGCCTCTGATCGTAAGAAGAGGCCTGTATGCTTCTCCCCCCCTCTCCCCCAGTTAATTTCAGTCAGAATCACAATTAAAGCCCTCTTTCATTCTTCTCACCCATATCAGTGTGAAAGCGAAGCAGAGCGCCTTAAAAACCCGGTCCGAAGCGGCTCTTTCCGGGACACTTGAGGCGGTGTGAGCCGGGGGGTTAGGGCTGATTTCACACACACTAGCTCCGGCTATTATTCAAAAACATAAAATGAAGGCGTCTGCGGGCTCTGCAGTGTAGTTTCCTTGTTGTGTTGCTTTAATGTCAATTCCCCTCCCCTTTCTTTTCTCCCTCTCTCCCCGTCCTTGTCACTCTCCCAGTCTTCTCCTGACGCCGGGCGGTTTGTCATTATTTACTTCCCGTCTTCATTTACTGATAAACAACAACAACAACAGCCGCTTTGATAGCGGAGTCCAGCGGAGCTGAAATACTGCGCCGCACGAAGTTAAAACGCCGAAAGATTTAGCGATAAATCAGCGTTTCCTCCGGAAAACAAAAAAAAAATCAAGTGTCGCCTCGTGCACGTGAAGCAACCGCTGCTCGTCTTTGACGCAGATTAAATAGTGCCTCCAGAAGATTGTGAGGCATCTCCGTGTTACAAACACGACGCAGCAGATACATAAGGTGACTGGTGTGGGGTTAAAATACGACTTTGAGGCGGGCTGCACCGAGATACTCTGATCTTTTCCACACCACACCGATAGATATGGCTTCTTTATCTCCGAAAAGAAGAACATTTACCGGGAAGTAGCCTCTGGAGGGCAGCAAACACCAAGCAGAGGGACGTCACTGACCAACACTACTCATTACATAGAAATAAACACCTATGACTCATTAGCCCCACCTGCTGGTAAAACTACGGAAAAAGATTAGGTCCACATTTTATTTGAGTTTTATGGAAGCTCATATCCGCCACTCTGAAAAAAAAATATCTCAAAACTATGACTTAGCTATCTCATAATTATGAGATACTAAGTCATAATCGTGTCTGTGCATGCACAGACAACAGGTTTCATTCTAGAACAGAGTTGATCATTATTCATTCAACCCAACATTGTATCAAACATTGAACTTTGTTTCCAGCTGTAAGAAAAGTAAGTTAAATATGTTCAGTTGTTCATCACAAGGCCATCACCGCTGTAGAGGTCTGTCATTGAAAAAGACAATTATTCAAAGTTAGAGACAAGTATTATGTAACATGTTCATCATCAAACTCTTTTATTTCAAAGAAATGCTATATTGAAAAAAAAAATATTAGTCATAGAAAACATATTGTCATCTGCAGGTATCAGCTTTCAATTTGGAACATTTAGTAACTCCCTCAGTTCATTGTTCTCAAATATGGACAGAATAAAACTGAATTGTAATTACATACATTTCTTATAGTCTGTTCTCAAATGCTTAACATACACAATGTTTTTATTAGTTAGACATGTCTTTTAACTTGAAAGATGATCATTGAATTGTTCTATTGATTTTGTTTTTATCTCAAAGAAATTTCCACAGGATCCTGCATTTAAATACGTTAAGGCCTACAAATCTACTTATTCACTCTTTTTCATTTTTCTTTTATCTTTCTATTCTTGTACAAGAGTTAGGTAAGTTTACTTACATGCAGTTTTATTGAAGCTTTTTGTTCAATATTACTGTCACATTTGTTATTAGTTTGCCTCACAACCTCCTTTACTGCCCTAATCTAAACCAAACTCATACTTTGCTTCCAAGTCAATCTAAACGTTGTTCAATAATATCTCAAGCTATTCCAAAAATGCAGACCATCAGCCTCGTTTAACGCCAACTGTTTTCTCATTGTTTCTTGAAATGCTTCACAACTCGTCTAGGCTCTGTCCACAACAACAACTGCTTCTCTGTGTTTCCTTCTTGGCACGCACACTTAGTTTTCAGGAAACCAGTCAATTTTTGGATAAACAGTAATTTGTCTTTTTAATAGCTCCTCACTTCCCTGTTGTTGAGCTGTAAATAACAAGTATCAGTACTAATGTTCTTCTATTGGTATGTGCAGATTCATCTGTCATGTCATGTGCTTTAAGAATGATTATTGTTTAAAATTAAACAAGTTTACAGTGTAAGAAACAAAAATAATTTTACCATACCCTCAAAACACATTTTGTCATGTGATTGTAGCTGAAGTTTCTCATTATTGAGCAACAACTGTTTTGACTTCTATTGAGGTCAAAATAGTAGTTTGTTCTAGATTATCATTAACTTTGCTTTAAAGGGGCTATATCATGTAAAATCAACTTTTTTGAGTTTTATATCATGTTATAATGTTATCCTCTCATCAAAA
>JAUBOC010000103.1:15107952-15118562 GCA_032275365.1 Anablepsoides cearensis | reverse complement strand
TATATATATGAGTATAAAGTTTTTATATATCTATGGTGGGGGCTGTCCATCACCCACCACTACTACAGGCTCCTGCATTACGTCCAAATGTTTTGGATAACGGCGCCCTCTAGTGCACCAGAAATGCTACTACAGATACAGAAAACGAAAAAAATAAAACACAGGAAGTGATGTCATCAACATTTTCTGTACTTTTCTATTAACAATCCTAAAGAAGCGTGATCCCCTTGTTTTATTTTGTGTCCTCAGGTTAGTAAAGTTTGCAGCACACCAGACTTCCTGTTTCCGCTCCTATATTTGGTCATGCTCCAAAGCTGTACTTTGTCAGGGATTATCTGACAGCCTGTGTTCAAAGGTTTTCTCGAAGCTGTCACTGAAAACTTGTTGCTAAAACCCGGGATGAGAAGAGGGTAAGTGCCTGGGATCAGATTTGCCTTTTTTAAAGCTTAAGATGTGTTTTCAGATAAAGTGTAATTAAATCTGCTTGTATTGTCAGATGGCTTCAATGTGGCAAAATGTTCTGGCTGTGCACCAATGGATTGTGGAGAATGGAGGTACGATCATCACTTTGATCTAGCTGCAAAACTTATTGAAATACAAAGAATACATAAAATAACAGTTCCAACTAGTCAGGATGTTTGAAATCGTTTTTTGTTAATGATGTGTTTATTTCAAGTTTAGCTACTTTGTAATGTTTTTTCTCCTTTTCAGTCCATCCCTGACCATGATAGCATGTTGTGTACTGCATGAGGCACCAAAATGTAAAAAAAAAAGTAAAAAAAAGAAGAAAAAGTCACTAACATTTTCATTATTTAACTTATTTTCTGAATGTAAAGTGCTAGTTAAAATTTCCACTAATATTTTTGTTATTTAGTTCAAATTAGCAAAATGTAAGCAGTTAGGTAAGTTTTACTAAATGTTAAATTTAAATGTTACATCTAAGCCAGAGGTGCCCAAAGTAGGGCCCGTGGGCCAAAACTGGCCAACCAAGCCATTTGGTTTGGCCCAACAGAAGTTGCTCTGATTATTAGGTCCTATGTGACTATATGAGGGTTAAGTGCAGATAGTTTGTGTGTACTTTTGAATTATTTTAAGATCATAAGATTGAATGTGAAATACAAGTAACAACAAGAGACATTTACATTAAATTTAAGCAAACATTTAGATTTGTGCACTTTATAAGACCACAAATACTATCTTAACTAATATTTATAAGTTCATGAAATGTCAGATGAGCCGTTGCTGCCCGAGCATATGTCAAATTTTCTCCAAGTATGCATAGGCCAAAAAAAAAAAACAAAGAAATAAAAGAAGAAAAAACAACATGGGCCACTGCACTGGCTGCTAGCTAATAATAAACAATAAAAATACTTTACTTAAAAAGTGTTTACTTTTCATGCATTATATTATTGCATCTGCCCTTGGATAGATTTTCATTTTGGCCCTCTCTGGGAAAAAGTTTGGGCCCTCGCGATGTAAACGTTAAATCCTTGATCTAAATGTAAAAATTAAATGTAAACGTTGAAGTTTATTTAAGTTTTTCAAAACTTGCTATTGGTGCTCAGATTTTGTTGTGACGTCATCATCCTGCAACAAAAGCAACCTCTTCACTGCTAATGCTGCTGAAGATGGCATTTCAAATTTAAATTGTAAATGTGTTCTTGGAAAACAATATGCAGTGGATGGTAACTGCAGTTTGAAGTCCAGCTCGGCAACCGGCCACAACTGCAAGTTTGATGTTTTGTAGGGCTGTGTTAGCAGTGTTAGCGGTTGCTTTTGTTGCAGGACATAATGTCATAACAAAAACAGTGCAACAACAGAAAAAGTTGTTTTATTCTGAAATACTTAAATGCAGAATAACATTTAACATTTACATTTAGATTTACTAACACGTTTATATTTAGGATTTAACATTTAAATTTAACATTTAGTAAAAATTAGCAAAATGTTACACTCAGAAAGTGAGATAAATAATGAAAATGTGTTAGTGATGCTTTTAAACATTTTATTTTACACCTGGCATCCCATACAGTATTTTATAAATGTTAGTAAAATAGAATCGGCCTTTTTTTCTGTGTTTACCTTTCCGAGTCACAGAGGTCCAAATCCAGCAGTCTGTGTGAGGGGCGGGGCAGGGGACACACTTGTCTCGTTCCTCCATGCTTTACGTGTTTACTTACAAACTGCAGCCAGCCTAATTTATCATAGGTCAGTCACGTAGGCAAACGTCTTTGTTTTCATTGAGTGCATACCCGCATTTCAGAATTTATGTCTGGAGAACTACTGGGGTAAAGTATTTCAAACCTCACAGTGTGTTGTAGTTCAGGATAATTGGTTTTATGTTTTATTTTATAGTTTGCAATAAGTAACAGTTTTGTCTGAGGTAGTTTTCATAGATTCTGATGGGAACAGTTTGTTACTGGCAGCCTTTCACAAAGACACAAAGTGTCTTAAAGCTTTGTTAAACTATAATGTGTTAGACAACTTTTGAACATTTTGTTCAGCACTGAAGATGGAATAAAAAATGTACTGGAAGCCTCTTTTGGATGTATGTAATGCAATGCTTAACCATAAATAAGTCATTTAATCTTAAAGTTTCCACAAGTTGGCATAAATAGGCATATAGCGGGGCACATTACATATTTGCTTACACGTGATGGGAAAAAAAAATCTTCTTCAAACATTTGGCCAAATCTTATAGAGCAGGTACAGCTAAAAAAGAAAAAATAGAATATTTTGGGAAAAGTGACATTTTTTTTGTGTGCAGAAAGTGAAAACCATAGATTGCATAGATTCATGAAATAATTCAAGTCTTTATTTGTTGTCATTTTGATGATTATTGCTTAAAAATAATGGGGAAAAAAACTGAATTCAACATCTCATTAAATTTCACTGTTACGTATAGGATTGGGCAAAATTGTTACACTTAGCAGATAACAGTAAGGAAGATTAATAGAGGACAATTTCACTTGCATGCAGCCAACGTTGTGGCCTTGGTTCACAGTTTCCTCGTTCTAAAGTTTATGTTTGTGTTTCAGGTGATTAAAGAAGTTCACAGGGTTAGCATTAGCTGCTCTGCTCCTTCTGCCACCATTGGGCTGACATGCACAACTGAGAGTGAATATGTGTTGCTTTTTTGTGTGCATATGTGAATATGTCATGGCACTAATTAAAGTAATTACAAAGTGACAGATATTAATTGTTGACAGGTTTTTTTGACAATTAATTACACACACCATGATTTTGCCCCACCCTAATTACACATCCAGCTTTTGGTACTTTTATTAGTCTGGGCAAGTGCCAAGTCCTAATTAACTCTAGACCTTGACTACATGTTCCATTCCTCAAGTCCAGCCACTCCTGAAGCAGAGACCATGTCAGAAGTGTCTTATCTGACGGGACAAAAAACTGGACTGTTGCTCAGTGGTTCAATGTCCTCTTTTTAGATGAAAATCATTTGGAAATCAAGCTGCCAGAGTGTGGAGGAAGAGTGGAGAGGCACAGAATCCACACTGTTAAAGACAAGAAACAACCTTTTCACTAAATTCTAATGTTTAAGCTTTACTTGTAAAGATGGCTGAAGACGTTTTCACAATTCTGAATGTTCCTTGTAGTATTAGGAGAGGAGCTGAGTCAGACATGTCTTTAGTGTTTGTGAATTCTTATACTGTGTTTTATTGGTTTATTAAAAAGAGATTAAAATTTGTGTTGAAGCAAAGAAAAAAAGTAAAGGTTAACCTTGTTTAGGGATAAATATCTGATTAAATTCCCTGTGCTGCATTTCCCTCTCATCCCTCAGACAAGAGGACGGACCCCTGGCTGCTGGTCTACTCCCCCGTCCCGGTGGCGCTCATCTTCCTGGTTTACCTCGGTGGGATCTGGGCCGGACCCCGTCTGATGAAACACAGAGAACCCGTTGACCTCAAACTGGTTCTTATCTGGTATAATTTCTCCATGGTTCTCCTGTCTGCATACATGTTCCATGAGGTACGTTTACTTTGAGCAGCGATGGAAATAAGACTAAATATAAAGATTTTTAGTCTTTTCTGACACTTTATTAGCTTTTTCTTGTTTTTAGATATTCTTCATGTTCACAATTAAAAAAAAATATCTTATTTTATCATTTTTATTTGTATCATCTTTTAAACTACTAGATAACATAAAATATAATACATACAAATAAATATTTGTAAAATTATATGCATTCAGTTAATATTGTTTTAGCTTTTTCTTTATCCAGGTAATCGTGTTGTTACACTGAGCCTCTTTATCGTTCAATCAAATAAAGTTTTTCACACGCTTAGAAAAAAAACGCAACAGACTATTGGGTCAAAGAGCAGGTCTTAAGGATGACAGGAGATGTGTTTGGTGCAGATGGAGGTTTTAAGGAGATATTTACACCTACTGTAAAGCATGACAGTGGTAACATTATGGTCTGGGCTGCTTTTTAATTACTAATTAATTAATTTCTTCATTATGACAAAAAGTGATTGAAGTGATTGATGATGTGAGAAATGATCAAACACTTTTTTTGTTATAGCTGCTCTAAATCCTAAACTTTGTTAATAAACTACTATGTAAAATACATTTTATATAAAAAAAAGTCAACTTTTGATATTGAAATAGTTGAAATTTTCTATATGTTTTAATAAACTATGTGACCCATCACATCAAACTAAAGATTAAATCATACTTTGTCAAAATGACCTCAGTTCATTTTCAGATTCCTGCTTTTTAATCAATTAGATGCCTTGATTTGTCTTCCTAAACAGGATAACTCATTATTTGGTCTGAATCATATTTTTTTCATTTATTCTAATGAAGTTTTGATGTCATTTTCAATATTTGGATATTAGGATTTAACAGCTAGAAAGAAAAAAAATAAGCCCCTTGCTAGCTTGTAGAAAAAATGACAAAACTTTAGGGCTTTTCAGCTCAAAATCATGTTTTTGTAGCTGCTGCTCAAAAAATTCTTTAAGATTAACAGCTCGTAGATCAGGAATTTATTCATTATGTTTTGACAAAATGTTGTTGCAAATGTTTTAATCAATGCACTATAGCTGCTTATTTCTCCACACATTGTGATTTAATCCTCAGTTTGATGTGATGTGATGTGTCGTCACCTATATGTTTCCTAACTTTGTCATATAGACTTAAAACTCATGACTGCAGATTGTTGCCAAATTATTTTCAGTTCCTGGTCACATCGTGGCTCTCAGGCTACAGCCTTCTCTGTCAGCCTGTAGATTACAGCAGCCGTCCGCTGGCCATAAGGGTGAGAAACATTTGACGATCTCCATGAAACATGTCTGTCACTGTAAGAGATGCTTTTAGCTGTTTGAACACTCGTGGTTTCCTCTGTGCAGATGGCCAGAGTCTGCTGGTGGTTCTTCTTCTCTAAGGTCATCGAGCTGAGTGACACGGTTTGTTCATTACACCCATCGATCGGTAGCTCTCCCTCTGGGGTCTAAAGCTGCCGAGTGCTAAAACTCTTCTCTTCCCGAGCAGCTGTTCTTCATCTTGAGGAAGAAGAACAATCAGCTGACTTTTCTGCATGTTTACCATCATGGCACCATGATCTTCAACTGGTGGGCAGGAGTTAAATACGTGGCTGGAGGACAGTGTAAGTTAACTGGAGCTATGCAGAGCTAAAGAGCAAAAACAATATTTTTCCCTGAGTTTTGACTGTAAGCTCAGAAATCTGAGATTAAAGGGAAGATTCTGACTTTTTTTTCCTCGAAGTTCAACATTTTTTCTCAGAATTTTGAGCAAAAAAGTCAGAATTTTGACTTTTCAGATTTCAGACTTTGATCTCAGAATTCTAAGAAAAAAAAGTCATTTGCTGTGTGGCTATAATTTTCTTCCATACTAAACACAAACTTTGTATAAAATTAGCTTTTGTGTATCTTAATTTGACTTGTATATGCAGTTTGTGTTGTTCATGT
The DNA here is from genome assembly GCA_032275365.1 of Anablepsoides cearensis. NCBI lineage: Eukaryota > Metazoa > Chordata > Actinopteri > Cyprinodontiformes > Rivulidae > Anablepsoides > Anablepsoides cearensis. The sequence continues at coordinate 15,112,617 of JAUBOC010000103.1, read as the reverse complement.
ATTTTGTATGAAATTATTATTAGTGCTGTTGATAGATTAAAAATATTGAGAGATTAATTAATTCTGATCTGTAATTAATTAATTTAATTAATCTATTTTTTAATCTAAACTAATAATTACTGAGAAAATCCCTTAACTTGAGTTTTTTACATTTAAATTCATTACATTATTGTAGCAGATGGAAAAGATGATGTATAACAAAAAATAAAGCTTTATGAAGCTTACAGTAAACAAGCCAAAACATAACGACCGCCAATCAAGGTCCACGCCGGGATGACTGACATTTGTTTTTCACCTCCAACAGCTCAAGCACACTCACATACAAAAACAATACAGTTAGAGATTAAAAAAAAGATTAATGCGATTAATTAATTAATGTGATTAATATGACTGTAATTAATTAATCTCAATTAATGCACTATTTTGACACCCCCAATTATTATATCAGCTATTCTGATTTATTGGTCTTCATCCATACTCCGTCCTGCAGCGTTCTTCATCGGCCTGGTGAACACCTTCGTTCACATCATCATGTACTCTTACTACGGCCTGGCAGCATTCGGGCCTCACATGCAGAAGTACCTGTGGTGGAAACGATACCTGACGTCCCTGCAGCTGGTGAGAAAACGCACAAGACGAATGAGGAATATCAAAAATGCTTAATCTGATCGGAGCGTCTTGCCTCTGCAGCTGCAGTTTTTCCTCTTCCTCCTGCACACGGGCTACAACCTGTTCACAGACTGCGACTTCCCCGACTCCATGAACGCCGTGGTGTTTGGTTACTGCGTCACCCTCATCGTCCTCTTCACCAACTTCTACTATCAGAGCTACCTGAACAGGAAGAAGCAGAAATGAGACCAAAAACGGCTCCAGCTGCTGTGTTTGATTTGACCACCAGAGGGCGCCACCTGCCCACAGTCTGCAGGTTTTTATCATCAACGGATGAGGGGGAAAAAAAGAGGCACTAAGTCATTCTTCAATTATTTATTTCTCGGTCTGGGAAATGACAAACATTCAAATGATTGTTGTAAACAAACTGTACATTTATACAAATATTAGAATAATAATAATAATAATAATAATAATAATAATAATAATAATAATAATAATAATAGAAGGTAGGTTTTTCTGCATTTTTGCAGGACAAAAGAGCCAAAACAAAGATAAAATTAAAAATAGTTTTTTTACACTGCTACAACATCACAGCAAAATGATATATTCTTTTCTACACTTCAGTCTAAAACAGATAAAAAGATGTAGATTAGAGACAAAAAAGGAGAAAAGTTTGTAGTGTTTGAAATTCACATATTTAAAGAAATGAAGAGGTCTGTTTAGACTGTATTTAGAGGATTTTTATCACCAAGTGGGGTTTATTATTTTTTTTAAATATGAGAAATCTTTATCCCAAACCAGACATAAATAATGTCAGCAAATACTGGAGTTAATGTAATATCTTGTTCTGCCTGTCTAAACTCAGTCAAATATGTTTGTGTTGAGCTGAGGAACAGATGGTAAAAATGTTTAATTCTGCTTCCTTCCAACCAAACAAGGCTATACTTTTAATTAGCGGTGTCTCAATACCAGTTTATCTCAAACCAATATGAATACTTCAGTTTGGGTATTCACCGATGCCGAGTACTTACTGAGTTACTCACACAATGACTTTATTTAGAAGAATCTGGCTCTCCTTCCTTATACAGCCCCTCTGACTGGATCAAATCAAATATACAGCCTGATATATACTGTTGAATCATTTTAAAATAAATAAAAATAACAAATAAGCTTTTCTTTCAACTTGTATAAATTTCTTAAACGTGGAACTGACAAATGTTTTACTTGAAATATGAACTGTAACACAGTGAAGGGATCAGTTCCAGGTATTGGGGCACTTTGTACGAGTAAAAGTACTTGTAAAAATGCAGGTATAGGTACTGCTATTGGTATCGGGACACCAATGCTTTTAATGTAAGTTAAAGAAAAAAAGAAAAATCAGTACAGCTGCCCTTTTAATATGTTTTTCTATTAACACAAGTTTTTCTCTTTGATTTCCTTTTAAATTCTGGATAATTTAACTTTGAAATTGAAGTTTGTTTGTAGGCAAATAAAACTTGTTATGATTGTGTAGTTTTTATTTTATTGCAAACAATGTAATGTTTAGAAACAGATTTCTGTCTTATTTAACATTCATTGAGGTGTAATAAACACACCTCAGGCTTTTTGTGTTTGGTTTAGCTGCAGGGTTTAATTCCGGGAGAACTCTCAGCTGAAAGGAGAGGTGGCGACGGTGGAAAGTCAGAGTGGCGTCCTCTCCTCCAGCATGGCTTCATGTTTCTGTGTAGACCGAGGACACGTGGCTCAGGCTGCCCACCTGGAAGAAGATGCTGTCCTCTGAGCTCAAGGAGAACTGGCAGCCGGGGCCTCCCTGCGCCTCCTGGGTCAAACTAAAACCTGCTGGCGCCACAAGGAGCTTTTAATGGACATTAGTGATTTTATATTATCCAGAATAACTAGAGCGGTTCTCACCTGCAGAGGCGGCGCTGCCGGGCGGCACGTGGAAGCCGTTGTGCTGATGAGAGCTGAAGGCCCGAGAATCTCCCGGGATGTGGACGCCGCTGCCCGTCTGCTCCGTCCTGTACGAGTCTCCAAAATGGAAACAGCTCTGAAAACTGGCCTGGTATTCTAGGAAACGAGGCAGAAAGTAGAAGAGAAGAGAGAGAGAGAATAAAAAAATAGAAGCCAGACTTGATCAGCTGCCATCAGCATCTATGGGTGATTGTTCCCAATGTCTGCACCATCCGGCTCTGACTTTGTGTGAAGCTAAAATTACGACAATGCTATATTTGTGCTTGTGCTAGCGCTGCCAGCCACAGACTGGGTTCCATTTGTCCCCATCGTCCCCGTTTGTACTTGGTTGCTATTATCAAGACTCCTGTGGTCGAGACCAAGTCTTTCTTGAGCGCTTTTACGCAAACTCCCCGACCACAGCAGTGGTTAGAGAGAGAGACGTCCGTGTGTGGATCTTTACAGGGAGAACGGTGTTTAGTGCATTAGGAGGAGGAGGGGTTAGAGAACTATGGAGTGTGACAGCTGAGGCTGAGAGAGGCGGCTGAACTCATGAGTCTGCAGTTTGTTGGGCAAAAAGATTTCCAGCATCTTTAGTACAACTGCGAGTGTGCAGAGCCGAGTTTTATTAAAGCCGCAGGAAACGGTTCAGGATATTACAGCACGTTCCAAATTACTGTGCAAACTGTATTTAAGGGTCATAGAGATTACATTTTTTTATTTTTGATTAAACTCATGGACTGTATTTTGTCTCATCACTCACTGTATTTTGTTGGATCGCTGAAGTCAATCTCAGACACCTGTGATGATTAGTTTGTCAGGTGAGCCCAATTAAAGGAAAAACTACTGAAGAAAAACGTTCCACGTTATTATGCAGGCGACCACTTTCAAACTGAAGAAAAATTTATGAATGATTAACAAAAGATGCAGTTTTGTATTTTATACTTACTCATCATTGCAACCTTTAAGTTTAAACAGAATGAGAGTTGGTGTGTGGGTTATCTTGTGTTCTTTCTTCAGCCTAAACAAAAATGAGTTAGGTTCTACGTCTGACGTAAAAGGTAACACCTCCAGGGGTGTAACCAGGAAGACAAATATAAGGGCAATTCATTATTATAGTAAAAGAAGTTGTCAGTGTTTTGCAGAGTCTCTGCTCAGAGCAGGGCTCCTGTGTTTTGTTTTGGTTCAGCCCGAGGTCTTAAGCTGAGGTCTGCTGGGTGCTGTACTGTGAACCTGACTGGTGTAAGAAGATCGAGAATAAAGTTTTAAGAAGAATCCAGTGGATTCCTGTTTTATTCAGACATACCGTTTTGAACAACGCATTTTTCCTACAATATGGAAAAGAAAAAGGATTAAGACAGGAGCAGCTAAAATGTCGTTACAAAGCAACAAACTGATACTTGAAGCTACTGGTGAGTCCTGCGAACATCAAGGCGTATGATCCTATAGTGTAGTTTATGCATTAATCTTCTAGTCATCCACCTCTAACCAATGCTCACAAGCAGAAACAGCTGCTGTGGATCCAAAAATATATAAAAACTAAAATCACCTTCATGCATGACGAAGCACCATCTCATGCTGCGGGGAAAACCTCTGCATCATCGGCCGCTATGGGCATAAAAGGAGAGAAACTCATGGTGTCCTCCCCTGACCTTAACCCTTTATTGAGGACCTGTGGAGCCTGAAGCCAAAGATCTCAGAGGGTGGGAGGACGTTCACATCGAAACAGCACCTCTGGGAGGTTATTCTGACATTGTGCAAAGAAATTCAAGCAGAAGCTCCCCAAACACTCACCAGTTCAATGGATCCATATGTCAAAATGTAAAGTTACCCATTTTGCATTTCTTTACAGCTAGCGGTGTCCTGGTACCAATACCAGCATTTTTTACAAGTACTCATTTAAAGTGCTCCGATACCCGTAACTGATAATGTATTGATACTTCATTCAGTGTGTTACAGGTTAATTCTCAAGTTAAAAGTTTTTTTCGATTTCATGCTTAAGAAGATTACACAAGTTGAAAGAAAAATCTTTAAAGGGCACCTATTATGCAAAATTCACTTTTTTCATGTTTTTAAACTTACTTTTGGGTCTCTACTGCTTCT
>JAUBOC010000103.1:15084015-15098929 GCA_032275365.1 Anablepsoides cearensis | reverse complement strand
TTGCGAAATACACCAATTTCGATACGGCCGAAAAACCACCTCATCCTAGCGCAAAAACATTTTGTCGAAAAACGGAAAGTTTTTCGAAATTGACGTGTTTCCATTGAGCAATTTTTTTTTTGAAATTCTAATTTGCGCATTTTCATGGTCAATGGAAACACAGCTACTGTTGTGTTAAAGGCCAATGAGTAAAAGTAAGTTTTCTTAAAAAAGATAATATACTCTGCTATCTTTGCAGTTGAAAAAGCAATTGTACCATGTGTTCTCTGAAATATTTTATCAGATATTTATTTATACTTTCCACCATGCAGCCCTTACTTATAACCCTCCCACCCCTCTCAGTGACCCGGACCATCAGAGGAGAGCCCGACACATTTTGCTTCACTCACCCGTTCGTTACGCCATCCATGGCAGCCAGTGGGGACAGGTGACGAGGGCTGCCCAGGTCCCGATCTAGTCGATGGTGTCGGGCGGGCAGGTCGGTGACAGGGGCAGAGTTGGGGGTGGGGGACAGGAGCTCCACCGAAGCACCATGGTGGGGGGTGCTGGAGCCAGCATACAGGCCTGAAAGACAAACAAAGCTAATTCGGTAAATGTGCCAAACAATCTTGAGGACCATGTGCTCCGTTTTCCCTTTGAGCACATTCAAATCCATTTCATAGTAACAAGGCTTTGTTTTGACAACCTTCATCCAATCAGAGAGCTTTGTTAAGTAAAATGTTCTTTGTTTGCTCTGGTTGTAATTTAGGATACATTGTGTTGCCAACAAGATTTGACCTGCTTTGGCCTTTTCCTCTTAAGTAAAAACGAACTAAAATGTTACAGGTGTTTGTACGCTAAATATAAAGAGAAAGGCATTAAAAAAGTTATTTCCTCTATAAAATATTTATAAATGAAAGAGTGAAAATAACCCATTTCAAAAAAGTTGGAATGTTGTGTGAAATGGGTTCAAAAATAGATTTGTAAACCTCATAAACACATCATTTCTTCATACTGAAACATAGTAAACATCAAATGTGAAAACTAAGTTGCATAGTTGTTTTGATAAAATAAAGCCATTTTCAATTTGATGGCAGCAACATTTGTCAAAAATAACTAGACGTGGTCATGTTTACCATTACGAAACATCTTCTATTCTATTAACAACAGTGTGTAAACATCTAGATACTGATGAGACCAGTTGAGCTTTAGGAGGGGAGCATTGTCTCAGCATTGTGTCATGTAGGACTCCTGGGTCTTTACAGGATTTTTATTTTCTTCATGATGCACAAAATGTTTTCCATTGCTGAGAGGCCTGAACTGCAGGCAGGTCAGTTCAGCACCCAGACTCTTCTACAATGATGTCATTTTATAATGACTACAGTTTAAAATTGTCTTGCTGAAATATGCAAGATTTTCTCTGAAAAAGATATCATCTGGACGAGAGCAAACAATGTTCCAAACCCTGTAGAAACCTTTCTGCATTTGTGGTGTCTGTGTACACTGCCCATGTCAGAGGCACTAATGCATCCCCATACCATCAGAGAGGCAGACATTTGTACAGCATGCTGATAACTGGCTGGATGGTTCATTTCCTTTTTAAATGATAAAATGATAAATGCACACATGGACCTATATATTATATAAAGTGTCATGCACCAAGCCCTCTGAACACAACCAGCAGGCAAGTGTCTTGCTCATGAACACAGCAACTGAGACAGCTGGGATGAAAGCTCTAACACAGGTTCTGCCAATCCGCTAATAGCAGAATTAGCTTCTCATTTAGCAAATTAGCTATTTTGCTAACTTTGGAAACTGTTAACGGACCAGTTAGCTTCCACTAAATTAAGTTCCACAGATCTTGAGTACACTAAAATTTCACGACTGTAATTTCTATTTTTATGCCTCTTTCTATATTAAATAAAAACCACCCCCTCACAAGCAGAGCTGGATGTGTCAGGCAGCGTGTGTAGCATGTAGCACCTTTAGCAGCTAAACTTCAAACTAGGAGCTTAAAAAAACATTTAACATTTAAATAACAAATACAAAAATTGACTGAATATAAAATATGGTACACAAAGTGTTTGCTAGAAAAATACAAACTTGATGAAAGAAATGCAAGAAGTAAGAGGTAAACTGGAAGTATCACAAAGTAAGCTATAACTGGTTTGAATTGGCCAGTTTGCCACAGATGAGCCCACCCAATTTTAAATCTAACCAATTAAAAACTAGAACAAGTTCAGCCACAAAGCAGATTCCCACTTTGCCTCAGTCCATTTTAGTTTTTCAGAATTAGCATTATACTAAGCACTAATGGCTTCTTCAGATTGTGTGTAAGCAAAATAATGTATGTTTGCATTTATGTTAAGTGGAACACAATTTGCAATTTGTTCTTTATTTCAGTTTTACTTTAGATAAAGGCTCAAAATGCATCAGCGGCCACCTGGGTGTTTATTTGGGAAATTGTTTAGCTGTCTGCCAATCTAAAAGGCATAAAATTTAAGCAATGTAATTTATGTGTGTCCAAAAGAGCCCAGTCCTGTCAGATCACCTGAACCTCAACTGAAAAACTGCACTCACGCATGTGAAAAATAGAGTGAGCTATGTGTTTTAAATCTATTATATTGTATATTGATGCATTTTTACTATTTCAAGCAGAAATAGGAAATGTAAAATGCCAGTTTTTAAGTGTCACTATCAGATTACTTTAGATTTTTCATTAAGAAACATTCAGTTGGAATGCCAAAGTGACACGATGAACTTTTCTTGGTTACTTTGGCCGGTGGTTTCAAACACAAAGGTGTTCATTTTAAATATTTAAACAGAGATGTTAAAACCCACTAATAGTGGCCTTTTTTTTTTCTTGAGTTGATTAAAAAAAATAAAATAAGAAAAATTGCATTTCATTTCTCACCACAGATCTATGGAGATTTCTTTGTACATTTTTGCTCCACAGATTTAGCTTCAACACATTTCCAAAATAACAGTTTCCAGTGGTTAAATTCTACGAAATGTTAAAAATGTTACTCCAGAGGCTTGTTCATTTAAAATTCTCACCCCGACTGACATCAAACCATGTTAGACGAGACTCTGCTTGATCATTTCTTTCTCTCCTATCAGCATAAATTTCTGCTTTTTCCACCCTCTGCTTCGTGCACAGTCTTGATAGCTTTCCAAGCTTCAGAGAAACAACAACACACTAACTGTCCGTGGCAGCGAACCAGCAACAGGAGAAGACAGGAGGACATGGAAGGATGAGGAAAACGGCTCCCGGTTTTTGCCGTTTCCAAGCCCAGCTGTTTTCAAGTGGAAGCATGCTGAGGCCTGTGACAGTGTTCTGAAATAGTTACAAGCTTGATTCATTATCCCCAAATCATCAATCACAGCCCTTAAATGTTTTCCCCTTTAGCCTCAACATCTGCAACCGCACCGGCAGAACAGTCAACGCATAATGGCTGTGATTGCCTCAATTTTATCACTAGCTGCATTTGGGGGTCGGAAACAAGGAGATCTGATGCTGCAGTTTGCAGCAAAGGTTGGTCAATTGTACTGAAGATGTTTTGGATTAAAAACCTGAATGAGCTCAGAAGAGAGGAGGAAAGTTATATTGACCAATAAGCATAACAGTAGGAGGGTGTACTCAGATAAATGAAGGAATACTCTAATTATCCTCTATAAAGCAGGGGTTTCTCGTAAGCCCCACTGCAGACGTGAGAATAAGAGCAGACCTATAACCGCTAAACAGGAAAATAAGTTACCTCTGACTGGAAGCATGACTCACTTTCTGCTTTACAAGTGTTAATGACTGGATGGCTGCCCACTCTGGATGCCAACTTGAAGCAAGCAAGTCGGTCAAAAACAGAGAAAAGGCATCGGTTAAATCTCAGCGCTCCCATTTGACATCCAGAGACAAGTTGAGCATCCTCGCACGCTTCCAGCAACAGAAAACAACAGGGAGTCTGAACGAAACACAAAACAGGAACAGATGTGCCCATAAACAGAAGCTGCAGGGCATCTTTTTTTTTGTCTTTTTAGATTGTCGTAACTCATTTGTTTCTCTTGTTCCAGATCCAGTGCGGTGCCGACTTTTTTATAGCGGCCAAATTCATCAAACAGAAAAATGTAAGTTTAAAGTGCGGTGATTTGTAAAACGGCGTGTTTGTAGATGTTTCACACTTTTTTCACGACATGTAGGTTAACACGCCTGTAATGGAATACAAGTGAAACAGAGCTGGAACAGTTCCTCTACAAAAACCAAACAAACTCAAACGCCTCAGAATGTTGATATAATTTATGCATAAGAAATTACAGGTTAGTGACACAGCGAGTGCTGTTTGTTTGACCAAAGGCAGAATGATTTTCATTGCTCAAGAGCACAAAATTACATCTGTGGGAATGTTTTCATGGCTGCTGATTACCACCAATGACTCGGTGATTACTTCGCCAGGTGCTGGAATTACTTGTGGCCAGAACATACTAACTTACCTCTTCTGTTTTTGAGCATTTAACATTTTGAGGCAAAGCGGATCTTTTACAAACACATTTTAATTCTTGGGCACAGATATAGAAATGTTGTCACACAAGCAGTTTAATGAGACCTGCAGAAAAGGTGCCAACAAAAGAAGCACATTTTGACATAACATGTAATGTAACACCTATAATATAATGTACAGATGCTTGATATTGACTTTTTACCAATATTCGAGATGCCGATTTTGTTCAACACTTAATTTCCGATTCCGATATGAACTGATATTACAAACGGATATTAAAGTGACATCACATAACTCCTGTCAGGGACATTATGCCTGCTTTTTGATACCCCATTTGATGCCTTTCAAAGGGAAACATTGTCTGTGCAAAAATAAAAAAATTAACTGAAGTTATGGAAAATGTGGCATATTTATTTATTACATTTTGTCTCAAACAATAGTTTGGATCATGCTCTCCCTGAGATAATCTAGTTTGATGATGTCATCAATCATGCACCAGTGAACGTCTCTGGACCACAAGTATTATTAACACATTTTGTTCAAATCCAGGCGTTAATTTATCTGGGTTTTGTTATTAGAAGAAAAACCGATAGCGATATATAGAGATTTGACATTTTTGTGCTAATATCGGACTGATAATATCTGTAGGCCGATATTATCGGACATCCCTAATATAATGGTTGTTAATCATGGTCAATTTGCAGTTCTGAAGTATACAAGTAAAAATCACCCAAAAAATAATGGCTTCATGAACAGAACAAAGGAAGATGATCTTTCTCATTTCACTACAAGATGGAAACTACCTGCCAGAGAAAACAACAACAGTAAGACACTTTAAGATTAATCTCAGGTGTGCAAACATGACCTTTGTTTTAACTTATTATTGCCTGCAGCCAGTGGTGGGCATAGCTAACCACCAACCCACTACATAAAAGAAATAGCTTTGCAAACATTAAACCTCTAAACAGGTCCAAAAATTAGTGGAACGCTAATGGATTACCACCAACTCAAAATCTGCCATTTAAACATAAATGTGTGGTATCCACAGAAACTGCTAACCAGGGACAAAGACTTACAGCTCACCAATTGTGTGAATTCACAATTCTGCATATTCATCTTCATTCTCCTCTGGCTCTGGGTCAGACTCTGGTCCAACATGTCAGGCTGGATGGACGAGTCTTTCCTTGTTGACATCTTTTAATTAAAATTGCAAATAAAAAAAAGTTTCTGTGCCGCTAGACAGAAGTACCTCTGCTTTCAAACTACAAAAATGTCCAAACAAGGAGAAGGGGACAAAGATCATTGGGAGCTTGTGGAGTTACAATAAGGAATTCAAAAACATGTACAACAAGTTGTCTTCATGCCCAGGCCTCCCTTGAAAAAGAGATCTGAGATCTCAGTGGGACTTGCCTGGTTAAATAACGGTAAATAAATAAAAAAATCAGACCAAAGCATTGCAGTTCCACTTTATAGACATGTCTCCTTTAAAATTAAAAGATTTAAGTGGAAGCTAATTGGTATCCAAAGTTAGCATAGTGCTATTTGCTAAGTGGCTCGAATCTCGTTATGCACGTGTGTAATGACAATAAAGGCATTCTATTCTATTCTAAATGAAAAATTAGTTCCACTATTAGTGAATTAGCAGAACTGTGCCTACAGCTAAAGGCAAAGCGGTGTATCGATGTTTTTCCAGTATCAGAGTGCGTCTGTTCATTTGTCTGTACCTTCAGCAAAATGTCTCATAAATCACTAAACAGATTTTAATTAAACCTTCACAAAATGACTATAAGGTTGACATCTAAACAGCAAAGCAGTCTTAGCCAACACAAAAATGGCTTCAATTCTGTTAACTTTATTGTTGTTGAGAAAATGTGCTTGATGTGGCAGTAATACCACATACTCTGAGTGTGACACAGTCAAGATGATGCTGATTTGAATCTTTTATACTGCAGATAAAATTATAAACTCTTACTGTAACTGCACACAACTTATAAGTTTTTTATAAGTTGTGGTTTGTTTTTAATATTATTGCTTGCTAAATAATAGCAAAAACATGTTTTTCATGATCCTTTGTACTTTTTTATAATTACTTCATGCTTTAAAAAAAAATCTGATAAATGATGTTTGCCAGACATACAGTATATTTGATTACTTGAGGGCTTTAGGAGCTCAGCCAGAATCTGTTCCATACCTGTAAAGATGTCTGGACCGAGGGCAGGAGAACAGCCATCTTTGCCGTTGCACAGCTGCTGCGAGGAGGTGGAGTTCTGAAGCTGCTGCATGGACAAGCAGTCACTTAGGATGTCCTGCTCCAGGTGAGGACAGGGCCTCAGCTGAGAAATGCACCAACAGAAACAGACAAACATTAAAATCTTACAAGAAATGAAGACGTTTCAAAATAAATCTGCATGCTGTTTCATATTACACAACTAAAACACAAAATAACTTCAGCTTTGTCCATTTGTTCAGGTCAGATTCTTTGGGAATTGTTGTGTTTACTCTTTGTGCCATCATGTGATTATGATTTTAATATAAAAAAGTAACTGGGAAAATATGGTTCATAATAAAAGGAAAGCAAATAGAAAGATTATGTTGCTCTTTTCTGAGTCATATACTGGCCTTGGGCATTATGGGTAAATTATCACTGTATCAACTCTTAGCCAATCTGAGATTGCTGCTGTTTCTCTCATTGCCAACAGTAAGAAGGGCAACTGAAGGCACATGTCAGATGGAAATTATATTACACAGCACAAAGAGACGCTTAAGTCCAAAAAAACTTGAAATGCAGCTTTTACATCTGAACAGCGGCTGACCTGCTATGAAAATCTGTGCAATAAAACATTACAGTTGATACTGTCCAAAAACCATAGATTTTCTTCTCTTCAGTAGATTTTACTTCAAAGACCTTAAAAAGTCAGGACAAAATGTTCTGTTGTTCATTATGTGATACGGGCAGAAAGATATTCATTTTTGACAAACAACATGGTCAAAGAGAACTCAAATATCCAGTTGGTAGAGATGTTGCCTACTAGCAAGAAGGTTGCTGGATCAAATCCGAGCTTGGGGACATTTCTGGGTGGAGTTAGCATGCTATTCATGCATGGTTTTTCTATGGGTATTACGGTTTTCCCCCACAGACCAAAAACAAGAATAATACCCCCAATTTACACTGAATGCGGTTCCACTTTGCAGTAAATACACACCCATTCTAATCAATGAGAGCATTACATCAGCACAGTGGCAGCCTTTGCATGGCGATCTGACAAAGTTAAGATTAAATCCTATTTTTCCCGGACACCAGAGCAAGTGTGAGGTCAATCTACGAAGATTACCAACAGGAAAAAAAAGCACATTTGTATTTCCAAAACAATTCACCAAAGACTATATTTTGCCAAAATCCTAGCTGTACTAATAAATATGTGGGTATTTATACATATATAGTGTCAGAGTTTATCATTCTGTTTGGGAAGCAGATGGCAACACGCAGTGTGCAGCATACACATAAAACATGGATTTTATTTTGAAATATGAACTCAAAAATAGACAGCAGCGATGCAGTTTCAACTGTTACCAGTCCATCTTCCACAGAAGAATTAATTGGGTGAATGCTTAATAGCATTCACACAATTGAGATAATTTTTTCTTTCTTATGTTTTTCGGCATCTAACTCATAACACAATTCTTGTGTTATTTTAACAATTCATACATCAAAATGTTCAGCTCATTTATGCCAAGGGTGCTATGACCTTTGGTATTTCAGCTATTTATACTTTTTCTGCCACTTTTTTCCCCATTGAAAATGAATGGGGCTATTTTCAACATCTATAAAATTCTTCAAAATATTTCTAAATCTTTACAGCACCTTACACATTTTGTTCTGATTCTGCTGTTTTTCACTTTCTTGTGCTAATTTCAGCTACTTTTGTTTGCTAATTATAGCTTTTTTCTGCTATTTCAGCTTAAATTCTGCTTCTTTCTGCTATTCTTCTGCTTTTTTCTACTTTTTTCTGCTACTTTGTGCTATTTGCTTTTTACAGATGCTTTTTTCTACATTTAGCTATTTCTGCAATTTTAGCTGAAGTTCAGCTGTTAAAAGATAAAGTTAGCTGTTTCAAGCTAAATAGTAGCTATTGCAACCTATTTCTGCTAAGTTCAGCAAACCTGTGTTCCTTATGCTTCTATATGCTAATTAAAAAAAATCCAGCTACATTTTAGTTGTTTTACTGAAGATTTTAGCTGTTTAAGCTATTTTCTAAAAATTGTCACTTTATACTTTTTTGATTTTTTTCCTGCAATTTTTAAACTTTTATAGCACTTTCACTAACTTGGTGCTACTTACAACTTGTGTCTGCTACTTTTAGCTTATTTATGCTAATTTTAGCTTTTTTTTTCTTTGATTGTGGCTATAGTTCTGCTTCTTTCATCTATTCTCCAGCTTTTTCCTACTTTTTTGTGCTTTTTTCTGATAATTTGTACTATTTATGCTTCTTACAAAGGTTTTCATCTATATAGCTATATTCAGTTGTTTTAGGTTTTAGCTGTTTTCTGTTGTTTATAACTAGATTTGTGCTCCTTTTTATTGTTTTTCTGCAAAGTTAGGGGTTTTTTTGCTTTTAGCTTTTCAAAGTAAGCTCACATGAACACTGCTATTAAATATTTTCAGCTCAATTTCAGCTTAAGTTTTCAGCATGAAGCATTCCACACTCGCATTTTATGGAAATGCAATTTCTCTAGTTTGATTTGACTTCCGAATTTATCACTGGATTTATCACACCATCTCACATCTGCTGCACATGCTTCTCAGATCACCCCTGAGCACCAAAGTGGAACCACAGGCAGCGTAAATTGGGGCTTAGGCTAATTGGTAACTCTAAATTGTCCCTAGGTGTGAGTGAGTCTCTAAATATCAACAGCATTGTTGACTCAACGTCAACAATGATGTTGTTATGATTTTAACTCACCAACAAACAAGTACTGCCATTTTTTTTTGTTCATAAAAAGCTCAAATCAGAGACATTTCCAGGGACAGTTTTAGCTGGGGACAGGTTATCCCAAATGAGGATTGTATTTAATTCCTACAGAAAAGATAGGTAAGATGATGACGATCTGTTTAGTGTACAGCTCCTCCTGCTGTTTCCACCTCAATTACAAGAGTTAGCACCACATTTCCAACGTGGTTAACCAGAACGTCTTTACAGCTGGCATCATCCTTGTTTGATTTCATACCGAGATGCTTCGTGTCAATAAATGTGTATGTTTGAGTCCTCCTGGGGATCATTATGAGCGTCCTGCAAAGCATTCATCACATGTAATTGAGGCTCTGTGTGACACTCGGAATAGTTTTCTTTTTTCTGGGCCGACTCCAAGAATAGAGCAAGAGCGTTTGTTTGACATTTGTCCATAACATCTGGCCACTGGGGTACTCTGTGCTACAGCTTATTAACAATGCTACAAGCACACATGTGTTTCCCTTTACGACGCAAAGCAAAGGAACACATCATCCAGCCTGCCACTATCCAGCTCTTTCCACAACAATGAACTCTTTCTCTCTGTTATTTACACACATCCAGTCAGGGAGAGAATGGGCTTTTGACCATAAACATGATGAAATGTGGCCCCATCAATTGCTGGGGCATTATTCTCAAAGATCTCCCACCCTTCCCTTTCTTTAAACTCCTCACACCAGCTTGAAGGATGTGAAGATAATGTCCATCAGAAAAGGACAGTTAGATAAACTAGCCCTGCTCTTTCAAACAATCAATAATAAAGGTGGTTGAAGTTTTTCCAGAAATATTCAAGATGATGCAATGGCTACAAGACAGAAAGTTGAAGTTGCTTCTGTAGCTTAGCGGGTTTACCGGATCCAACCGGTTCCTGTAAGGAGTTTAGTGGACAAAACTAACAGGGTGCACACTTATCTGTTTTATCAAAGCTCTGCCCAAAAGAAAACTGAGCCCTGAGGTGAAACAAATTGCCTCTAAGGTGAGATTACATTAAATTTACCCAAAAGTAGCTTCAGGTTTTCCAAAATGGAAGATGTTTGTTAGTGTAAAAGAGGCATCTGTGGATGTTCTCTTAAAACAGAGTATTATGTTTTAGAGATGGCCCAGATCTGGTTGTTCTCTCAAACTAAGGGTGTATTCACACCTGACATTTGGTTTATACAAATTGAAAGAATGTGGGTTTGTTTCCCCCTTTGGTCCGGACCTTTTATGCAGGTGTGAGTACACTCATGCAAACCCTGGCGCGGACCAAACAACCAGACCAAGACCCAATTTGAGGTGGTCTCGGTCTGATTCCAAATAAGCTCTGATGCGGTTTGCTTCTGGTGTGAATATAGAGTGACCTCGAACCGAACCAACTACAGGAAACATGCACCTTTTTGGACTTCATGAGCTAACAATTAGCACATCAGTGTTGTTAATGCTAACACTACATGGATGCTATAAAGTATACAATGAATTTCCATCTTTCTTTCTGGGTCATTTCTATTCAATGGGAGCAATGATTATAACCCATGGGACACCAAGTGTAAAATGAAATGTTAAAACACTTTACCAACATATTTTTCCTTATTTAGCTCCCTTTCTGAGGGTTTATTTTCCACACCTCAGACACCGATTGATGTCCTGTGGATAAACTTTAGCTGCGTTGGAGCGCTAGCAGTTGCTATTGTCTCAAGATGATGACATCATAACATGAGCCGAGCACCAACAGCAAAGGCTGCGTTCCATTGCAAAAAACCTAAATGTGAACCTTAACATTTAACTCCAACATTTAAGGTTTAACTTTTACATTTAGATTTAAACATTTAGATTTAGGATTTAATATTAGAATATATTTTTTACCATTTAAATTTAACATTTAGTAAGAAGTAGCTAAATGTAAGAACAGTGAGCTAAATAACAATAAAATGTTAGAGGAAAATTTTAAACATTCAGAAAGGGAGCTAAATATTGAAAAAAATATGTTAGTGAAGTTTTTTAACATTTTATTTTACACTACACGCCCCATAACACACAAGGCTTTGTTTACAAACAATAGTCTGATTGCAAAAATGCACAATGTGAAAACAAACTGCTCCAAACAAAAAAAAAAGATAAAGTCCACTTTTGGTCTAGACTGGTCTAAAGGACTTCCTTGGTGTGACTAAACCCTATCTTGGTTAAAAATATCAGGTTAAACTGGTGACCAGCAGTCCTTACAAACCAACACCTCAGAACTACAACCAGGTATTGATGATTTAGTTTTTCATTTTTACTCACAGTTCCAGAGCTTCTCACCTTTCTCTGCACCTGTTGCTCCTTGGCTGAGTGGATCTTGACATGTTTACGTAAAGAACTGGGATCTGTGTATCGCTTGGTGCAGCCAGAGATTTGACATGCGTATGGCTTCTGTCAGGAGAAAGAAAAGATTTCACATCAATTTTTAAAACATATTTAAATAACCCTTTATAAGAACACAGACACATAAAAGGAAAAGACAGCTAAAGAACACATCAAGAAAAGTATAAGTAATAAAAAGGGAAATAATGCACAGTAAATGTGGAACTTGATGTAATAAAGACAAAGTCCTACCTTTAAGCTGAGGAAATTTGAAGCAAAAGGAAGTGCAGAAACAGAGTGAAAGGAAAAGATAATACGTTAAAGAAACTATTAAACTAGAAATGTTTGTTTATCAATGTTTAAAACTGATTGGACTGTAATGAGTTCAGTACTATCTAAAATGATAAAAAGTACCAAAAAATTGCCAAAAGAAGCCAAACAATAACTAGAAACTTAAAGTAACAAAAGGCTACCTAAAAGCTAAATGAGTCGAAGAAACCTTTTGGAAATAGGTATATGTGAATAAAGAAAGCATAAAAAAGTTAAAAGCTAACTAATAGCTACAAAAGCAAAGGAACATGTAAAAGTTTCAAAAGGCAAGCTAAAGGATAAATAAGACAAAGGCTAACAAAAAGCTGAGAGTACAAAAGGACATTCAAATGATAGAATTTGCAGAAGGTCATCTAAAAGAAGCAAAAGTCTAACTAAAAGATAAAAGTAGTAATAGGCCTGTAAAATGTAGCAAAGACTAGCAAAAAGCTAAATATGCAAAAGCCTAATAAATATCTAAAAGTGGCAAAAGTCTAACTAAAAGATAAAATAAGCAAAAACCAGCTAAAAGTAGCAAGAGACATACTAAAAGCTAAATGTAGCAAAAAAAAAAAAAAAAAAAAAAAAAAACTGTAAGCCAAGAAATAGCAGTAAAATACTAGCTAAATCTAACAAGGGAAAAGACTAATAAAAATCTAAAAAGCAAAAGGTCAGCTAAAGCCTGCAAGAGGCTGACTAAAAACTTAAAGCAACAGCAGATTAGAAAGATTAGGCAGATTTTAAAAAGAAGAATGTTGTTAATTCCAATGTATTTCTCTGGTGAAAATATTGGCAAATAAAATTAATTTTTTTAATTGTATAATTAAAAAAAATCAAAAGTCATAGCACCCATCCTGAATAAGCTAAATGTTTTTATACAGTTTTAGTAAAACTAAAATAGCACAAAGTATGCTGAATAGCAAAAAGTGTATGAAAAATATACAAATCAGGAAATAGTATGAAAGTAATGTGATTTCTGACTCAGCATTCATCTATAAAAATGTTACTAACACTGATTTTGCAGCCAAGAATTGTTTTTAGGATTAATGAATAAAAGAGGATTTAGGGCTCAGCTCTGATAAATTCTCTCCTAAACATCAGGAGTAAATAACTTATTTTACTCCATTACTGTGTTAACGTATGAATGGCAGTAAAGTGGGTGATAAATGGGTGGCGTTACAGCAAGAAAATGAGCAGCAGTGAAGGCTGACTCAACCTTTCCTCCTTATTCAATTATAGGTTCAGAAAACAGGCAGAACTCTGTGCAGGCTCGTAGCCCTGATCCAAGTTTGTTTAGGCTCAAACTGCAGCTTGGCCAAACGGTGCTGATCATTAAATGATCTGTGGCAGAGAGGGTGAAAATGCCCCACAACTTATAGGCTTAGATTAAATTAAACTGTCAAAGTGTGGAAACATTCAGAGGAGACAGGCAGTGTGGAGAGAAGGACAGTTTAACACTGGAAAAGGAGGAGTAGAGTTTGCACATACAGTACAGTAAACACATTTAATAAATAACATGGGCATTTCTAGATTTTGAATACAGCATACTTCCAAATAAAGTTTAGTGTTTTTAGATAGTTATTGCATGAACATTTTTATTTTGTTGTACAATTTTGTGCGCACATTAGATAATGAAAATGAAACTTGTATCAGGTAAAAAGCAGAAGCTTTTCTGACCGTGTCCAGGTGAGTGCGCTGATGTTTGGCTCGGTCGCTGGAGTTGCTGAATGCTTTCTGGCAGCCCGGGTGCTGGCACAGGTACGGCTTCTCTCCCGTGTGGCTCCTTAGATGGATCTTCAGGTTCTCCAGGCGAGAAAATGCTTTGTTGCAGCCCTCAAACTGCAGAAAAAAGAATAGACTGCTTAGACAAATGACAGAAATAAAGAATTGACGGGTTATGTACAAAAACAAAAAGTGGATGAAAAAAGGACCTAACACGTGTCCAGAGAATAAAAGACATCAGCTCAAATATGGTAAATGTTAGTTGGTTTGTGTTTGTCTTGTTTGTCTCTATGTGTCCCTGTGATGGACATGTCCAGGGTGTCCTCCAACCCTCACACAGTGACTGCTGGACATGGGCACCAATAATGACCTTAACAACAAGAAGTGGGTACAGATTGATGGATGGAATTAGGTAATAAAGTACATGCTGATGTAAAGGGTTTTAAAATAGGGTTCATATTTTTAAGGCATGTGTGTCAAACTCAAGGCCCACAGGCCAAAAGTGGCCCATCACAGCATTTTATGCGGTCCACAATAGCTTCTAAGACACATTAGATGTACTGAAAAGTGGGATTTTTTTTCACTTACAAAACTGAAACACCCCTTTAGTAGGAATTTCCTGTTTGAAAGTGAAATAATTTAAAAATCAAGATAGTAACTTCTTATCACAACTCACTTTTACTTTTACTTTTAACTGTATTTCTGTATTATTTATTTCACATTTACTCAGTTGTACATGTAGTACTTTCAGTGTTTGTAAGAGGACGTGTTAAAACACTGTTTCTATATGGAGGGCGCTCCGGGCCAAATACTCTGGAACATTACGCGTTACTTTGACACGTAAACAACGCGTCAACAACGCGTAAAAAACGTGGAAATAACGCGTCAAATACGCATCGAAATTTCACACGTACTTGACGCATCAACTAAGTGTAAAGTATGCGTTATTGACGCGTACTTTACACGTTGCTTAAGCCTTATTTGAGGCGCAAATTCATATGTTTATGTTCCTTTGGGTAACTTCACTTCCTGACGGTTTAAGTCGCGTCTCTTCTCATTGGCTGTCAGGTCCAGGGCTAAACCACT
>JAUBOC010000103.1:15060623-15071830 GCA_032275365.1 Anablepsoides cearensis | reverse complement strand
CACACACACACACACACACACACACACACACACACACACACACACACACACACACACGTCCTTGTACTTCCATCAAAGTGAGGACCAAGAAAATGTCATCACTTCCCAAAAATTACCTCAGTTTGTTGGTTAAAAACATAATGGTCCTCACTCTGTAGCAGAAACAAGCACACACACACACACACACACGCTACCAACCAACTCGTTTGGTGGTTGTGTTTGCAAAGTGGCTGCTGTGGCCCAAATGTATCTGCATTAAAAAGGAGTGAATGAGAAACAAACAGTATGCCTATTAAAACACCACAAACCACGACTATAACTGTGTTTGTCACATAATGCTCGTGATGCAATACGACTAACAGACAGAAAAACACAAAGACTATAAATAAATAAATCAACCAGCAATTTAAACAACACAGTAGGTTGTAGTAACTGTTGGCTCATATAAAAAGTTATTCCCTCATTATGAATATTTGGTTTCAGAGGGCAGTGGTGGATCAGTGGTCGGTGCCACATTCTAATAATCCTCAGGCTGCCGGTTTGAGTCCAGGTTGAGTCAGGAGGGGCGTCTGGTGTAAAACAATCTGCAGGGACTCCTTTATGCTGAGGGGAGACCAAATTGATGCCATTCTGGTTAAAATCATAAATGGCTTTATCTTCTACCTCTTGTGATATTGAGCGCTTAGGAGAGGTGTTAGCATGTGTGGCGTGACTATTAGCTTCTTTCACACTAAATTTTATCGCAGTATCTGTAGAATTGGCCAACACGTTCTCACTCCCGACTCGTCAACATATTGATGTTGGTCAGGTACCGTCTGCGTCCAGTTTTGACGCGTCGGGTACCCCCTTGCGTCAGTCATTGCTGCCCGCGGATTTTACGTGTTGCGCCACACAGGGGTCTTTGGGTTGGGGGGTCTGTGGTTAATATGAGGGATCAGGATTATTGGTTAATTTTAGGTACTGAGGTCGGGGATAGGCTGTATATGTCCAATAGAAGTTAAATATAGGGTCTGGGATGGTTAGTTTTGTGCATTTCCTACTCTTTTTCAAAAAATATGAAAATGTGGTCCTCCTTCGCCTCATTTCATTAAGAACTGACACAAGCAGGGTACCTGACTCGTTCGAAGCTGGACTCTTGGCTCTTTTCTACCAGCTTCCATTGAATGTCCATTCCAAAAGTCAGATTTGGCAAGAGCGAAAACAAATGATGGATCAATGCTGCACTTGGCTTGCTAACCGTAACTGTTTGTTACTTCTTCTGCAGCTCAGAGTAATCTCTAGTACCTCCAGTAGAGTAATCTCTGAGCTCACGAGCGCCCTCTACCGTACCTTATTGTTGTTTATGCCCCATCAACAGGGGCCCTGTTGCTTTTTTTTTTTTAAAACCGTGTCCTGTCTGGCAGTATAAAACTCAGAATTAATGTCTGAGTGTCAAGATTAGGTGGCCCTGCTGCACATTCACTACAGGCTACACTGTTGAGGGACAGCTGTAGTGCAGCAAAGAGCAGGGGGGAGGGACCTTTAAGGTGTACTTCTTCAAATTTTCGAGCTAAGTCCATGGTTTTCTCAGAAATCCAGCTTTAATGATAATGTTAACTAAAATATTATTAATATATTAGATTGTATAATGTATATAAAAAAATATATAAATAGATATAAAAGAAAAACAGGAAAATGTGTCTCATTTCACAAGTAAGCAGATATTAACTTTTTTTTTGCACAATGTGGATGTGATCTGACCAGAAATGAAACTAATAATGTGACAATGTTAAATTAAAATAAGCTTATAAAGCCATTGTAATCACTGTTTCTATTGGCTGCCACAGCTAAGCTTTAAGCTTTAGTTGTATATTTACATAACTAAAACATAATTTAGTAGAAGCTGATGCTCTTACATAACACATTGTTTGATTGGTATAAATGAAAAACTAACAAAGAATCTTATGATAATCTTATGATACACACCATTACAGTTGCAGAAACCTGGTTTACTTCCCTGCAACAGTCATGCATGTAGGAGAACCCAAAAACTCACCCAGGCTTTAGAGCTGTGGTGTATTAGTAAAGTGATATGGCTCAGCAGAGACGGTAAACTAATTAAGGTTTTGGATTGAACACAATAATGACACAAGCTGTGTGCAATGCATGTCCAGCTGCAGCCTGAGTCCTCAGGTTTCTGACAGCAGAGCGTGATTAACTGCAGAGGAAATGAGGAAACTCCAAATAAAGCATTTCAGACAAATGCAATTAAAGTGCATCACATGTAGCCAATCCTGAATGCTTTGATACCTGCTTAAGAGGTTTAAAACAAGGTAGCTGCAGCTTCCCCCCACTTGCACTTTCACTTTACCTCAGAACTCTGGAAAGAAATGAAAGAACGGCTCAATTTGGTAGGCCCAGATACAAGTTTTAACTTTTTCTTAAAGAACAAATGAAAAAAAAAAAATACAAAAAAGAAAGATTTTGCAGTAGTGCCATGGATAAATGTTTCACAGGTTCCCAATAAATAAATCTACTGACAAAACTAACAAAACCTTCTTATTTTCCTTTGGTAAAAATTCAGATTTATGAATAAAATCCAGATGCTGATCTCTAGCTCTACAGTTTGAAACATGTCAGTAATTACACTTTAAGGATTATTGTAGCAAAAGTCAAACAGCAGAGTTTCACATAAGAAATATATAGAATTATTTTGCAATGATAGTAATGAATGACTGACGGTGCAGGTCAGCTTGTCAGTACTTTAAGTGTCTTAAAGTGGACATATCATGCTTTTAAATCCTTTTTCACATTTAAATTATTCATTCCGGGTCTATAAAAAGTGGAACTGCAATGCTTTGGTCTGACAGGCAAATTGATGTTGCAATCATAATTCTTCTAACATGTTCTTTAGTCTTTTAGTTTATATTTAAATGATCATCTTCATACTAGGCATGTGACTGCAATGTCCCGCAGGAGTGTGAGGTTATTTGTGTCATGTGCAGGTGTGATGGATTGTACAAACCAATAAGGTGTCAGAATAGTATATATTTATATTTCTCATCCAACCACAATAAATTTCCTTTATCTAGGAGGTGCCAGGCCGCTGACAAGCAGGAATGGAAACAAGCCAAAATGACATGGGAGTAACAAGGCTATTTTTAAATTGTAAGGAGCAGAAAGTACAGATAAGTGCACGAAAATGTAAGGAATAGAAGTAAAAAAAATTGGCTGAAAAATGTTACCTCCAGTAAAATATAGATAACCAAAATGTATTTATGGTAGAAAAGGTAACAAAGTAACTGTACTTTACTTGACATCTCTGGTTTTCTATCATTCCTATTTTCACAAAATTTTTACAACAGAAATGGAGAATATAAACAACCCAAAATATTCTGTAAATTATTAGTAGAAACCAGGACTCTTTAAATAAACTATTCAGCAGGCCACGGTTACTGAAAACCAACAGCTCATGGGCCGAACACCCAGCAATCAAACAAATGCAGTCTATTTAAAATAAATTCAGACCTATTTAAAATCTATTTTTATTTCAAATTATGTAATTGGCAGGCAAACTGAGTTAGGATTGCCACTGAAATATTTGTCATTTAGGTCTAAACTTTTTTTTTTTAATACACATACTTTAACTCATCAGAGGGCCAGACTCTCGTCACCTGTGGGCTGGAAGTGGCCCATGATACTATTTTGCTCATTCCTATTGTTGAATGTTGACAAACATGCAAATTGTGCTAAAGACAGAATTTCCAACCTTATTAGACCCGTCATCAAGAGTTTTTTTTTTTTAGCTTTTTTCTCTAAAGGCATCATGGTGGAAGTCTAGAACTCAGACCCTGAATATATTTTAAACATATATTTGCACTTGTCCATCCCCAAAACATAAGAAAAATAAGAAAAGCAACTGACAATTAGTCTGAAATCTTTTAGTCAACAGCAAGCAGAATTCTTTACTTATTTGAGCCCACTGTCACACAATGTTCAGCTAATAAAATTAAATATTAATGTTTTCGTACATAAGTAGGAATAATATTTATGGAACGACTGAGAACTGCTTCTAAAGGAGGGCTGGGATCATACTGTGGGTTATGGGACATCAAGTCTAAAGATAATCTCTACAAATAAAATTAAATTGGAAAAAGTTATTGTTAAAAGCATATTTTCTAATATAATTTTTGCAAAGATAAAATCAGTTGTTATAAACTAAAATGTAATGACAGAAATGACTGGTATTAAGTCTGTGAACTGTCAGTTTTGAGTTGGATGCTGAAAGGTTTTCCCAATGAGGGTTATGTCATTAAAAAAGCCTTTTTAAAAAAGTTATTTTTAAAATCCCTTTAGAAGCTTAAAGCATGTTTTCATATTAAAAGCTCATATTAGGTGCATAGGAAACTGAGGGTCGAGAGAATAATTAAAAGATTGATTGGAAAAGGTTTTTTGGCCTGGCTTTTTTTAATTCAGTAAACAAGCAGCGTTCAGCCTGATGACTTCTGCAGATCTGTCAGGGAGACACAACACAGCTACAGGTTGGGATTATTGATGTAAAAAAAACTAACTCACATACCTTATGGACTGTTTGTCTGGGGAAACTCACAATATGTGGAAAATTATTTAATGAGAAGCAGAAGCTCTTAAAGTGCTAAAAGTTGATATCAGCCAGGTTTTTATTTGGTTCTGATTAGATCTTTGTGTTTGAGCCAATAGACAAGTTTAACAGGAGCGTGAAGTTCCTCCAACCTGCTGAATCAATGCCTCTGACTCCTGTTGGCTCTGATTACATTAAATGAGCCATAAAATCAGGTTTTACTCTCACTGTGATGTAAAAATATGTGTGTGCAGCCAGAAAACCATACAAGGCCTTATAGAAAACATTTACTAATGATGATTTTATGTATTGTATTATAATAAAAACTGAACTGACTATTAAATGAATCAAACAGATCAATTGTGAAAACTCTCCATTTATTTGGTCAAAAATAGCATGAATTACTTGGATGTATCAGAAACTCTCAGAAATTCTTAAAGGGATATTTCAGATCTTTTAAAGGGAAGTTTTTTTGAAAATGTATAAATAATTAATAACCTGATGATGCAGATAGTGATTTGAATGACCTCAGTTTGGAGAAAAAGTTTATTTCTAGTGGTGAGCACAGTTCTGCTGATCAGCTAATAGTGGAACTAACAAGGGTGTATAGTAACTAAATACATTTAATTTGTTTGTTGTTTTGAGGGTTTGTAATTTTACCAAGCACTTTTACTCTTATGTTACAATCAAAGCCTAAAAATTATACTTATACTTCTTTACTTTAACCATAGCTACACATTAAAAATTTAAATATGACTGAACTCATCTTTAAAGGAGTTGTTCATGCATTCTAAAAAATGTATAATAAAAAAAGTGTTGAATTTACCTAACTTTGAGTGAATGTAAAGCAATTTACAATAAAATGTGTAAATTGCTTAATTTACTCAACTAGGTTTAAAGGAACCAGTTTGGTTTGTAAATTGAACGTGTGACACAGCATGAGTGACAGTCGTCTCATCAGTTAGCAATTAGCTGTTAGTGTTAGCATCTGCAACGGTTTTACTTGTTACATTTAGTGTTAACTTCCACAATTTTGATTTTTATTATTTTTTTGTTTAGCATTAGCGGATAATGAGTTAGCAAAGCTAACTTTTTGGTTAGCTGTGTCCACCAATTCTGAACATTAAAAGATATTGGTTTTTTTAACATAATAAATTAAATGAAAAAATATAAAACTTTTGAACATCTTTTAATACAGCAGCAAACCTCTTTAGCTTTGGCCTTGCTCAAACTAGCTGATAGCTCATCAGTTCAATCAGAATGAAATTATTCCTTCAAACTAAGGTTGCCTAAAAAGTTACCTACAAAAGATGAGCTATTAATAGTTCATAACCTTTCAGCAGAGCCTGACTTTAAATGATCTGAACCATCACTTTAAAATGAACTTCACTCTGCACCTGCACAGCTCCAGTTTCAGGCAGCATTCAGAGGAAACGTTTGTTCATGAGCTGAACCCCAATTTTAATTAGTTAATGGAGTGTCCTGTTTTATCTTCTGCTCACAGAGAGTCTCTGTAAACATGCAGTGTGTCAGCAGCAATATGAATTCTATATATCGAAGTGTCTTCCAAAAATCACTCCAGGAAATCTAAATGTACATGTTGGCTTGTTTTGCATTTGTAAAATTAAATTTATGTTTATATATTTCAAGGTATTGTCTCTTTGTTGTTTGTCTGTTTACACCTGTATATGATATTTGATAAAGGCCTAATAGGGTAGCGCCTCCTCATGATGTCTTTCATGATGATGATCCTTGCTCTGTGCAGGGATCTATGGCTGCAAGACCCGGGGCAACTCTTGTGAATGTTCTGAACTGTAACATCCACTTGGGATCTTTAAAGTATCATTCAATTCAATTCAATAGTTACTCTACATCAGGGCTATTCAACTGGCAGCCCGCGGGCCACATCCGGCCCGAGAGTGACCAAAGTTCGGCCCGCCAATTGGTTCATTCATCTCTTAAACCCAAACCCCTGGTTTTCTACTTTAATTTCTCTAAGTTCTTTTAGTTAGACATAGATATGTTTGGTATCTACAGAAAAGTCAGAATCTTGGCTAGAAGCTGGTAAAAAAACATTTCTATCCACACTCAAGACAGATAAAATTACAAGAAGTTGAGTATAACACTATGAAGGCAAAAAATAAAATTGGTTTAAAAAAGTCAGAGATGTCAAAATAATATTTGTGTCAAACAAGAGGCATATTGTGGTATTTTTGTTTTTGATATTGTTTAATTATCACTACTTTATAGGGTTCTATATGTTTCTATATGTATTTATGATTAAATACAGCAAAATAAACTATTTCAAAGGTAACAGATCATTTTAATACTTGTTTTATTTACATAATAACTTTAATTGCTGGATTTTCGGCCCCTGAGCTGTTGACCTGCAGTAACTGTGGCCACTGGAGCAATTTAGTTGAATAGCCCTGCTCTACATCACTGATGTTTAGCGAAATTGTGAGATAATCAGTTCATCAGAATCAGATTTACAAATACTGTATATGAACCCCACCAGCATTTGATTGGCAGAAGTTAATTCATTAAGTTTCACACAAACAAACTGTAGCTCACTTGATGTACATTTCATTAAGACAATGTTGGTATTGTCCTACCAAAATGAAGTTTGTTCACCGGTAACAATAACTCATCTGAGAACATGTGCCCATAGCATAACAACAATGACAAAAGGTGTCAAGGAGTGGTTCCTTCCTAGACAAGGCCCAAACCCTGCAATACAGAACGGGCAACAGCAAAGCAAAGACAACACTACAGACCTGTCCAACCAACCGAAAACACCACCACAAACCGGAGGAAAGCCAGAACGTGCAGGCCGAGGCCACAACGCCGGCCACAGCAAACCCTACTCCAGCAAACAGCAGAAACAAATCCACCCAGCCAACTCATCCCTCGTGACAAGACAACACTAAATGGTTAGCTCGTCGGATGATCTTGAAGTATGATTTTAAAACAGGGTAACTGATTTTGAGTCAAAAACATGCAAGTGCAACGGTTGTCTATTAATCATCATGTAAATTGTTATCGGCTAAATGTCATAAATTATTATGGTTCATGTTTTTTCCAATAATGCCCAACCCTATCCTTCATTTTAGAAGTCAGGCTTGGTGAGAGGAATTGCACTTGACTTGTTAACTGAAGCTGAGGAATAATCATGAGCGCCCCCTACCCTGCAGCAGGAGAACTGGCTGCCTCACATCGAGCCTCTTCACAGCCATTTGATGACACACATGTATACACACATACATGATTTATCAGCTAAACTATGGAAACTCAGGCATATAATAAAAGTATTTAAAATAATTTACCGCTGACATACAGAGGCAGTGTTCCCACAGCGTGACATGCAGCAGTTTGTGAGGGATTGCACAATCCAAGGTGAGGCCTCATTTTAACAGGGAATATATTGTTTCTTTCCATAATGATGATTCGTCTCCTGACCGCAGATCACTGCTCTACAATAATATTCATCCAGAGACATGCTCACTGAGCACATGCAATGAAACAATCACAAAATGCTTCCTACAATAAGACCAGGAACCTACTTTCTAAGATGAGACAGCAGAACTGCATGTCCTACAATCCTTCACATTTCCCCTTTAAAAACAAGTTTTTTTTTTTGGCAAATCATACGTGGAAATCCAACTAAAAGAAGCCAAACAAAGCAAAGAAAATGCCTGAAGCCACTCTCATCCATGTAAACACTCACACAGATCCTCTGTGCTTTAGGAACATATTTGTGAACTTTGTGGCTCCTGGAGCATCCTTCAGTCACTTCAAATCCCCCCAGGCTGGCCTCTGACAGAGCAGAGCAATATCAAAGCCCAGGACCATGTCAGGGCTGCTCCTGCTGGATATATTTTTAATATTTATGCAGACACAAGGAAAAAAAATGTAATAAACTAGAACAACATGTGAAACAAAACAGGATATTGCAGAGAGATTATGTTGTTTCCTTCACGTCCGTGTGTCCCCCCAGCCTTACCCGAGCGGAGGGAACCAAACAAACTTTCTGAAAGTTAGACGCTTTTGTTACCCTTAAAATCTAATAAAATTAAATTACATTTATGGAAAGGACTTGAGCTCTTTTTTTTAAAGAGAAATTTCCTAAAATATTATCCAGGTACAGAGAGTGACAGGCCCACGCCGGGTTCAAAGTCCAACGTGTATGTTGTGATAATGACTTTTTTGTGCCAAGACGCAGCGTGAAGCAAATGCGGCACAGCTGTATGAAAAAAAAGAGTATGTATAGTGTTTGCAGTGAAGGCAGAAGAGAGATGTGTTATGTTTGGATGTCAGCAGAGCTCGGCTTCACGAGTTCCTGCTGGAAGCTGCTGCTGCTGCTGGAAAGATAATAAACGGGATTAGTTTTGTTTTTCTGCAGAATTTGGTCCTAAAAACAGAGCGTCTCATCTGTTTCCTCTTTATGAATAGCTCTAATACTTTAATACTTTTGTTTGTTGCATGAGAACAACAAAAACAAGCAACACAGAGACCCTAAAATAATAAAGGGCTTCGGATTACGACCCAAACATAAGTTGGGTTTACTATAAGTGTTGAGAATCTACAGTAAGTAAAGGGCATTTATTTTTCTCTGGGCCCCCAAGTTTACCTTCTGAAGCCCCAGATCAACATCCATGATCCCTGCTGATTAGAAGTGTTGATTTAAGTTTGAAAACCTTTCACATTCAAGTTTAGGTTCTGTTGAAAAACCCAGGAGAGTTACACTTTAGCGCACCGTACCAGAATCAATACTTTGCATCGTGAAAGTACACAATGAAGCCATTTTTACCGCACTGCTGGGCGGTGACGTGTCTCTGTGTGGAATACGTGCGATCAGAAAATGAAGGTGTGTGTTGCCTCTCGTCACAGACAGAGTCCAGTTGCTCGGCCACAATGAACACAATTGTTCCTGGGTTTACATATGGTAAACATTTTGGGGGAAAAAAATGGAGTTGCACCTCCTGGGAGTGTACCCGTCTACAATATAAACAAACATTACCAGCACTGATTTGCTGTTTGTCACCTGAATGTCAGCCCTTGGCACAGTAAAGACACACCTGCTGAACGCTACAGACCAACAAGAGCAGAAAAAAGATCAATAAAAATGTTTAATACCACTGAGGCCTGAAGATGAATAAAAATGGGAGTGAGGAGCCCTAGTTGGTTCTGATTTAATTAAGGTTGGCCAGTATAAGAAGACAAACAAACTTTATGTAAAATAAAAAACTTAAAATGTCACTAACACGTTTTCATTATTTAGTATAGCCCTAATATATAATTCTAGTTAAAATGTGTACACTTATGTTTTTTTGTTATTAATCTCACTGTTCTTATTTTGCTAATTTTTACATGTTAAATCTAAATGTGTAAATCACAGTTTAAAAGTTAAAGTGCCTGTGACATGCATATTCTTCAAATACAAAAGATCAAAGAAAACATCTTTATATTTAAGAAAGTTGAAATAATACACACCATTAAACCCATTTGGTCCCATAACTGGTATACTGTATTTTCTTTTGAACTTTACTCAGCCAAAGTGAAACAGGAAGTGACATCAAAGGGGAACTCGTTAACAAAGAAAACTCTCTCTTTTGTTTATTGAAACAATATCATTTGAACTCTGACTCTTCATCTCTGATAGAGACTCAAAATAATCTTAAGAAACATCACATTCTTCTCCACAGTCTGGGTTGTCGGCCTTTGTATCAGTGCTCTGTTCACATGCAGACATTCCCCTTTTACATCACTTCCTGTTACTTTACAGGCAAATAT
Organism: Anablepsoides cearensis; assembly: GCA_032275365.1. Taxonomy (NCBI): domain Eukaryota; kingdom Metazoa; phylum Chordata; class Actinopteri; order Cyprinodontiformes; family Rivulidae; genus Anablepsoides; species Anablepsoides cearensis. The sequence continues at coordinate 15,061,458 of JAUBOC010000103.1, read as the reverse complement.
CTCAACAACTGTTCATCTCAGCGACATGACATTTTTTTGCAATATTTTATCAATGTCCTGTTTCTAAAAATGCACTTATATTTAATATAAAAAAGATGTCACAGGCACTTTAAAACTTTGTTACAGAATAATTTAAAATGATGATGAAGAAATTAAGAAACTAATATTAAGTTCTTTTTTCTACTAAAGTGATAAGAAAAATTTGTTAAAAGTGTACATTTAAGTATATCAGAATGGAACACAGTCTTTGTTGGTGCACTGCTTTTATTATGAGGTCATCATCCTGCAACAAAAACAAATGTTAATGCTGCTATCACTGCTAATGCTGCTAAAGATCAACTTGCAGTTGCGACCGGTGTCCTTGCTGCACTTCAAACTGCCGGACTACAGTACTGTTTTCAATGAACACATTTTAAATGTACATTTTTAATGCCTTCTTCAGCAGCGTTAGCAGTATTACATGTAATCATCCTGTAACAAAAGCAGACCCAAAGCTGCTGAAGATGTCATTTAAAATTTCATGAATATGCAGAACAAGTGATGAGTATAAAAACGTTCAAAAAACAGGGAGAAGGATAAATGTGTTTCATCAAACCTGGAAATGATGGTGGTTGCTGTTTTTGGGTCTGTATTTAGCATGTTTGAAAGGCAGGTAACCAGTAAAGCCCTGTCTGCGGTCATTGTGGCGCGAAGGAGGCAGTGGACGGAGTGTGCGCTTCTCAACATATTTGGACTGTCAGAAATAAAAATATCCATCAATTTTCTGTACACGCTTATTCCTTTCAGGGTTGCGTGGGTCACTGGTGCCCATATCCAGCTGTCATCGTGCGAGGGG
>JAUBOC010000103.1:15036727-15048004 GCA_032275365.1 Anablepsoides cearensis | reverse complement strand
GTTAAGCACTTTGTGATGTTGTGTCTGTGAAAGGTGCTATAGAAATAAAGTTTACTTACTTACTTACTTACTTACTTTAAGGTTAGCCCTGATGGATTTGAGAGAAAGCTCATGCTTGAAGGTTAGAAGTTGGAGTATTGAAGCAGCTAACAGCCTTTTATCTTGATCTAACATGTTTCACTCCTTGTAGCATTGATCACATATTTGCAAATAAAATAAAAGGATTCTCATGTTAGCGTCAAAGAGCCACATGTGGCCCCAGAGCCACAGGTTGCAGATCCCTGTCCTACAGGAGGTTAAGGCAGCCACTGTGAGAATGAGGGTGTAGAAAAATTATGCCAAGAATGAATGAATCCAGACTCAATAATTCTTCTGATTACAGCACACCTCCATCTTTATTAAAAGGCTGTGGTTAGCGTGATTACACAGATGCATGCTTCACATAACAGCATGAAGCTCACACTGGAGTTTGAGGTGAGCTTGTGCTGTAAGCGTACACCTTGTTCAGGGCCGCCTCGGGGGGCCGACGATCGGAATCGTGTTCAAGCTGAGCCGCGCTGCACCTCGGCTAAAATGTCTTCCTGACCTCGGTGACTAATAAGTGACTAATAAAGCCGAGCAGACATGTGTCTCCAATCTGAGACGACTTAACCCCTGAGAAACAACACGGTCATTATCCCAATATATTTGGTTATGACTGCATCACCGTACAAAGCATTCCGATCCATACAGTACTGAAAAGCTGAAACCACATCATCACATTGTTATATGTTGCTGTCTCCCTCAATGAGTCCCGCGCTCTCTCACTCGCTCTGGTGTCATTAAAACGCCGCAGACAAAACCCCGGCTTCGCCCATCTGATCAGCAGATGCTCTGAACAGCATTATTAAGTGTAATTGGTGGTAATCTGGAGCAATTTTTTTTATTTTGGTGACACATCATTTTCTATAATTCTCGCCTCTCCCTTTTAAGTCACCTATAAGCGCTGCGTTAAGTGCCAGAGACGAGGCTGCACTTGTGCCAGGGCTTAATGCGTTCAAGTCTTCGGAGACATGCAGGCCTCAATGAGAAGCAGATGTGCAGATGGATGGATGGTTCGCGGGGGAGGAGAGGGGAGCCATCGGAGGTGTACTGTACTGAGGGGCAGGGGTCTGATGCAAGCATCTGAACCCGAGGTGCCAAAACCACAAGACAGATGCTCCTGGAAATCCTCTGTGACGCCTCACCTGGCCTCACTTTGGCTTCATAAATCAAAACATTCAGCACTTAAACTGATAATAAAGATCATTTTATTCCTGTCTGCCCCCCCCTCCCCAACATCTGCTGCCGTCCGTTTTCCTCCATCGTTCCCGTCTTCCAGCGTGAGACAACACGGATGAGTGTGCAGCAACCGAGTGCGGGACTTTGTCGTGGGATGTTCTGGGCTGCACGTCTTTGTCCGCCGCAGATGTTGTGCATTAAGGTTGGAGAAGCCTTTCCCTGCTTCTTTGAATCTCATAACTCATGTCTATATTTGTGTCTGAGGCGTAGGCCCGGAACTTATTTGTTTGCTTAGTAATGGACGTATGATTAAAACCCAAGGGCACAAGTAAATGAAAAATAACAATGTCTGGGAGGAAGCTCTTCTTAAAGCAGGTGCAGAGAAAAAAACAAAAAAAAAAAAACTTTATGAAACAACAGCCGGGGCTCAGAAAATGTCCGTGTTTTTGGAACAGGATTACCTCTAGCTGCAGTCGTGAGAATTTTCATAGGGATAAAATTTATTTATTCTGGATGATAAGAGCTGCTCACAAAATAGTATATTTAGTTCTCCCTGTTTTCTCATGGTTCACTCACATATTAACCCTTTATTGGCAGCAAAACTGCTCATTTCTCTATTAAAGAACAACCTTCAGCTTCGAAAAACAGCTTATAAATGTGAATTAGAAAAAAATGTTGACTGCTCAGTTATTTTGATCAAACCTGCAGAAAAAAGCAGTTGAAATATATTAAACACTAAAATACCAATATTAGTTGACTATTTTAAAGAGTTCAAGTTTTAATACAAAAAAGCTGAGGGTGATTTGAATAACAGCTGAAACTTCAATTAGCAGAAATATCTGGAAAATGAAAAAAAAATTAAACAAAGAATGGTTGAAAAAGCAGAAGAGGCCTAAAAAAGGATGCAGAAGCAGACAAGGACACATTAAAAGAGAAAAAGAAGGTAAAAGGTAGCAAAAAAAGAAAACAAAAAAAGCTCATAAAAACTAAAATAGACAAAGAAAAGGGTCTGAGCTGAGCTGTCAGTCAAAAGTCTAATAATGTCTCACCCAGTCCAAAAAGAAAAAAACTCACTACGAAACAAGATGCAATAATTTACCAAACACCTCCTCTCCCATCGTTCAGATAATTAGAACTTTGCACTTGTGCTTGTCACCACCTGCTGGCAGCACTTTGTCACTGGTGTTCACTCACATTCCACTAATTTTAAATAAAAGTGATGATGAGAGAAAAATCAATACGACATGAGGAACATAAAATAAAAATGTCATAGCAGTTTGCAAAACACTATTGTATAAACCATCACATCACACATCACACCACTACCCAGCAGGAATAGCAGAATGTTTCTGCAGGTAAAGTAGTATTACAATACTGCTGCTTCAAGTTAAACCAGACAAAGTGCTACAGCTAGTTGCTGCTGCTCCCAAGGGTTAAAAAAAAAACAGCAAGTGATGATGTTTTCTGGATAATTCACTTTGGTCTTGGCCCACCTCGGAGTAACAGAAAGGTTCATTGCTCTGGCATTAATTAAACTACATTTCTCTAAATCAAAGTTATTCACAAAGCTATCTACAACAGGTAAGATGTTTTTTACTCATAACTTTTCTGTAGAAACCACAGATCTGAAGTATTGCTTTAGGATAAAACTTTAAATGACAGATACAGTTTGACGACTGTCTGGGAGGCTGGTAAAAACATCCAAACCTGTGATGGATTTTTATTTTTCTCACAAGCACAAGCGTATCATGTGTCTTATAAAAGTCAAACCTCTTTGGAAAACTTATTGTAAACACAGAAAAACATGAAAAGGAAATGAAGAGCAATAAAGCCAGCTGCTGCCACAACTTCAGGCTGACACTGTCTGTGACAACAAGACTGTCCACAGATCTGTACACTGTGAGCATTTATCCCAGACAAAGGTTTACAAAGAACCAAACCACATCCTGTGATCTGACAGCAAAGCCACACGACTTCAGGGTTCAAACACAAAGCGTACAAACACGAGTCAGAAACCAGAACCAGGGCCTGACTTGACCAGACGGGACAGATAGGACTGGGAACGTCTTGGATGGTGAACAACACTTTTAGAGAGCTGCTCAGAAACATGGTTTCTGGAGTGGGACCGAAGGAGGGGCTTCAAAGTCGCACAAGAGGTGGTTCTGTTTGGAAGGGCCGCAGTTAACACTGTCAGGGTGAAGAAGTTACTCAGAGAAGGTGGTACATGTGAGTTTGTTCACATTTGAAACGGATTTTTATCATTTCTTCAAACAACAAATCACTTTTTCTTACAAAGTCTGTAAAGTTAGCAATGATTTAGAGCATTTGAGCATTGATGCATTTCATTCTGCCATGAAGGCTGGGATTTCTTCAAAAAACAAAAGTCTTGTTTTGTCTCTTTAATATCAAAACAACAGTTTTTTTTTTTACAGAAATCTTAGTGAAAGCAGATGTTTTCCCACCACAGAAATGGTCTAATACATGGTGATGAGTTGGTAAATATTTGATCAGCAGATTTAATCTTATGTTGAAAAACGTTTAGGGTCATTCCAACCGGAGGGCTAACAGTGGCACATTTCCATCAGGTTCTTGTAATGTAATATTCTTTCAAATAAATCTGAGAAAACATGATTTTTTTTAAAAAAAAAAAAGAGACAATATGCTCATGTGATAACTGTTTTTGGAAAGCAAAACCATTCTGCCAAATTTGAAAAATCTGTAGTTGCAAAACAGAAAAAAAACACATTACTCTAAACAATAGTGTAATTAATTTTTAAACCAAAGGTTGATATTTGGATCAGTTCACAAAATAGATGATTGATACGGTGAGAAAAATCAGTTTACTTCACCAAGATAATTTACCTAAAATTAGCATAATTTGATTAAATGTGTATCGCCCACCACCGTGCACACAAACATCTCATCAGATTTGCTTGTGCACTAAAGGACTCTCAGCTTCCATCACATCAAACTGTAGCTCAATATTTGAGAATATATTTTTGTGTTTGCTGATGACATTGACACAAAATGTTCAACAGTCACAGATGTTTCAGTGAGTTCCCTAAAGTTTCATTGGGATGTTATGTTTTGGCCCAAAATAGCAAAAAAAAAAGGTTGTTTATTTCTGTTCATATTTTGCTGTTTCTTCTTCTTTGAGCTGCTCTCAGTGAGACATTGTCAGCCTCACTCATCCTCCTTCTTTTTTTGTCAGTGACCGGTAAATTATCGTCCAAAGATTTGGTTTGCCCAAAACTCACAAATCTGTCCAGCCAGAACCCAATATTTACAAGCAAGCGCAGATCTGTAAGAGGATTCGATAAAACACAGATGGCAGGAAATGCCTCGGAAATGACAGTGGTCAGAGTCAAACCGCACGACACAAGAGCATCTTCGTGCAGCGGAGGCATCAAGGCCCACCTGACAGGAACGCTCCCTTCTTGTCGCCCAGCACCACCTACCGCTGTCAATAACAGTTTTACAAGACAGCAGATTTATACGACTTGTATAAAACAAGTGATCGCCTCACAGCAATTACTGCACATTTCCTAATGGTTTCGAAGCAGCAGCGAGGGAGGGGTAAATGACTAGTTGGGGAAAACGTCTGGAGGTAAATCGCCTTGATGGTCGGTGGTCCGACTGAGAGGCTGAATTTAAGTGTTTGTAATTAGCTCACAATTAAATGGAGCAACATTTGAAAATGATTATTCTGTTACCTACACACAGAACCGTCTGGTCCACTCCGAGGGGATGCTCGTTGTTTAAAACAAGGGCCAAACCAGATGTTTAGAAAACCAAAAGGAGACTCCAGTTTCACTTCCTACTTCTTTCTAACTTTTTTGTTGTTCTAGAGCAGGAAGAATAATGGAATGGTGCTTTGTGAAAAGGATATGTTCATAGCGTGCATAGTAATTGCTTTGGCTTTTGAAGTTTCTGTTTGAAGCTGGGGTCAGAGCCTCTCCAAAGTATACACAGTGAAGATTAGTTAAGGTGACTGGGGGTTTCAATTCAATCTGAAAAGGCAGCTCTTTGAAGGAAATGAGTTGTTCAAAAGCTCGCTGTTTGCTATGACAGTAGAGGCAAAAGGTGGAAATTTTATTTTTGAAATGATTGACAGCGAAATATTTTTTTTTTTATAATTTTATCCAAGTTCATTGAGCCTTAACCTTAACCTGTTTACACTGTAAAACAGTTTTTTGCTTGCTACTAATATTCTGTCAGTGTGATAAACTTCTGGTGAAGTTAGTATTACTAATAATTAAAAAAAATGTATTAACAACAAATAAATGCTTAATTGAACATTTCAGGTGAATTTATATGAAGCCATTGAAGGATTTTTACCTCCGCCAAGGGAGGAGGTAATGTTTTTGAGTGTGTATGTCTGTCTGTCCATCTGTCTCTCTGTGGACAAAATCACTCAAAAACTTATGGATGGATTTTCATGCAATTCTTACCGCAGGTGGGTATTGGCCAAAGGTACACACCATTAAATTTTGGTGATGTTCCGGATCACGATGCAGATCCAGGATTTTTTTTTTTTTAATTCGAGCAAATCAACCAGGCTACGTAAAGTTTAATTACATCAGATGCATGTCTGTAGGAAACAGGAAGTAGAAGTCGCAGACTCGCTGAGACTACTTATCCCAGGACAGTGGAGAGAGGTTATCAGGAACGTGTTGCTATTATTGGGAAAGTTGTAATTATTCTGTTATCAACTAGTTTTGGTGATGTTACATGCCGTATGGAGAAATAGAAAAAGAAATGTGATTCCCTTCATGTTGCAGAAATAACTGAGAAGACGCCAACAGCGGAAGGAGGGTCTAGCTGCAATGGCGGGTGCAGCCGAGCCGAAGCTGGTACCGGATCGGTACCGGACAGAGAGCAGGAACAGCTGATCAACCATGTGAGGTAAATATTCGCTAAGTCAGAACTTATTCGGCAAATGTGTTTCCATCTCTCCTTTTGTGCATTGAGGCTTTTTCAAAAAACCCAAAAGCGAGTGTATCAAATTTTGCGAATTAGAGGAAGTTTTTTTTTAACCATGCCGTTTCCATTTACCTTTTCTGATGCGATACTTCCAAATGTGCATTAAAAAACATTGATGGAAACACAGCTTGTTGCATGATTTATTGAATCATGAAGCAAGATGATGATACAATCTGGAATCCGGATCTGGTGATCCAGAACACAGAAAAATATAGGGAATAGCAAAAAAAGGGCTAGAGATATGCAACTAAGACCAAATTATAGCTGAATCAGTACTGAATCCGTACGGCACCAGCACATTTGATGTAACTTTATCTGTTATGGAGATGGATCCAAAAAATAAAAATAAAACCTCCATTAACTAGGGATGTGGACAAATTTCTTACACCAATATTAAAATCTGACAGCGGATTAAAAAAGAACATTACAAACCATAATAATAACACCAATGTGATTATCTCCAGTATGAGGGAAGTTATTGTTGATGTTTGTTTAGGTGAAATCAGGAACAGGGATTTTTTGAAGGATTATTCATTATTGCAGGATAGGGGAGATTGGCCTCTGGCAGAGGTTTGCACTCTCCGACTGCTTCTAGTTTTCTTTTGTGTTACCTAAAAACACTTTGAGGAATAGTTGTTGAACCAGGCAATAGAGACAGTAGAACAGATGCTGTGTTTGAGGTTCATGTATTTTTTTACGAAATCGGCTTTAACATAAGGATATTCAATCTGCATCTGATAAAAAAACTGTGTGAGGAACATTTAAAAAGAATACTTTGTATGAGGACAGTCAATGCAAGGATTATTCTGGTTGGCAATTCTGCAAGAGTATGCGTGGAAATTCAAAAAGTATTGCAAGGTTTTGTTGGGGGGGGGGGGGCTAGCGAGAAATGCTGTCTTATCCAGAACAAATTTAATGAATCAAAAGGCTGGAAAATATTTACAAGTTTAAACAACTTTTTAAATATCGACACTTTCCTAAAATAATTTCAGTTTTTTTGTTTGTTTTTTGTTAAGGAAACTCAAAAATACTTAACCAAAAGTGTGTAATATGAGTTTTTTTTAGGATCTTGTCAAAGAAAGAAAGAAAGAAAGAAAGAAAGAAAGAAAGAAAGAAAGAAAGAAAGAAAGAAAGAAAGAAAGAAAGAAAGAAGTTTACAGAGCTGGATTTTCAGTCAAAATTAAATAATGTCAAGAAAAAAGTATTTTTTGGTAATTTTTTATTCCCTGTTTTGTGTATTTCTGAGTTGAAATAACATGTTTGATTTTATAGTGCAAAATAACTTGCAGCATATACAGAACAAGAATATAATTGTAGCAAATTGACTAACATTTTTGACTTATTTAACAAAGCAACTAAACATCAAAAAACTGCCAAAGGAAATAAATGAGGCTGAAAAGTGACAATAAGCTGGCTGGAAGACTTTCATCTGAAGCATTACAGGACTGGAATTTTCCTAAATATACAGAACAAATAAGAGAGGGCCTCAGGTTTACCACTGAGCAAACCTGTGTTGAGTTTCAAACCACACATACTGGAGGAAGTCAGCAATATCATTCTTTTATTGTGTGGGGGGAGTCCACCCCCACCCTCAGAGAGAGAGAGCACACAATCATGCTACCCTGGGTAACCTGAGATGGACCGTCCACCAGAAACTATATAGGACTACAAACATCAAACAGACAGCCAGAATGCTGCAGCTCAGAGTAAATCCACAACCTCAGGAAGAGCTCTCTGTTGGTCCCACTAGGCCCTGGCAGGTCCAGGGACCAAGGCACAGCAGAGCCCAGTAAAAAACCCAAAGTGGTACCGAATGACACCTATGGAGACACACTGAATGTTGTGTGGTGAGAAGTCAGTAGACAGCTATTTACACAGACAGGAGCCCAGCGTGTTGGAATGGACAGGGCCACCATCAAAGCGTTTATGAGGAAATATATTCTAAATGTATTAGACGTCCTGCCCTCAAATGTTTTCCTGCTCTGGAGCAACGAGAATCCTGTTGTTATGATTTCTGCTCTCACCATGTGAGGCAGTCATACATCTCAGCAGTAAATTTACTCCACACACCACCTTTAATTCTTATTAATGTGTCCATCATACCACCCACAACCTGGACAGATGTAGGACTAAAGGTAAACTAAAGATTTTAATTTAAAACAGGAACTCAGAATTTTTAACTCAGTTTTTTTTATACTGGGCAAAACAGTCTAATGACAATTTGGTCTTAATGGTGGTATGTGTTTGTGTTGTATAGGATTAGTTATGGCTTGAAGGTAAAGCAGCAATAATGTGTGCAGGTTTTTGATACCTGGTGGGGATGATTTTTGACAATTTTCCTGGTAAACAGCCTGGCGAGGACCCACTGAAGCCTGGTCCCCATTGGCACAAATACTGTTGGTGGGTCGGGATTCGGTTTAAGACTAAGGTTTGATTTGAGTTTAGGCGTTTAGGGTTAGGTATGTACCTGCAGTTAGGGTCAGGTATGTACCTGTGAGGTTAGGTTTAGGGTAAGGGGTTAAGGGTTAGGCTGTATAAAAGACCGGTAAATGAATGGAAATCAATGCAAAGTCATAGAGTCAGGATTAGAGTTAGTTGTTGTCATTTTCTACACTTTTCAATTAAATGACAACGGGCTCCTTCTCCTTGTTCTCATCTCATCAATAACTGATGTGAGAGGGGAATGTGATGCAGAGGGACCCTAACTAATCGTCAGTATGTGAGGAGTTGGTAGTGAGAATGTGTTGGTTTTTTGCGTGTGTATTACTTAGGGGACCACAGTTACTGAAAGCCTACAGCTCAGAGCCAGACATCCAGCAAATAAATAAACACTTTTTTAATTTATTTAAAATATCTCGTTTAAAATCAATTTGATTAAAAAGGAATCTATCATATTTTCTGGTTTTAAATCTATTTTTCTAAAAATGTATGTTATTGGCAGACAGACAGAGTTGTATAACCCTGTCATAGATCATCTATAAAACATAATTGCCACTCTGACTGAAACATTTGTTAGGGGTAATACCAGTTTTTTTCAAACTGAGTATGAGTAAAAAATACTTTAGTTATTATACTTCCTGATACTGCTGAGTACCGATACCAAGTACTTACTGAGTTAGAACCTAACCATTAGACAAAGATGTTAAAAACACATTTATTTAAAATAAAAGTGTCTCTCCTTCCTTACAGGCCTACAGTCCCTCTGACTGGATCAAATCAAATATACTGTTGTAACATTTTACAACAAATAAAAATAAATAAAACTTTATTTCAACTTGAATTAATTTCTTAAACATGAAACTAACAAATGTTTTGCTTGAAATGTAAACTGTAACACTTTTAATAGAGTATCAATACCAGCAACCAAGTATCAATACTGGTATCAGTTTTGAGTATCGGGGCATTTTAAACGGGTACTTGTAAAAACACTGGGACACCACATTTGTTTTTCAAGTCTAACAATTGTATTTATTTATTTATTTATTTAATGAACGCGTCGACAGGCTGCATAGAAGCCACTCACAGGCCGAAAGTGGCCCACAGGCCACCAGTTGGATAGCCCGGTCTTATATCATATTGCATATCATCTCACATGTGGTAAAGACAGCATGCAAAAAAATAATAAAACTGTACAGAAACTTGTGTTTTGTGTTTTATACAAGAAATAAATCCAGAATAAAATTTAAATCAGTTTGTAATTTATAAGTGAAAATTGTTGTGAAGCCACACATTGACCTAAACAGTGAAACATCTCAGGTTCTTTACAGAGTTAGATTTGTAATAAAAACACCAGGGAGATTTTTCATTCATCTCAAAAATGAGAGCAATTTAAAAGCTACACGCAGCTGACGTCATAAAGTCTAAACTTTAAGCAGCAAGAGGAGAAAGTCCTGCTGCAAACGATCTGACCTCCACAGAACCCTGATCCCAGTCTGGGATTTCATAAAGACACAGGAGACACTCAGACAGCCCCCTCCTCTTAAATCTAGATTATTAGGTTGTTCCAGGCATCTTGGAGAAGCCACAGTTGATTCTGTGGTTTCAGCTCGTCGCGGCATCTACACCAAATCTAATTTGACTGTTGAGAGCTTTGTGTGGCTACAATCATCTGTAGCAAGGACTGCTGAATACACAGCTTAATACATTTAGGGAACACAGGCAGCAAAAGGATCTTTGGACAGAGATGTCCTCAAGATTATTGCCAGACAAGAGATAAAGCAAATGTCTGGTATAATTTCCATCACACATATTCATCATAAGATGAATAAATGAACTAATGTGGGAAAATAAATAAGTTGTCAGTACATTGTCCAGTCCATGTTCTGCATCAAAAGAGTGGGAAACAAACATTAAATCTACGAGAGTGATACTTTTTAAACAGAGAGGTCAAACGCAGTTACACAAGGGGGTCAAAATCCAAAACTTAGTCCAAGTCAAGGGTCAGTTTCTATTAATATTTATTTAAAAAGTTAAACAACAAAATATTATAATAGAGATACGAATTTCTTTTTTCAAATTATGTTTTAGAACATACATAACCTGAGATAAAAAAGATTACATTTGAAAATACTAATCATAAGGCCTTTTTTTGTACTTTATTCTCTATCAACAACTTGTTTTATTTAGATACATTTTATTACAATCCAACAAAAAGGTAAAAAAAAAAGAAAATCCTCACTAAAAGTCCAATTATTTGATGATAAATTAAGAAAAGAGTACAGTAAAAAGATAATTAAAGTCAACTCTCTCATCTCTTTTTCCACACCAAAATCAAAGATTACTGAAAAACTCAAGCTTAATTTTCGTAACATGAAAGTTGACCAACTTACATGAGAAGAATGTATTAAATACAGAGACAGAAAAAGCAAACTATTTCACATTTAAATGATTACCTTTGAAACCGGATAAACTGTTAACACGGGCTGGATTTGGCCCGTAAACCTTGAGTTTGTCTGTGCTTCAAAAGGAAAAAGGTGACGGTTGTTGCTTGATCATTTTTTGTATTCATGTGCAGTAACAAGTACAGTTTATGTG
>JAUBOC010000103.1:15018522-15029625 GCA_032275365.1 Anablepsoides cearensis | reverse complement strand
TCACTACCCACGGCAGGAATATCTGCTATGATTATCTTTAGAGTCATTACCATAATCTGGACGTCCTTAAGATTGTCAGAAGGGCAAAAAGGATTATCTTTAAGTGTGACGCTGGCCTTAGATTCAGCCTGGAACAGACTGGGCTGTTTTTTGTTTTGGTTTCATGATACGAGCTCGAGGCTTTTGACTCTGAGGCCTGTGCTGTGTGAACTGGTGAAACTGATTGGAGCAGAATGGCAATAAAGATTTTTAAAGATATCTAAGTGGGTTTCTGCTATTATTCAGACTTCCATTTTTGATTGACGTTGATTTCTACACCTTAGTTCTGCTGCTGTAGACTGCTGGAAGACAAACTGACCACATTCCCTCACTCTGCTGCTGCCTTTAGTCACTTTCCTCTACATGTTTGTTGTTCTAATTATTTCTATCAATAATATGTTTTTTATTTGTCTCTCTTCCAGAGGAAAATACACCTGGACCAGTCCCTCTGTGTTTCTGTCTTTTTCCTGTCCTCTCAAACTCATCCAGTCTGTCCTGAGCCTGGTTCTGGTTCTGCTGGAGGTTATTCCTGTAAAAAGGGAGTTTTTCCTTTCCACAGTCGCCAATGTGCTGCACAACCCGCTGGCTTCTTTATATTGATTGTTTTTTGAACAGGGACCTGAGAGGATGTTTGCTGCGACTTGGCGCTATACATGCATAAACTGAATTTAATTGAAATGAGTAAAAATGGTCGCCACACCTAATCAGACTTAGAAAACACAAAAACAGTCATAACTTTGTGGTAATAACTGAGAAACAAACTTTGAGCTCTAAATCTTTGGCTCCTCATTGCGGTAAGCGATGTTTACTTTTGTTAATGATATATTCTTGCCATCTTTTTGTTGACTACAAAACTTTTCAAACCGTTAGCTGTTCATCAGTATTGGCACTTCTGCCTTATAAATAAAGTTGTACATTCTGTTCTGAAACATGCAACATGTGGCTGAACACTGTCACAACAGACTTCAAGCCAAACGCAATCTGAAAAAAAAAAAACTCAATTTGTGTGTCCATTGATAGGTTTTAATTTGGTCTCTGCTCAAATAAGCCAACAATGAATAAATAAATCACAATAACAAGAAAGTGGCTTTTTTTATTTTCCAGGTGAAAGTTCAAAATGTCCACTTTGTGCTATAAAACCCGCACAAATCAGCTCACTGCTACAAGTCCTGACACATAATGTTTGTGTTAAGCCGTGTATCATAGGAGCCGACTTCTAAGGTCTGAAAGTTATTGGTAAGCATGTTAATGAAGAGTACATACTGAGGCTATTAGTCAGCACAATGTGGAGCCATTTAACACTCTTTCTGAGCCCCATGATTGGGAGTTCAAATGAAGAAAAAAAGCCTCTAAAAAAAGTGAATCAATGACCTGAACACTGTTTTCTCAGGAATTTGTTAAAAGATGATGAAAAGAACAGAGCTCGTTTTTAAATTCATAATGTAAATCAGACGTAAAGCATCACGATAACATACGTCACTCAATGTTTCCAGTGGGAACTTTTGAACAGTTCATCTGCAAAACTCATTCTCCTGTGCCAAAAGATAGAATCCAGCCAGCTTCTTTAAAAGGGCAGCCAAATCAGTAAAACAGGTACAAACTATTATCATTTTAGATCCCTTTGACTCTTTTAGCAGCTCGTCTGTCAAGCTCTATTTAAGAAAAGAGTCTGGCATGACAAACAGAAGGAGGAGAATAAACAGAAAACCTGTTTTTGCTGCTAATACGTCTCTGTTGTCCTCAGTTTCTTCTTGAAAAAGGAACAAATATTAGAAAGTGATGTCATGTAGATTAACAGGAAAGTTGTTAAAGGGAAAAAAATACCAAATATTTTTGGAAACAAGCTAAAGGTTCCTGCACTTTGAGCTATTTCAGTGTTTTATGAGAGGTTCTCATACAGAAAGTATTCCCACACAATGATGTCAAGAAGTCGTCCACAACACCACATAAAAGGAAATTGCATCTTCTTATCGCTGTACACCATCTCAGATTTTAACTTTCTAAAGAACAATCTTTCTTCTCAAATAGAACTCTCTGTGAAGATAACCTGAGCGCTGGCTGCAGATTACTGCAACAGAACTTTATTAACATCCGTTCCTGGGCCTGGCAAAGCTCCCAGAACCTGAACGCAACGGCATTCCCAGAGAAATCCATGTCTTCTCATCACGTAGACCTGCGCTGTCCTTTTTTTGTTTTGTTTTTTAAATGTTAAAGCAATCCTTGAAGGAATGCATATCGCCCACTGCTCTACATGCCAGAGTTATTATCTGGTGCTAAAAAAGTCTCAGCTAATACCCCCAAACTTTAGATTCATATCTGTAACATTGATTAGCTTATAGCCAATATTGTTTAGCTACGTCTGATCAGCTGAGACGGCTGTTTTGACCTGGATTGGCTCTAAATGTTTTACAACCAAAAATTACTTTTGCTAAAATCTCTCAAGTGGTTCATGGGACATTTTGCCATCATGAGACAACTGTCTCCAACAATTAACTGCAGTTTAAAAAATAAAAATCTTGCACAATCAGTTAACCCTCAGAGTATGTGTTGGAAATGACTCTCAGTCACTAACATACCATATATTAGCTGCACATCCATAAAACAAGTTGAGTTATAGTCTTAGAGCTCATGCTTTGGTCACTTTGCTGTGGCAGATATCTATCTTGATTGGGATTAACAGACAGTTGTTGATGCACAGTCAGGACTTTATGAGAGTTTCATTAAAATCCTATGGCACCCTGAGGGTACATCTTTTTTTATTTTATTTTATTTTATTTTATTTTATTTTATTTTATTTTATTTTTATTTTATTTTATTTTATTTTATTTTATTTTATTTTATTTATTTATTTATTTATTTATTTATTTATTTTTGAGTGTTACCCTGCAACACTTTCTGCTTTCCCTCACAATACTTTTCATGTTCTCTCACAATACTTTTGCGTTACCTTGCAAAACTTTTGCGAACTTGATGTAATTATAATGTTTTGTATTCATTGTACTAAATGAGACTTTTGTTTTGAAATATCCTGTGTCACCAAGTTAGGGAAGTTGACAGTGATATTGAGTGGCTGCATGTGTTTAAATACCTACATTCAAAACACAGATGTAGTGGATTTATTATTTTTTTAATTATGTCAACTGGTTCTACTCACTTTAGGTGAGTAAAGGTAATGTATTTACTTTACATTTACTTAAAGTACTGTAAATAGTAAGTATTTTTTAATAAATCAATTGCATCTGTTTTTTGAGTGTATATATTTTATTTACAGTATGTACTGTAACTCCACACGTGGTTTTGATATGTATACACTGAATTTAAGTAGTAACTCCAGTATAATGATGTGCATGTGAATTTAATAAGAAACTGGCAGGCACAGCAGTAAATAACTTTTGCGAGGGAACGCAAAGCTTTTGCAAAAGTATTACAATGTAACACAAAACATAAATAAATAAAATACCCCAATGTCCCTTCGGGGGCTCTGTAAAATTCCTCCGCTGGTTCAGGAAATCTTTCGCTAAAGCTCGAAACACAAAAACACATATAGACACACACACACACACACACATGCACACACAGGCAACAAGATTATTAATTCTTGATTTCAGCAGTGGGCAGAGACACAACAATGTGATACATTTTCATTTTAGATGCAGTTTAATTAAAGTTCTAGCTTCAAGCCACATTGAACCTATGCATGTAGTTTGCTTGAAAATATAACACATTTAAAAAAAATACAATTATAGATCCTAGCTTCTAATAAAACGTAGAAAGACCTTACTCTCATCTAAATATTTTGAGTTCAAATCAACCAAATACCAAAAGATTTGCAGTGAAAGATCCATGAGCAAGCCAGAGGAAAAACATTTTCATCAAAGCAGCCTTCATTTCTTCATTAGTGTGTGTGTGCTTATTAGTCCTGGTAAGGAGGTTATTACAACATGTGACTAAACAGAATAACTTATCCTTCCAGAACTTTATATTAACAAGCACTACTAAAGTATATAAACTGCACTGTTGGATTTTATAATGTCTTTCATCACTCCTCTGGGGCAGCAGCAACCAATGGTGCAGTGAGCTGACTGGGTACTGCCCCATGGCAGCTTCCTGGCACAGACAGAGTACAAGAGAGAGGATAAAACTCTGCTTTACTGGCTGCACTAATGAAGGCATTAAACCAGCATCGGCTTCATTGTGTTTGCCTTTTTGTTTTGTTTTTTTGACCACTCGGCTGGAGCCAATGTGTGATTGGCTGCTTGAGTCATTGCTGACCTTGAGTTTAAACAAATTCAGGCCCAGAGTTCAAACCTTTGAAACTGTTTACAGTGCTCTGATTCACACTTTGATTTGTTTGTCATGTCTTGATCGGAAGAAGTCTTCATCATAGATAAGATGCGGATAGTTTGAAATGAGACTGAGTCAAGCTCATAAGGTAAAAAAAACATCTACACCGTCCCAGTTCTTGGGTTTTACATATCAGGACATTAGAAACACATTTAAATCTGTGTAGAAAACACACAACAGAATCGTTCATACTGTCAGCCAAACTGTGTGGAAAAACTAAGTCCAGCACTGCTGCTTCCATAGGTTTTAATAGGAAAAGTAGCAGTCAGGTGTTGCTTAGAAGTTTTGGCAGTTTGCTGCTCTGGAGCACACAGGTGTGTGTTTAACATGATGCCAAGGGGACAAAACACTTATATATAGTTATATTTGGTCGCCAATCTGAGGAGGGTTATGAGATTCTTTTTTAACTATTTGGAAACAAACACAGAAAGAGTGAAGAACATTTAAGAAGGCTCCAATTTTTTTTTTCTTCTTTATTTTGCACCAAGAGGGAAGAGGGAAAACCAATTTCGTTGCACAAATGTAAAAGCATAATGTGTAATGACAATACAGGTTCATTCATTCATTCATTCATTCATTCATTCATTCATTCATTCATTCATTCATTCAAATCTCAGGAGTGGAGGTCCCAGCAAATTCACTCTGAGGCAGAGAAACGCTCAGAAAAACTGCAAAAAAATAATTCTAAAAGATTCCACAGACCTCAAATAGCAGATTAAAAGATTCGTGACAGCAAAGTTAAAAAGACTAAAGTGAGACGTGTTTAAAAGGATGCCAGGTAAAAAGGTTTTCTCACTAAAAATATTATGGCACCAAAGCTGCATTTGAATAAACCCCAAAACTTCTGGAACAAAGTCCTTGTCCTCGGCCATATTTACCATGACATATTTGTAAAAAAAAACACCTTGTACCGTTAGGCTTGGTAGTGGAGGGGTGATTATCTGGGCTTGATTTTCCACCACTAGGATTGGGCGATACTGGCAAAAATATTAATCATGATTATTTGTGGCATTTAGGATGATTAATAAGGCTCTCAATTTGTGATCTTGGAGTGAGATTTCTAGCTGCTGACAGCCCAATCATTGTTTTGAAGAGACTTTTTATTTTGAAAAATATCCGGGTTATGTATTAATACAAGCAATACAACAAGTATTAGATGGTAGTTGCCCTTGCATGTTTTTGGCTCTAAATCAGTTCCCCTGTGTTCTTAATAGTGTTTTGCAGTGTGACCAAAATTTAATATCACAGTATTTTTAACAATGATCTGTATCACAGTATTATTGGCTGATGTTAAAATGTACAAAAGCTGCTTATTGATCAGTAAACTGCAGTCAGCTGAAGTTACTCTCTTTCTGCAACACAGAAACTATGTCTTAACTTTTTTTTTAATGTAGCCCCTACCTCTGTCTGTGTCGTGTTTTCCTCTGTCTTTTCTTCCTTCCCTGGTTGTAGACATTATTCACGCACTCTGGGCTTATTGTCAGTTGTGAATGACGAGGGTTCATTATCAGGGAAATTAACTTCATTCATGAAGTCTATCTTTGCACGTCACTGAAAAGTTGTATTCTACAATCAGCGATGGTGAAAATGGGAGATTTTTTTTTTATTTTTCGTCAGTCAGTGTCAGGGGATTTAAACCGATTCATGTCATAACAATAATAAAAACAGTTTTGGGTACAAACCGGTATACCGCCCACCTCCAGTTTTAAAATTATACATATCAGTCAAACTAACTTTTACATTTTACCAGCCACAGCCCGCCCCACATTATCCCTTTCCTGCTCTTAATTTGCTGCTCCTGAGGGACAGATTGACTGAGTAAATCGTGGATTCTGCCATATTTCACTGGAGGAGAGTTTTCTGTAGCCAACATGGCTCCCCTCGTACTCCAGTTTGTGGTGGTGTTTTAGGTGATTAAACAACATCATAGCGTTGCTGTTAGCTCCACATTACCGTTAGCGCCACGTTAGCGCTTCCCGCCTTTCCACCACACATCCACACTTCAAATTGTGTCACTCAAAAATATGTCATCATCACGCTGCACTAATCGCAAAGTGGCAAATATCAACCTGACAGTTTTTCTGATGATTAATTACACACAATATGATTTTATTCCCAATCTTAGCCGCTACATGACCTGAGCTGAGTCACAGAGCTGATGATGAAATTACAATAAGTTTAAAACAGATCTTTTTTTTTTCCTCATACTAAAAACCCCAGAGTTAAAAGAGAGTGGGCTTTACGGAGGTCGGTGAAACTTGCTCTTTGCGTTCACATCTTTTCTTGTTTCTGTAGCTGACAGCTCCCAGGGCTCAGGGGGCTCTCAGCAGCGTGGAGGACGGCCGTCCTGACTGCCACGTTCAAACGGAGTGGATTTTTCTTTGATGGAGCGCACCAGCATCGAGCCAAGAACAGCAAGTGGCACAGCTGAGATGTAAATCACAAAGCCACCCATGTTCCATGTCCTACAGAGAGACGTCTACAGACATGCGGTCAACTGTGGGGCATACCTGTCTGAGAAACAGGAAAATCACAGAAATCTCTTTATCTTTAGAGTTGATGTTCACAAACAAGAAGCTGACAGCTTATTTTTCTATTCAGCTAAAAATAAAACTATTAAAGAGAAGCAACTGTGCAGCTGTATTTTTTTTTCTTGATTAAACTGAGGCCCAGTATACATATCGTGTCGTGTTCCAGGGATATTTCAACACTTACTCAAACTAGATTATATTTTGGGACGTATTGGCAGAGTCAGAGTCCGAATGCCTTTGGTTAGAGTAAGATGCCATGCTTCTCTGGTAACACAAGAATGAGAAGAACTCACTCTGAAGTCTTGAACAGTGACAGAAACGAACCAAGACGATGAAATTCGAGCGTTTTTGTGAGTGTTATCTGTATAAATCTGCCTCTAAATCCAACTCGAGTTGAGCTGATGCAACACTTTTCTTCTCACGTGCAGCTCCGGCCAAGTTCAGTGTGATTCAGCCGAGCAGATGCCAGCGAGGCTGCGCTCTCCCTGCTGAATGTGACTCAGGAATTGCTCCACATTCCATTACGGATTCAACCCTCACCCCGGGTTTGCAGACAGGGGTTTACAGGAACGCCGCTTGCAGAATCATCGGCAGCAGCACGTCTGCGCTTTATGAATCAGTGGAACATGCTGCCAACATTACAGCCTGCGACACCCTTCCCAGACGAAAAGCTCACATTTACCCATAATTCGCTGCTTAGCTCATCCAGAACACAAAGACGTGGGTTGAGCCTTTTTGGCTCGTGGGAAAGTGGTGACGAGTGAGAAAACTCCTGGGGAGATTGTTACGATTACCGATACACAAACAGGTCAGCATGGAAGGATGAAACACAATGTTCTTAAACATAGTTTACCAGTGACACTAACAAAACGAGATATAAAAATAATGTCTCTCAGCACAACCGATCAGCATCTGCCAGAACACAGCTGCCATGAGTTTGACATACATACGATTTTGTGGCACAAAAAGACCAACAGTAACAACGAGACTTGTTTCAAAAGATAAATAAAGGCAGGATCGGGTCCAAACGGAGGTTAGAGCTGGAGTGGAGAAGAAGCCAAATGGTGGGACTGAGGCAGCAGGGTGCACGGAGGAGACGGAAACAAGACTTGGAGAAGAAAACTGTGGCGGCATTTTTTAAATATCTGTTGATTTTGAAAACCTGAGTCCTCACACATGATGATAAAAAAATCATAGATCCTACAGTGTGTGGACAACACACTAAACAGATTTTACTCACAAACATCCAGACGTCAGACGGGAAATATCACCATCACCACGACGAGAACCTCAGTGTTGCTGAGTGAGTTTACTGGCAGCACATTAAATAAAGTCATCAAGGAGATTCTCTCTTTTCCTCAAAACCGGCAGGAGAAACTTCAGAGTATCAAACGATACTCATAGTTCATTCACACCTGATATTTGGATTTTCTAAACAGGAATCAAGAGTTTTTTTGTTGGACGCTAAATATTTTCTTTGCTAGTGGGCTGAAGTATTTATAGCTCAGTGGTCAATGAAATGATCAGCTGGTGTTCTAAGCACAAACACAGGAGTTTTACTATAGAGTGGTCAAAGTATATCCACAATACAATAACTATGCACACACACAAAGATTGCAGGTTTCCATAAAACATACGAGCCAACGGGACTCACTCAGAACAACTTTAATTGAATTTTTCAAATGCAAAATAATAGCAAGGATCTCCTGCAGATTGCACAGATTTAAATTTGGTCGATTAGTAATTTGGGAAATTTCTGAAAATGAGCAAATCCCTATCAGATGAAACCCTCCTGAAGGATGACCAAAAACCTTACGAATCACTTTAATCACTTTAGGAATAGTTCACTTTTCACAATCACAAGCAGAAAGTTAAAGGTCAGAACTCTCCAGTGTGAGTTCAGTTCTTCCTCCTCACAGTTGGAGGATTTTCCAGGTTTGGAATCTGTCTCATATGGGAACATGTATGTAATACGATCAGTCTGAAATCATACAGATGACTACTTTCATACTGCGTGCTCATCAAAAAAAGACAGAAATACCTAAAATTAAGCATTTCTTTACATGCAGAACATATATATAATTATAAATTTATCAACCCCGAAGCCTGGAATCAAATTTTAAAACTTAAGAAAAAATATATTTAAAAAAGAAAACTCATGTTCAAAAAGTCTGCAAAAAAGTCCTGCTTGACTTTCATTCTGTGCAACACAATCCACAAAACACATCTTAACATTCCCATAATTTATGAGATCAAAAGCCTTTCTAAAATTTTCATATATTTTTTCCCCTTGCAGAGACAATGAGACGATTCATTCTGGTTCAGGGATGCTGTATGTGGGCTGGAGGGGCTGAGGGCACAGCTCAGACTCATCCAGCTCACATCTGGTTTGTGTTTGGGGAGAAGAGACAATCATCAGATCCACTGATGCTCTTCTTGCTGCTAATATGAGAGGCTAATCATAATTTAGGATGGGGGT
Source organism: Anablepsoides cearensis (assembly GCA_032275365.1). Lineage (NCBI taxonomy): Eukaryota > Metazoa > Chordata > Actinopteri > Cyprinodontiformes > Rivulidae > Anablepsoides > Anablepsoides cearensis. Next base: position 15,020,232 of record JAUBOC010000103.1, on the reverse strand, counting down.
CTGTAATTAACCAACACTGTCACAACAACAAAAAGAATCCTCCCCTCGAATGATCTTTATCTGTGGAGCTGTTTTTCAAAAACACAAAACTGAACTTGAAAAAACAAAGCAGTTATTTTAGTAACATTTGTGTAAAAAAAAAAAAAAAAAAAAAAAAAAAAAAAAAAAAAAAAAAACGAAATCCAGGCTTCAAGTTGTTCTTTTTTCTATGTTTTTGAGCCAAAGGGGCAGATTTTTCTATTGAATAAGTGCCATTTTGCCTTGTTAACACACACAGAACATCCCTCCACATGGCTTTAATATGACAGAGAGGAGACTTTGATTCTGGAGTTATTTATGAACTGAAGTCTGGGTTTAATTATGAAAAAGCGCACAAACACAAATGGTTCAGCTGCACCAGGAGGGCAAAAAACAAGCAGAAATATACATTAAATAAAACGTAGGCCTAACAAAATGTATTTTTTATTTGTTAGTTTGAAATGATTCAGTATCAGATTCAGTTAAACTTTAATATTCAGGATCCTACCTTGCAGAGGCGGCAGGGAGACGCACAGGCGCGCGCTTTTTCCCAGGACTCTGTCCTCAACCGGAGCCATGTGTCTCTTCGGGCTGGCCCGGTTCATGTGGTTTTGGAGGTTCTCATAGGAGCTCCGGCAGACCTGGGCTCCGAACGCGCCTCGCCGCGAACAGATCTCCACCTTGCCGGAGCCGCACGCGGAGCGCGCCAGACCGGTGAAGTCCGGGAAGGTTTGGCTCTGACAGCGGCTCACCATCCCGATCAGCGCTGAGGAGGAGGAGGAGGAGGAGTGATGCATGGGTCCGTGGAGCTGCTCACATTCCCTGAAAACAAAACTGCTAATTATTATAAAAAGAGAGAGAGAGACTCCAGGAGAACCAAACGAAATGGTGCAAACACCCACCTCAGAGCGCCAAGTGTCCAAGAGCGCAAATCATCACGTTAAAGTGGAGAGGAACGAGTTTGTAGAAGTGATCAACAGCATCCTCTTGAGTCACCGGCATCCCAAAGAATCGCTACTCTCTTTCTGACACTCAGGAGCTCCTTATCTCCAGGATCCTGGAGCGCCAATGAAGTCTGTGGGAGGATAGGACTGCTGCTTCAGCTGGAATTATGACAAGTCTACCATTTTTCATGGTATAATACGCGTTTATAATTTGAATATTTATCTAAAATTGTAGGCATGAATTTAGACCAAACTTAACAAGTTCAACATTTAGTTCCACTTTATGTTAATCAAATGACTGCTTAGTTTGGCGTTTTAATTCAAATGTTTAGTATTTTTGTTCGGCTGTTTTAAAAGTGACGCCAGGGGGAAAATGCACAGATAAGACTTGTTCAGTTTGTAAATGTTTATTTATTTTTTAATGCAGGTTTAAATTGAATAAAATAAACCTAGACCATTCTATTACGTGTTATTTTGTGTTAATTTAGTCTGTCTTGCTGCCCATTTTTATTCAGAACTGTCATCTAAAAACTAACATTTTCCGTCAGAAACACGACCGTGTGGCGCCACCTGCTGGCTGTGACCTGGAATCTGTTCTGAACGATATCTAATATTAGAAACTGCAAAACAAACTGTAAAAAGTTTAGTCTTATTTGCCGCCATGGGAGGAAAAAGATGATGATGATGATGATGATGATGATGATGATGATGATGATGATGATGATGATGATGATGATGATGATGATGA
>JAUBOC010000103.1:14937778-14948139 GCA_032275365.1 Anablepsoides cearensis | reverse complement strand
TTTATCGCAAGTCATATCGTCATCGCAATATTAAGCAGTGTTATCACACACCACAGGTTTTCCTAATATCGTGCAGCTCTAACCCCAACTGAATGATTTAAATGTGAAAAAGAATTTTGTCTTCTTTTTATTAATAAATCACTCTGATCCCGTCAAACACCACAAACAAGAGCATTTACATCAAACAAATATGGGGTTGGATTTTTTTCTGATAATTTTCTGTTTTATACCTGGGCACGCTGAGATGCAGACAGATGCAACTGTTTTTAGAAGCAGAGTTCACCTTTGCCTTATGACTGAGTAGAAAAATAAAAATACTGAAAGGGTTAGAGAGGACACACTTGTTCAATTGTTGTTTTTTTAATGAGACTGATGCTTTGTTTCTGATTTTAGGACAGGCCTGAATTCTCTGAAGTTGTTTCCAGCCTGGAGGAATGTCTGTGTAATGTCGAGGTATGAAAAATCGATTTTCACCTGCTTTAACTAAACGTTTACTAAGGTTACCTATGTTCTTCTTTTGTCCCAGCTGATGTCCCCGGCTTCCAGCAACAGCAGCGGCTCCCTGTCCCCCTCCTCCTCCTCCGACTGCCTGCTGGGGCGAGGCGGACCGGGCCGGAGTCACGTGGCCGCCCTGCGCTCCCGCTTTGAGCTGGAGTACGCTCTCAACACTCGCGCCTACGCCTTCTGGACTCAGAGGTAGGACACTCGAGCACCTTCTCAGACAGGTGAAGATCAAGGGAATGGATTACTGCACAATGATCACATTAACACTCTGTGATGGTTCTGTTTAATGATTAAATCCTCTTTAAATGTTGTTTCTGGGCTCTGTGAACAGACTGATACAGTCATCAAGTTATAAACTGTTCTTAAATAATTACTTAAAAACCTGAGAAACTTTTCACTAAAAAGTTACAAATGGAGACATTCAAATAAATCTTAAAGACATGATGAATTACTTATCCACTAAAAGAGAATATAAATTATGAATCCCTAAACAGGTATTAAAGTGTTGTCCAGGGGATCGCTTATGTTTTGAGCTGCAAATGTGAAGAATGGAGTGTCTTGGTAACCAAACATGAAACAAAAGGAAACCAAGCGTGACGATCCGTGTACGGATTTCAAAATAAAATTGCAAAAAGAAAACCACCATTGGACCTCACCACGTTGTTGTTTTTTTTTTTCTTTTTTGATTGTTTTTCCATTTTCAAAACCTAAATTTAAAATCAAACTAATTAAAAATGTTTGATTTTTGCTTCAGCTTTATTAATCCAAAACAAAATATACGGTTTCTGTCATCAAAGAAGAAGAGTTAACAGTGGCTGGAAGACTGCTATAAAATGCAAACCAATCTTTAAGATATTGGCAATTGCTGAATTCAAATCTGATTATCAGATCAATTTTGCTCTCGGTAAAATAGATCTCAAGATTTGACAACTCCTTCAAAAAAGCTGTTTCTAAAGTACTAAGTGAAAAGATAATGCAGAGTTCAGGCCATGATGATTTTGAGTTATGCTAGTAATGAATAGTGCGCTTAAAAATATAAACATTGTCTTTGCTTTTAGCATTAAAATGAAAAAGTCTAAGAAACATAGCGTTTTTCAATTTTGCAATTGTCGTTTTTCTAATTAAGCTTAAAAACTAAAGAAAAAAAAACTAGAATATTAAATTTATTTTGAAATGGAAAAATTAACCATATATCATGGCATTGTGCATTACAAAGGGTTTAAAAAAAATATATAAAAAAACAGTTTCTGTTCTTTAACCCTGACCCTGTATACATGACTCGTGCAGAAAAGGAAAGCAGAATGTATCAAATGTCTTCAGTTTGTACCTGGCCCACATCTCGCCTGTCGTCCTGCGTCTGAGCGTAGCGCCGTATAACTCTGGACACGGATTGTTTTGCAGTTTGATTAATGAATGCAGCTGAGGTTGCTGGTTTTCATTTTCAGTGAGCACCGTCGGGCTTCTGGTGGCCTTTCGCTGGAGGAAATCAGGAGGAACATGCAGTTCTCTCCCATCGATCGAAACGGTTTGTCTGCAGAAATCACGACTCGGCGTAATAACAGTTATTGTTTGTGGAACTAACAACTTAGAGATGGAGCTCACGTTGTTGCTTTTATTTGGAACTTTTACAGCTTGAGGAAGGTGTAGATGTATTAAAAAATAAATAAAACAAGTGCAGCTTTGATCTGAAAAGCTGAAATTGTCACAAATGTGAATTTCTCATTCAAAAGGAGCTCTCTGTCTAAATGTCAGCGTTTCTTTATTTCAGGGTACGTTTCTGATCCCATGAGCACCATGAGGTTCCGCTCATCGTTCAGCAGCAGCGGCAGCTTTGAGGACAGTACCTGAACGCACATCAGGATCTGGACTCTTTTATTGTTACCTAACCCAGATGTTTGTTGTAATCTGTGAACACGTTAGAGATAAAACTAAACAAAGACAAATTATTATTTCTGTAGTCAGTGTTTGTTTTTATGGTTTGTGAATAAAGTTTTTTGTGTATTATACCAAAATTTAATTATTTCAAAAAAAAAATTTTTCTTCGTAAAAGTCTTTTGTTTTTGTGTACTTCAACCTCTTTATGGCAAAAATGCAAAGTCACTGTCCAGTCTCAGTAACTTTATTTTTGTTTTGGCTCATTCACACAGAATCATGAAGCATCACAAACCCAAACTAACCCTAAACACAAGCTTAACAAGCAAAATAATGTTTAAAAAGGTCTTTAAATAGAGGTAGTTTCATTAGCAAGGACCACTTGACATTAATCCACTCATCAGCTTAATGTTCCCGTTGTTGATAGAGTTTCAGAGGGTGGTCAGAGATGGTCGTGAACAGCTTCGATTACAGATGAAAGCTGGGTCACTCGTCTCCACCCTGCTGGAAATGTAAAGCGTAAGAGAGGCTAACTAAAGAGTCTGACAGCTATGAATTATTCAATCATCTGTGAGTAGGTCAGTATCTGTTTACAGGTAACAGATGATAGCAGCTGTACTTGATACCAAGCTGGAGACGCACTAACAACAGGAAGAGGCCGTCTACTGTAAACACTGAATCCAGCAGCTGAAACATGGTGTGCAACTTGTTTGTTTCAACTATATATGAGCTCAGTCTGTAGATATTTTCCTATTAGAAAACCCTATCGAACCTAAAGCCATGCATTCACACAACATATGCATCTATACAAAACTATAAATGAAAACAAAGTATCATTCTACCTTCATGGTCCACTCTCAGCACCTGATGTTAAGGGTAAAGGGTTTGAGGTGTGAGCAAACAGTGCTCTGTCGACTGAGAAGGAGCTCAGGTGTTCGTTATTAAACTGCTTGATGAGCTCCACGTCTCCCGTCTCTCCATTGAAACGGTCTCCTAACGTTTCGGGATGGACGTCCTCACCGCCCGACTCCTCGTGGCTTCCTTCAGCTGGTTTGGATGTGGAGAGCGTGGTGATTTGACCTGTCCGATCGTCTGTTTGACCCGCGTTGTTCAGTGCATCTGGACTCTCTGACTGGTGAAACCCTTCGGTTGTCGATGGGAGGTCAGCGGCTGCTTGTGGCTCTGATTCAACGCCGGTAACCTTTTCATCACTTTGGGTCTCGAAAACACGCTCAGCTTTGAGGGAGCCTGAGAAACTTCCTGCTTCTGCTTTCTCAAGCGTTTTGTTGGCTGGTCCAGATTGAGCTTGGTCCACATCTCCTTCATGACCACTTTGGTGAGATTCTTCATTTGATGCTACGTGATTCTCCTCACCCTGCAGAGCAGCTTTAACTGGGTCATACTGATCATCTTCAATGTTTTCAAGGTCCTCAGTTTCTGTTTCAGTTGTGGCCTTTGACTCTCCTCCATTACCAAACATCTTCGCCATATTCCGTGGACCCTCTGATTTTGGCAGCTCTGTAGGTGTTTCATTGTCATCTGAGTTGGATGCTTTCATATCTAAAACCTCTTCCCTCAGATCTTCTAACGGCTCAACAAACGTTTCAAAGTACTTAGACGATTGGTGCATCATTATCCAGTTTGTGACCATATCTGTATTGTTTTTGTTAGTTAGTGTCTCTGGAGTCTCCTCCCTCACAGTGACGTTCTGTTCTGACACGTTTTGTGCTGAAGGTTTGAGGAGAACACTCCCTCCTTCCTCCGAGGCCTTGCTGGCCTCCTCTGTAGCTCCTTCAGTCTCTCCATCGGCAGCATTTTCAGGGTTCTTGTCCGACACTGAATCATCCTTCTCTTCATCTAAATGGTTAACTGCATCACCTTCGTTATTTGTTGGTAATGAAGATGTTTCCTGATCTTCTGAAAGCACAAACTCACTGATGTTCTCAATGTTTTCTAATGTTTCGTTTTTATGCTCTGACTTTTTGCCTTTTTCACTTCCCCCTGTTTCTTCATCGTCCTCCTTCTCTTCTGATTCTTTTATTCCTGGCTCAGACGTGTCCAGCTCTGGCTTGTCTTTGGTTTCATGGTGCTTTGCCTCACTGTCGTCACCTTCTTTAGTGGAGCTCTGAGTGAGATCAGTGTCAGGAGCCGCACCGAATACGTTGTACTCCAGCTTTTCTGCAGCTTCTTCAGGCTCCACATCTTTTCCCTCTGTGCTCTCCTCTCCAAGTTCTTCTGGTTTTTCTTTGGCTTGTCCCGTCGTCTCAGAGTCTGTGTTTTCTTCAGCCGGAGCTTCTTCCTCCTCCTTTTTGGGATTACTCTCATCTGCAAAAGAAGTCTCCCCATTTTCAGCATCGATCGCTCCGTTTTCACTTGCTCCTGCAGTTTCTCCTTCGTCACTTTCGTTTTCTGTTATATTTTGCACCTTTTGCGTCTCTGCTGCTTCACTGTCGCACACATCCTCTGACTCAGCAGTATTTTCAGCACATATTTTAGTTTCTTCTTCGTCGTCACTTTTCTCTTGCTTTTCTGTCATCTCAGACACCTCTTCTCCTTCTCTTACAGCTTTTTCTTCAGCTTCAGATTCTGGAACTTTCTCCTCGTCCTCGGCTTTCTCTGACTTTCCTGCTCCGTCATTGTTTTCTTCAGAAGCCGTGTTTGTCTCAGTCAGGTTTTCGTTCTGGCTGTCATCACCTCCTTCACTTTGATTCTTGACACATTCACTGTCAACATTCTCAGTTTTTTCCTCCTCTATGTTTTCTGTATTTACAGCTTCGAGATGTTTTGCAGCTTCTTCATTTTCTATGCTTTGACTTTCTGTGATGTTTTCATTTGTGTCTGCACAATTCTCCACCTTACTGTTATCAGCAATTTCTTCTGTTTGCTTCTGTTCAGTTTCCTGCGTATTTTTATCTGTTATCTCCGCTGAATTCATTTCAGTTTGTTCTTCTTCCTCAGATTCCTGCTTCTTTGTGTTTTCATGTACTGTTTCATTTACTTCCATCTCCTCCTCCTCCGGCTCACGCCTCTCCTGCTCGTCGTCGTTCTTTTGTTCATCGGTTTCTGACGTTTGTTCCCGAGCTTCCTCTTTAATTTCACCTTCGTTGCGCTCGTCTTTCGTCGTTTCTTCACGTTCGCTGACTGTTTTTCCCCCCGTGGAGCCCGCAGCCTCCTCAGGCGAGCAGCTTGAGTTCTCAGCTGTGACTTCAGTTTGTGACGCCGCGGCGTCGTCCTCGCCGTCTGCCTGCTGCCTCCTCTCTGCGTCAGTTTCAGGTGCCTCTTCAAAGCTGAGGGCCTCTCGCTCCTCTGAGGACTCTGCTTTGATCTCCATTGTCTCGCTTGCTGCTGTTGCCTCCGTCACCGCCGTCTCATCAGTCTCTAATACGGGTGACTCATCCTCTTTTTTGCTTTCTGCCTTTTGCCCCGTCTCATCAGTGTGAACGTCAGCCTCCACAACAACAACTTTCCCCTCCCTTCCTTCGTTGTTCTCTGAAGCCTCAGCAGATTTTCTTCCATCAGTTTGATCATCCTCAGCAACATTTTCATCGTCTGCATGAAGCTGGGTTTCGTTTGGTTCCTCAGATTTATCTCCCTCTGCTGTGACTTCATCCTCTGCAGCCTTTCCATCTTCCTCAGCCTCACTGACCTCATCTTTAATGCTTTCACTCCTGTCAGGAGGCTGCTTCTCCTCTTCCTCTTCTTCTTTTGCTTCAGGTGACTCTTCTTGTTTCTGTGACACTTCATCAGTAACAATTTCCTCACGTTTTGTCTCCTCTATAACAGTCTGTTTTTGATCTGACAACAGGATAAAAAATAAAAACTTTTCTGGAGGTTAATTTGCAAAATCGAATCTGAATCTGATGAGCAACATGATAAATTCCAGTACCGTTGTTCTCCTGTTGGGGGTCTTTAGCTGCGGGCCCCTCCTCTTCCTCTGTGCTGGTGTCGCTCAGTTCAGGCTCAGTGCTGCACTGGGACTCCTTCAAAATGGCTTCTGCCAGCTTCTCCTGCACAGATTTGGCTTAAGAAATGCAAAGTCACATGATTCAGGTGGTTAAGAAACTGTTGTTACATTGAAGAAGACTGGATTGGAGCAAAGCAAATACAACAAAGAAAAACCCACATAAAAATGCATTTATTTCATTTATTTAGGAACAAAATTATGAAAGTAAAGCAACACAACATGCAAAATGTAAGTCAAGATGGAGAAACAACGAGCACAACCAGATTTGAAACACTATAAACAAACTTTAAAAACACTTCCTATTTAGATAAACTCTTAATGGTAAAATGTAAAAGTGTTAAGCAAATCCTCTTTCAGTCTATGATTAATCAACAGCTAAGATCCAAAGCTGGCTTTGTTCAAGAAAATCATCCTATAACAACATAGACATGTTAGTTTTTTCTAGCTTGAACAGGTTAAAAATGGGGCGAGTCAAAATTCTCAGGACACCTTTTATTTCAGAAACCAAAGGGAAAGTGAAACCTCTGAATACCCCAGCAGGTAATGGATGAGGGGAACTACAGTATATTTTAGGCAACGTCCAGAACATAGCCGCCATCTTGAAAGCCTGCCATATTGGCTCAAAGTCAAGAAATTTAAATGGAGAGTGGGTCATCTATTTCTTTGAGAAAGTTCTGGTCTTCTTTGATATGCTACATTATCATTTTCTTATTAGAAAAATTAGACTTTGATCCAATATGGCAGTTTTCACAATGGCGGGCATGTTCTGGACATAGCCTAAAAGATAGACCCCCTCATCCATTACTTGCTGAAGGGAATTAAAGGGTGTATTGAGACTTTTGACTCACCCGGTAGCTACAAAATAAATAAATTTGCTTGAAAATTTTGGATGAAAAGGTAAATAAAAAATGAAGTACCTCTTCACAGCTGCATATTTTGAACATTTTTGACATTTCTTCTTCTTTCGGCTGTTCTCTTTAGGGGTCGTCACAGCAGATCTTCTCCCTTCATCTTATTATATCACTACCATCCTCCTCTGATTACAGTTTCACCCAACGAGGGCTCTTTTTGTTCAGCAACACTTCTTTTAATTTAAAAGTTAGCCACAGTTTTAGGAAAGTAAATAAAAAGTACAAAACCTTTGTTTCAGCCTAAGACACTATGATTGCAATCAGAGACAGGAAAAAGGTAAACAAAAACGGATCAGGCAAACACAAAACAAATGAGAAGAAAAGCAGAGAAACACAAAAAGAATGCCACCATAAGGTTGTAAAAGTATTGTTTATTTTTTTTTAGATTGTGTCAAATTTAGCTGACAATACTGAAGCCAATAATATTTAGTTTTTCAAATGTTTCTAAATGCAATGCATATTTACAATATGCATTGTGCTTGACTTTAAATCTGGGTGGATTATTTTTGACACAGAAGAGAATTTTATTGAGTTTTATTTATTCCTAGAGTCACAAACTCACCCCTGTCCAGTTCATCCTCCGTTTTGTTCTCCTGAACCGTTTCCTCATTGTCTTTGTCCTCGGAGGCGTCATCGCCCTGTTTAGTCACGCTCCCTGGTGTGGTGCTGGTGTCAGAGATTTCGATCTCTGTGCTGTCGCCGGCGCTGTCAGAAGTCGCCTCGACCTTGGCGGTCTCGTCTGATTTGGGTTCTTCGTTTTGGTCCGTCGGAGCAGCCGTTTCCTGGACATCGTCCTCTTTGGGTGGACCTGCTTCCTCATCTTTCGTGGAGTCTTTCACGGTTTCGGCGTCACTTTCCTCCTGATTGCTGCTTGAGATACTTGAGCCTGAACGAGACACGGTGTCTTCTGTGCAAAAGAATTGAGCGGTTTTAATTTCTGATCCCTGATCATCAAAATGCCAAAGTGCATTAAGTACTTGTGTACACTCTGATCCTTTAATTTTCTATAGCTGAGAGACTGACCCACCATCATTACCATCATCATCAGTTTCAGAGATGTTTTCCTCTTGAACCAGCGTTTCAGTTTCCCTGACTGGAGATGGGGATTTCTCCTCTTCAACCGTTGCTTCTTCTACAGGGCCTTCATCATCTGCTTCAAAGTCCTCTTCATAATCTGAAGAGGGGAAAAACACACACAAACAGACACACACTCGAAACTCATTTGGGTACGTGATATACGCTTTAGTTTCTACTCAGATGTGTCAGTTCTCGTACCATCTCTGACTTTGTCTCTCCCAGATGCTGTCTGTTCCTGGATCTGAGCGTCTGGACCACGTTGTTGACTAGTTTTAGGCTCAAAGTGGTAGGCGGTGCCATCCCCGGTCCTTTCTGTCTCCATCTCAGGAGCATCTAACGTGCTGTTGGCTGACTGTTCTTGTGTATTATCTTCTTTCTCCATCTTTGGTGGAGGAGTGGGCTTTTTTGCAAGCCCCATTGCTATGATGCACCTAAAACCAATCGCAGAACTGAAATGAGACCAACAGTGGTGGTAACTTCCTGTTTTATTTCGTAAAATCTGCTTCCTGTTCCTGATCTTGCTTTGTAATTGCTACACCTATGCTCATTTTTTCATCATTGTTCTCAGTGTATAATCTTAGATTTTCTCCTCACATCATCGTGTATTTGAGTTGTTGTCGATTCCTCAGTATTTAGGCTTCATACTCTGTTATTGGTTTTATAATTCTGGATCCTGATTTGGAGTTTCTTTTGATAATACAGTTTGTCTGCCTCCTGAGTACCACAGTCCATAATACTGTGTTTAGGATTTTAATTGTTGCTGATTTACATATATGAGAAAACTACACGCTGAAGGAGGGAGTGGTATGTTTGGGGGTGGGAATGGTGTAACAGAGGGCTACGTCACTTCCAGAGATCAAAATAAACTTAAACACATCGCTAATAGAATGTTTTTCACCATAATTATTACAGTATAAATACAATAAATTAAAAAATAATAAGAACTAGTACAATTATTAAGTCTGTTCTTGTTTATTAAAGTTATCAGCAAAGTATAATAAACCTAAATCAGGAATATCAGGGTTGGAAACTTAAAAGTTTGGGAACCACTAGTCCAAACAAATATGTTAGATTAACTGTTAATAACATAGTGGAAATAAATATATAAATTTCTGTTTAACCTTGTGACTAAAGAGTTAACAGTCTTGAGTATATATTGAGTTATTCCATGTCATCAAAAATACCCACTGACTCCTACATTGGTAATGTCTAATCCAGAGATAATTGTTATATTCATTTAATTTTATTTTAAAACCAAAGTGCACATGTAATCCTGAGTGTCTTACTTGTAGCAGGGGGTGGCGTCCTCCACGCTGGAAAAACCAAAGTGTCCATGTCGTCCACCGAGTCTGGAGCCTTTGCTGTGTTTGAACTCACAGCAGGAGCTCAGCCGCTCAACCTGAAGCCCATTCAGGTAGAAGGTCAAGCTGAAGGGAAACCCTCTGTGTCGCCTCGAAATAAACTGAAACATCTCTGAGGAGAAGGTTTAGAAAAAAAAAAGATAAGAGAGACAAATCATCTACAGACGCCTACTCATGATTTGTTTTCAGTTACAGACGCTGACCTCCCTCAAGTAGTTTTCCTTTATAGACACAGAGGTTTTCTCCTCCACAGTGCTGCTGAAACACTTTGACCTCGTCCCTCAGGTCCAGCAGGTCATTGGTGAGGTGCACCGTTTTACCAAAGTACACCATGTTCAAACGCACTTTGGTCTGGTGAACCGAGCTCCTTAACCACGGAGGGTCCTGAGGGTAAAACAAAAGTAACTTCAGCTTGCTACAGTTTCACATATGTGAACTATCACATCAAACCAGGGATTAAGTCAGATTTGGTTATAATAATAACATATAAATATAACTATAACATAAATATAACATATTCAGATTCCTGGCTTAAATTTGATACCTGGATCATTCTGACACTAGCTGCGTTTCCATTACAAATGTGCACAAAACTTTGTCAATATTTTGTTAATGTCGAAAAAACAGTTTCGCAATTGCTGTGTTTCCATTAAGAAAGAAATGCTATTGAAA
>JAUBOC010000103.1:14879371-14890271 GCA_032275365.1 Anablepsoides cearensis | reverse complement strand
TAAAGCTTTAAGAAGAAATCCAGCTGAATTCTGTTTATTCGGACATACCATTTTTGAACGACGCAGAGATTTTCCCTGCATCACAATGATCCATATATGAAAAAAATGACATTTATTTTTGTTTTTAGGAATGCCTTGGTTTGGACATTTTTTTACCCAAAATTATCTTAAAATTTAAGACATTTTTTTAAAATTAGAAACAATTCTTTGTAGTTGTATTACTGTACGATTACTTAAATTAAGTGATCTTGAAACAAAGTTGCCATCTTGCATTTTCAAATGACTAATCAGTTAAATTGTGTTACAGGCAAACAAATGATTCTGTGTGGTTGATTCTGTTTGAGTAATTTTTTTATTATCAGTTCTGTATCAGTCTTCTTGCACAAAAAACGTCATATTTACAGTCATACTGTACTTTCTGGTATATTTCTTATTTGCTAAAAGGTCTCCACCGCAGCTAAACTGAATCATAACAAACATTACAATACTGACTCCTCTAGAATAAATAAAAGTGTTTATAAACTTAAACATAATCCCTCACCACAACTCCCAGTGATGTTCTGAAATCTGCATCTGATTTACCTGAACCTGAAGTGTCCAGGTGACCTGCTGCACAAAAAACTGTATTTTTTATAGTGTTGCTGGCAGCCTGACCTGCAGGAGGAACGTTCTCTTTTTCTAAATTAAACATTCCTCCTCTGAACAACCAGAGTCTGAGAACAACTTTGTTGTTTGAATAAACAGAGGAAAATAAACAAGAAGTTTCAGAAGCCCTGCACTAAATCATTCAGGGCTGATAGTGGGGGAAAAAAATCCAGAACCTGTGAAGTGGACCTTTTGGGGTGGCTCTGTATACAGTTAGGTCCATAAACATAGGGACATTGAGACAATTCTCATCTTGTTGTAAACACCACAGTGGATTTGATATAAATTACAACAGCAGATGTGCCAAAAGTAATGGAACAAATTAACTTTTTAATATTTGTTTGCAAATCCTTTGCAGTCAACTCCATCCAGATTTTGAGATTAAACTTCGGCTGGATCTGAATCAAAGTTTTGCTGAGACCCAAGTCCCGCCCCATCCTGTTTCTGATTGGCTAGAAGGCCTATCCAGTGTGTTTAAAGTGAAATCTGCACCTCTGTTATGTCCAGAGAAATGCCTGTGAAAACTCTGGGTGAACCCAATGTTTTGTTTTGTTTTTTTTGTGAGCTACGCCACACTGAAGATCTGGAACAGCGCCAGATTGCTATCAGCCCTGTGAAGGACAAACTGAACAGAGTTTGATCAAATACAGCTTGATGTCACCACTAAGAGGATTTGGAAAGAAAAAAAACAATGATTCACTTCCAACAGTGTGACTGAGCTGCAACTTGCTCCCACACAACACCTCACTTGGAATCCTGCACAGCATCATGCTAACGTCATTAGCACTGAGCTGATGCCAGTCAACAGAACACAGCTTAGGTGTGCATTAGTGGATATTAACTCAGTGTTTTCTCTGAACACGTGCAAATAAGAAGCTTTGGATCAAACTTATAAAATTATATCTAAAAAAAAACTTTCACTATCACAAATTAATTCTACAAAATACATCATCCAACTTTCAAGCAGTCTGGAGAAAAAAAAACTGAGTATGAACCTGTCTCTCACCTTGCTGCCAGGGTTAAACCCAGGCTTACAGAATTGCTTGTAATAGTCCCAGTTGTTGGTACTCGACACATCCAGGAGAGTGGCAAATCTGTCGGGGCACTTGGAGACACAGAGCTAAAGGAGGCAACGTATCAGCTCAGTGAGAATGCCCGTCAGCGTTACATAACAAAACATAGTGAGAAAAGTGGAGAGGAATGTAAAGCATTGCCAAGAGGGGCTTCTTTCAGTTTTTACCTGAGTTGTTGGGCACTGGAGGTTAATTAAAACCGCAGGATTGGCACATTTAAGCATGTTGAAGTAGAATAATATGGCTTTGTTTCTGGAGACAAAGAAGATCCAGACAAAGAGAGGATTTAGATTAGACAGATCTAAAAGTCCATTACAGCATCATGATTTATCAACGAGTTTAAGCACGCGCACGCGCGCACACACACACACACACACACACACACACACACACACTGGTGTTGTGTGGAAAAACTTGTCAGGATTAAACACAAATCATCTTTGTGTACTATGCTGCAGTCAGAGACTATTTAGAGCATGAAGATAAGAGCGTAAAGCTGACAGATTGTATGAACAACATAATTACTCCTCTGTCCAGTTATTTAAAATGTCCACTCACACATTAGTTGTGTTCTGCTGGCCACAGAACTGACCCTGGCTGTCAGTCGGATAGACAATCTTCCTGAGGTCACCATGCATCCAGGCTTTAAACACACAAACAAACAAACAGCTTTTCATTTGAACATAATCATTTACTCATGTAACTTTTTCTTCTATAAATCCATCAGGTCAGTAATTATCCTTAAGGTCAATTAAAAGCAAATGTCCATATCCGTTTTATTGTTTTGTATATCCATATACAAAACAATAAAACGTTTTTAACGTTAAAGTTTATTATACGAAACATGTTTTTTTGCCAGATAGGGCCAGGCACTCTTGTAAATTAGATTTTTAATCTCAAAGAGTTCTTCTCCTGGTAAAATAAAGGATTAATAAAAAAAAAACATTTTGCATAATTGAGCAAACAAAAAAAAATGCAACAAAAACAATACACCACAAAGAATGACAGCCCTTTGGTGGCTCAGATGTGGTTTGCCAGGTGTGGTCCATGGTTAGCATCACATAAACCAAATCACAACCAGGCCAGCTGTGACATTGACAGATTTGGGGCACATAAACTAAACCACGACTGAGCCAGTTGTGGCATCTTAAAAACAGTGCCATCATTTCCAGAACTGGCTCAAATTTTAACTTAAAAGGCAAGATAACCATCTGCATGACACAAGAGATCAGAGGGAATTTCTAGCAGCAAGAGGTGGGAGCAGTTCAGCTAATTTGCTAGTAGCAGAACTAGCTTATCATTTAGTGGATAAGCTTTTTTTTATTTTTTTGCGAACTTTGGGAACAGTTAGCAGACCGATTAGCTTCCACTAAATTGGTTTTCGCCAATTAAGTCCACAAGAAAATTTAACGTCTATTTTTGTGCCAAATTAAATTAAAACTATCCCTGCTTACAAGGAGTGCTGGACGTGTCAGGGACCATGTGTGTACCAGGTTGCAAGTTAAGAGTCAGAAAGAAATAAAATAACATTTAACAATATTTAAATAAATACAAAAAAATGAAGTAAACTTTTATTCTGAAAGGTTAAACTGGAAGTATCACAAGTTTGATAGGAAGTAAAAACATAGCATGCGGGGTGTTCAAAGATAATCCAAGTGCTGTTGCATGGTTGAATGTCACATGGATATTAATATGATAAATGTTAGCGGTTTAGCTTTAGCTTCCCTTAAATGAATTTCTATTTAGCTTTTTATCGCTAGCAGAACTAAGGAAATTGTGTAGAACTAAGGAAATTGTGTAGCGTTTAGGTGTTAATGAAGCTAATATTTTGGTTAGTTGTGTCTACCACTGCTGTAACATTAGCTTTGCAGTGCTAAACCACTAAACAGGTAAGAAAATTTGTGGAAGTGAACGCTAACTGATAACTCATGATATGTGGTATCCACAAAAATCATGATCTTGGCTGAAAGCTCATAAAAAACTATTTCTACATCCACTAAATTAAGTTTAAACAAGCGGTTAAATTAAAAAATGCTAAAGATGCTAAATGTATATAAAAAGGTGCATGACACAGGCGTGCAGCTTTGCATGTGTGAGGGGATAGTTGTTTTTTGTTTTTCTTTTAGCAGAGGCTAACCTGTCTGCCAAAGGTTTCCTAAGTTAGCAAATACGATAATCAGCAAAAGCAGTCAGAGTTCTCAAATTCAATTTGTGATTTGTTACATATTTTTCCATAACCATAATCAGAAGCAGTGTGGCAAACTCACCAGCGGTACCCAGAACAGTGTAGCTGAGGATAACGGTGACAAAGATAACACAGCAGGCCACATCAGTGCACCGTCTGTCAATTAAAACACATGAAAACAAAACAAGACAAGACAAAAAAAAAAAATCAGTGAGTGTAGGGAAGACCGGGCATTTGCCTAAATTTAAAAAGAAAAAAAAAAAGACGAGTAAAGACAGTTTAATTATGTATTTGTTTGTGAATATTGCTGCTAAAATATAGTTATAGTTCTATATCTAGATACGGTACTCATGATAAAGTATAATCTTTATACTGCTTTAAAAAACATCAGTGGAGCTCCACCAACTCCTTGATGAGAGACAGAATTCAGCAGCTCCCCCAAAGGGTTAACTGTCCCACAGGCACAGAAACAGCTATTTGAAGTTTTTTCTTCCTCTACACAGCAGTTTGCCAGTGGAAAAAAAAACCCTGCATCTCAGAGTGTGTCTGTCAGAGTCTTTATTCACTGTTTCAGGGCTTCCTGCATAACAAGCTGTCTTCCCCTCCTGCCTGCACAGAGAAAAGCTTTCCGTCCAGCTCTTTTTCAAAACCATTTAGACTTGAAGTATTCCATCCAGCCACAAATGAAGGGAAGTTCTTCCCACTGAGTCAAGCTGCACTCTTCAAGGGACAGACGGTTCCTAACTTTCCCATGGTGCCATACACTTTGTGAAAGTGATTTGAGTCTCTCGTCCCCTCCAGCTTTCAAAGCGCAGGTCAAAATGTAGCTGTGTTCCTCTGTGTGGTCCTCAAAAACCAAATTGTTCTTGTTCTACGTGCCGCATAGTTATATAAAGATACTGCTCTTGACTCTCAACTTCACAACAAACTAGTGGGGAAATCCATATGAACAGAAATAACTGGGTTACACCCAGAAGTGTTTAAATGTAATGAAAACCTAGGTCATTAAAGTATCTCATGAATTACTGGCATAATTATGCACACCATTATTTCCATCGCAGTAATCAAATGAAAAAAGTGCATTTTTATTTCTTGTTCATAAGCTGCTATAATGTGAAGTGTATGGTGTGGGTTAGAGCTAGAGCGGAGTGGTATCGGTTTGAACTGAAAACCAGTTTGTTTTTTATGCTATGGATTTTCCATATACTGACATACCTGTTTAAATAGGCTGAACAACATTATGAACGTCTCATCAACTAATTAACAGTTTCATGGGGGACATATTTCATTGCTGCAGTGCTGAGTAAAAATGCAGGGAATAGAGAAGGACAAGGCAGTAGTGTTGTTGGACGTGTTGAGAAGAGACTGACTGGCCATTGGGAGCAAGGGACATTTCTCTCTTGAAGTGCCGCTGGCCTGGACCACTACATGGTTGATGAGAGGTGGGATCAAAGGAGACATATCGGCTGTGTCTCAATTCAGGGGCTGCAGCCAACCTAGACCACAGCCCCTGAATTTACTACTGTGAAATGAAACGGTCTAGCCTTTGCTTGACTACATGTTACACTGTTACCATAGTGCTCAGTTATAAATCGTGCATCTTCAAACTTAAATGCACTGGGACATGTGTGTACACATCTTTTCACTAAATAAATGAGTTCACAATTAAAATATTACATGTAAATAAAACAAAACATTAATAATTTGAGTTTAGCTCCAGTAACAGCACTTGTAGTTGCATCTTATTGCAGAATGAATTTCATCAGCTAAAACAAATGTTCCAGTCCGTGATGAATTTCCAAACTATACTGACTTGGTAAATAATAATAAAAAAACTTCAATGTCTTCAATTCTCTGTTCAGTTTGCTGATGGTGCATTGAATCCTGGGATGTCCTTGTTTGTTTGAGTGAGCCAGTAAGACAAATACTAGGGGGGGAAATGAAAACGTTAGCATACTGAGCAGAACTAGCTTAATGAGGAGGTTAGTAGGCATGTAGAAGGTCACTTTACTGCAATAATTTCCCTCTGAGTCAGCAGAAAATGTGGCCAACACAAACAGGTATGTATGAAAAAAAATGCAGTCAAATATCATGATATTGGTATTGTTAAGAAATATTGTGACAGAAATATTTGGTCAAACTGCCCAGCACTGCTCTGAATGCTGATTCAGATTTCTTGTTTACAGTTTTTTCCATGTTTTTTTGCAAAGTACTGCATGCTTTGTGTTTAAACCACTCATATATCTGCATGTGCAGCTCATTTTGGAATTGTCTGCTATGACTTTTAGAATGTGTAACCTTAATAATAATTTTTGACTTAATTGCCCTTTTTAACACTGAAGTACATTGAAATAGATTAAATTCCCATTTTCTCTGATACGGTCATCTCAGCTTGGTACTGATGTCTTAATTTTAGCTTCTATTCTGCTTGCTTTAATTTAACAATTCATTAAACACTGATTATTCACATAATTTTTTTTCAGAAAATGTCATTTCTCTATAGCTTAAAGTGTCAGCCAAATAAGTTGAGAAAACATATTAATAAAATAAAACAAATTAAAATTTTGTCAATTTTGATGGGTAGTTAAAAAGGAAATTATTATGGCAATTGATAGTTTTAACTCATATTCAGCTCAATCCAATAACAAATTTTGCACTAGTGCTGCACAATGTAACGAAAATTTATTGTCATCACAATAAAAGTTTTTTTTTCTTTTGCTCTGAACCCAGAGCAGAAAAACAACAATACTTATGTGATTATTTATTGCAAGTCATATCACCATCACAATATTAAGCACTGTTATCACACATTGCAGGTTTTCCTAATATCATGAAGCCTTATTGTACATAACTAGAAGATAAAATAAGATTTACGGACTTGTAAGAACAATAAAGATGATATTCCACTATTTTTAAACAGTTGCACTGAAGAAAGAAGAGACAAAAGTGAGCTAAAATAGCCTCTGCCTAGTTAAGGCAGGCCCAGGTTTACACTGACAGCAGCTAAAGCAGATAAAGACAACTTCCAGCAAAAATAGGTTGCTTAGATGAATGTCACCTTCCTCCTCTTACAAATCTCTAACCTTTCCTCAGATGGTAAATAAGTTAGCTGTCACTCAAACACACCCTGGGTAATTCCAGGAAAAAAGATACGAGGGATGTTCCTCTCCTCCTCCTCAGTCTGTCTGTTGCTGTAGATCTCTTGCACCATTTCCACATTGAGACACAACAGCATTTTTGAAAAAAGTAAGTGCAAGCTCAGCACCACAGTGTTGAAACATAGTTACCTCTAAAGCAAGTAAAGGTCAGTGCTGACATGAAGCTGACAAAGTGAGGAGAGCTATATGATTCAGTTTTTCTCTCGTATTATTTTAGGAAAACGACAGATTCCACCTGACACAGGTAGAGTCAAAAGCATCGGGAAACCCTTTTATTTTAGAAAGAAAAGGAAAAATTAAATATCTGAATACCCCAGCGAAGTCTATGGTGGATGCACGTCTAGGGGCATCGAGAAGCCTCGTGGCACATCTAACGCAGCGGGTTTCGAAGCAGTAGTTGCAGTTTGAGCGTTTGACTTGCATGCGGTGCATCCAAAGCAGCCGACGCTGGAGTTGAAAAATCTGAACTTTTGCTGCCAATCAGAGAGACTCTGCTATGTGACGTAGCGGTGCATTTTCAGACAGGACAGTCTCCTGAATGATGCCCACTAACCTGAGAAAGATGGACAGGAGCTCTCTAGCTGAAATCGAGTGCCTGTACTCTGTGTCCTAATAGGAGATATCGGCACAGATACGGGTCAGCGGTTTGTCATACTGAGCTCGGGACACAAATAGATCTGAAAGCGAGCCTCGTCAGCTCCTGGAGTGGTGAAACTCACCAAACTCAGAACGCCTCTGAATTATCTGGTGAACTAGTTGTGAATTGAGCAGTATGTGCTCTCACTCTCGGTAAGAAAAGCAAAACGACCAAGAGGCACTTCCCGACACACATGACGAGTGTCGAGAGCGAATGACGAACGTCTGATCTCAAAGTGCACAACCTGAAGTGTTGGATGCATTTTTGACACTGAAAAACTGGGGAATGGATGTGAATGTAGCATAATGGGTGAGGGCACATAGACAGACAGACATTCTGCTCTTCTTTGATATGCTACATGACCACCTTTCCAGTTGGAAAATTTTGATTTTGATCCCATACGGTGGCTTCCAAGATGGCAGCCATGTTCCGGATATAGCCTAAAACACATGTCAAACTCAAAGCCAGGGGGCAAAATGTGGCCCACTATGACATTATATGTGGCCTGGGAGAGCTTCAAAAATGTATTAATTGAATGTCTGCAACCCAGGTGTGCTCGGGAGTGGGATTTTCCACACTTACAAGTTGTAAATTTGAACTGGAGAGTTCAGAATCAAGATGGCAGCTACTCACCACAACCCAACAGTGAATAAAACTCTTACTTTTAATAGTATTTCTGTATTATTTATTTCACATGTAGTACTTACCAGTGTTTAAAAGAGTATGTGTAAAAACATTGTTTCTATGCAGGAAATACCACTTAGAGTTCAGTTATTGTTTGCTAGCAGTGTTTAGCCAAAGCAAAAAGATCAGGAAGTCAAAGTTCAACACAAAACATAAAATTACAACTAGCCTTTTGAGAGACACAATAATGCTCATATGGCTTTCTGTGAAAAGGAGTTTGACAACCCTGGCCTAAAAGATAGCCCCCCTCACCAATTACTGGTGTATTCAGATATTTAAATAAAAGGGTGTCCTGATACTTTTGACTCACCCTGTACATTCATATATTTTAAAAAAACTAAAATAGAATTTAATATTTATAAATCAACAAATTGTTAGAACTGATCTGAGTTCTGTTTTGACAGGTATGTTGCTTTAAACAAAAACAAAACCAACAGAATCAGCAGTGAAAGCTCGTCATGTCAATGGGAAAAATTGGTGTGATTGTTCTATTCACAGGCTGGATATTCTGACACAGATGGCATGAGTGCCACAGAATAGTGAGGGTGCCATTGTGGCGTTAATCTGCCAGACTGTACTTGCTTTGTGACGAGCATTTTGCAGAAAAAAAGGGGCCAGATTTGCAGGAATAAGGGATATTGTCCATGGCTCACAAAAGCCACGGGGGACAGCTGTTGAAGTGAGCAGCAGAAACTCCGTCAGAGAAGTTGTCACTCTCGCGGGGATGAAAGAGAAAACCGGATTTATGTTTGAAGTGCACATTTAAACTGAATGACTCTCTACAAAGAGGAATCATTACACTGGATTGGTGTTGTTTAGTTTGACATAATTCGACACCAATTGCATCGGTCTGTTTACAGCTGTAGTCAAGTACATTACCGTGTCCATGTCTGTAGATGAACACTCAATAAATGCATCAGCCATCTTATTTAGGCTTGGTTTGTATGAAAAAAGAAAGACAACCACTGAGTTGGTCTTTTCCCAGTTCTCATTAAGACAAGCCTGTGGGCCAAAAAATAATTAAAAAAAAAAACTTCAAAGTATCCTTGGTGCCTTCACCCAGCTGTAAATGGGCTGCAGAGGGTGGGATTTAGAGACACGAGAGAACTGTGAAATGCAGAACTCACAATGAACATAACATATATGAAACCATATAATCTAAAAAAATAACTATCAAAACATGGAGTTTATAAAATAAATGTTTTTTGAGAAAAACAAAACAAATTGTGTGTTTAAGAAATCAGGTATTCTCCATGAGACAATTTATTTTAAAAGATCTGTAAACTGATGTTTACTGTTTACGATGTGTGTCACTGGGTTAATTCAGGCCATCGGCTTTGTGTTTTACCCTCTGATCTGTTCGGTGGTGTGAACACATCTGTGAGTGCCTCTGCCCCACTCTCTATTAATGTAGCATGACAAATAAATCCATTTGTCCACACTCAGATATATGTGCAAAACAGATTACACAATGGGCAGAATCAATACACATGTACGAGTCAGAGGACTATAAACAACTCTTGGTGTACGTCATTTCAGCTTCCATTACATTCCAGTGAAAAAGAATAATAATAATAATACTAATAAAAAATAAACTAAAAAAAAAACAAAAACAAAGTTAAATAGAAAAGTAGCCTTTATTAATATAATGCATATAAATTGTTGCTTTGGATGTTATAGTTTTATACAAAGATCTTGTGTGATTTGTTGGTGCTGGATAATGTTCAGCTACTTCCGCACTAAATATTTGCTCCGTATCTGTGAAAATGACTGAGATACACCTTTTTGTGTTTGCTGTGGCTGATTAGCTGTGGCAGCCATTTTGAAAAAGATTGATTTTCTTATTTGTTCTATATTTTCCTAACAGATCACTTCACTCTCAGACTGCAGGTTTACTTGTGGTTCCTAGAGTTTCAGTTATCGAGCTCCTCTCTTGTTGAACCAACTTCCAGTTTCTGTCCATGAGGCTGACACTCTGTCTACTTTAACGACCAGCCTTAAGACTTTCCCTTTTGATAAATCCTATAGTTAGGTTGGTTTCCTGAGTTATTCCTTAGTTCTGCTTCTATAGACTGCTGGAGGACAAACTGGCCACATTTCCTCACTCTGCTGCTGTCGTTAGTCACTCTCCTCTACATGTTTGTTTCATTATTTCTATCAATAATGTGTTTTTTGTCTCTCTTCCAAAGGAAAATACACCTGGACCAGCCATTTTGATATGGCCCAAAAAAAACAAAATCTCAGATTTTTTTCATCCCAAATTTGTTTTTGCTTCCCACTTAATGGAGTGCCTCTGTTTCAGGTGTTGAACCAAATTTGTTGTACTCCTGCTTTTTGTAGCAAAAGCCTTCAAACAGATTTTGCAGTGAGGTGTTTGTTGCTCCAAGTACGACTAATCAGTTCCAGATAACTGAAGAAACAGTACCTTTTTTGAGAATTAGTCCTCTTTGCTAGCTGCCATATTGTCATGTTGTGTACCAAGAGTCTTGAGGGACAGGTGGGGTGACCTCTGAACTAC
>JAUBOC010000103.1:14796922-14807611 GCA_032275365.1 Anablepsoides cearensis | reverse complement strand
TTTTGGGGGGAGAGCAATAGGCCCACTTAGGAGGCCTCCGCTCACATGGAGTTCATATCCATCCCCTCTTACCATAAACCATAACCATAATGATCAATGCTGGTCTTAAAGCAGCTTATTTTAAAACTTTAAACATCTTTGAAGCTCTTGTGGGCCACTTAAAATATTGTAGCAGGTCACATTCAGCCTGCGGGCCTTAAGTTTGACACGTGGTCTAAACCAAAACTACCATAACCAAAATCTGAAGCCAAACCTTACATATATGTAAATGATCAAGATCCATAAAAAATATCTTACATTTGTTAAATAATTTAAATGAACTTGTGTCACGTTACACTACTTCCTAAATGAAGTGTAACGAACATGCAGAATGTGAAAAACTGAGCACTTCCTCATAAGTTACGAAAGAATTAAAAAGGTAAGCCACAGCCTTCCTGCTGTTTATCAGATGCAATGAAAATTTGATACCAAGTGTGTGCATTTCTATAAAAGAAGAAGTTCTGACACTTTGCTGTCTGGTAGCTTTAACACATGTTTTTAACAAATACAAAGAGAAAAGCCAACAGGTGACAAACATTCAAGACAATTATTGTATAAGTGAATGTCCCCAAAAAGTATGTCCTGAGCTCAGACTGTGCCAAGTCCTTCCAGGTGTTAAATGTCAAAGTTCATTTCAAATATTAAAAAAAGTCAGGTGTTAAGTTTGAACGGAATGTCAGATGAAAGCATCTTTAAATGAACATGTCAGCCTGACAGACTTTCAAAGTCAGATCTGAACAAACTAATTTACCAAGCAGTCGTTTAGACAGACAAGCTCATTATACACTTGAGCTTGTTAGCAGCTGCAAAACATTTGATCTTTGTGCAGAGTCAGCAATAACTGACTGCCAAAACAATCGTCTCTATTCTAAAGTCAAGTTGAAGGTCATAGATAAAGCTGGGCACAAATAGTTCATAAAACAAAACAAAGATCTGACGCGCGAAAAGCTAATCTACAACAGAATGGCTGAAAAATAATCAAGGTGTTGTAATCCAGACCCAATGAGGTAGATTAAGTTGAGGCGTCACGCCCTCTTTGGATGAGACAGGCTGTCAGTGCAAGTTTATCATGGCTAGATTTACAAAATTGTTGGTACCCACTGTTAATGTCCTTCAACCCACAATGGCCACTGAAATGACCTGAAACTGATACAATAGGTAAAAGTAAAAAAAAAAAAAAAGCATCAGTGAATATTTCATGCATATTTCAGCTCCTTCCACAGATGTTCAACAGGGTTTAGAGCAGGGCTCAGAAAGACACACTTCAGAACGGCCCCATGTTTGCTTCTGATCCATTCTCAGGTGTTTTATTTTGTGTTTTGGGTCATCATCTTGTTGGAAGACCCATGACTTGCGACTAACACGAGGCAGCACGTCTGTCTCCATGCCTTGATAGTCTTGAGATTCCATCGTACCCTGCACAGATTCAGGACACCATGCGTCAAATGCAACAAAACAGCCCCAGATCAGAACCAAGCCTATTCCATGTCTCGCAGAAGGTAATGTGATATTTTCTTTGTTTCAATTTTGGGTCTGTTATGTTATGGATGGTTCACAAGATTTAGTAAAGACCAGAAAACTTGTTTTCTTCTCATCTCATCAGTCTGCCCCAGGGCAGCTGTGGCTACAATGTAGTTTAACACCATCAGTGTGTGTGTGTGACTGTGTGTGTGAGTGGGTGAATGTCTGTAAGTGTAAAGCACTTTGAGTCTGAAGGGACTTGATAAAGTGCTATACAAGTTCAGAACCATTACCGTTAATCTGTCCAAAAGACATTCTGAGAAGCTTTGTGGTGTGTCTGCAGGGCTGGGAAATGAAACAATAACGATATAATAATTAGGCCTGTCACAATAACTTTTACTGGACAATAAATAGTCTCAGAAATTATTGCGATATACGATAATATTGTTGGAGACCAGTTTAAACCCATATAAAGATAAATAACCACCCTGTTTATGGAACTTTACATTATAATTTACATAGTGTAAAAAGTAAAAGCAACGGTCGGCAATCCCAAGGTTTGGCACGTTGCCCTGAGGGCGTCCTGAGGCGTCACCAGCTGTATGAAGGCATCAGAAAACTGAAGATGCTCCTCTGGCTAAACGCCTGTTCACAGGGCTCTCATGCTACAGAGAGAGACCATGAGCCTGGTAAATACCCAATGGAAGAGTTCACATCATATGCTACGAACTAGAAAAGAGGGAAACACAAAGAAAATAAACAAGCATGCAAATGAAAATTATTGCTCTCATTTTAATTTATCATACCATTAATTAAATACTGATAATTTTACTAAATTCTGATCCAAAAAAAAAAATACACAACATTCTGGTGGATGATTAATCAACCCTTTCTAAAATATGTAAAACAATCAGTAATTATTGATATCGACTGATATGAAACACTTATATTGATATATTGTTTTGATTTGGTCTTCTCCTCAGCTGTCCTTTCATTAACCTCACTTTGACTCAAACAGTGACCTAAAGTGCTATCTGCCACTGATGTACTTGACCTTGGAGTTCACCTTTGTGTGGGGTACTAACAATTTTATCAATGTGTGCAAATATTTATTTTTTTCACTCTGATTAGAAACATCATTGTGTACCCTGGCAACATGTTTTTACCTGACATATGCATGTACTGACAAGCCTTCCTATCAAATCCTAATACTGGTTGTCAATGGGAAACTGACTTTCATTTATGTGCCTACTTAGATTTTTATGATTACCACATTCAGCTTCACCATCTAACAGTACTGCCTGAGTTTTTCGCCCTGAACAACATGGCCACCCTCTCTGAACATGTAAAGTCATGTGACCATTTGGATGAGGTGCCATGGCTTGAATGGTGAGCAAAAATTCAAGCAATAATACGACTAGATCATAGATTACTTCTTTTTATTTTATTTTTTTAATAAACGGTGGCTATATAAGTTCAAATTCAACGGGTTTTCTCCATCCCATGTTTTTGAATGTATTTTCTCCTCAAACATTTAGGTTATTTGGTATCAACAGTTTTGCATTTTATGTATGAACGAACATAAAACTGTTTGGCTAATTAAACTACAAACCCATTTATAACCACAAAAAGGCAACTCAGTGTGCTGAAGTAATTCTGGTCAGCAGCATGGTTTCCCTCTGCTGCATGCCATGAATAAAACAAAAGCATAATAGGTTTTTGTTTACCTCCCACTTGATCCAAATATTTGGGATTATCATAACGAGGGGCATGTCATAAATTTCCTCCTTTGTTGCAACACAATGCGTCCAGTGAATAGGCATCTACAGCTGAAAACATAAAGTCACCCACAGAGCAACCGTTCTGAAATACTGAAAGAATACTGACAATGTCAAATATAACTTAAAACAGAATTTATTTGAAATTACATTTTAAATAGACAATAACAAAATTTAGAAAGCACGCCAATGTAGTTATTTTCTTGTTTACTGTAAAACTATTTACAGAAAAAAAACAACATTTTTTTTTGTCTTCAAGTTCATTAGAAACTGTACAGTCTTCTGTCCACAGGGAGGGGCTCGGATATGTCAGCACAGAGGCTGAAAGGCCACCAGTGTGATACTGCACTACAAGGTTGCTTGCAACATCAGTGAAGACTTAACATTTAGGTGAAAACATCTTCTCTTCATATATCATGCTCCATAGGTGGTTCCCCACAAAGAAACCAACCAAACTAACCAAGCAAACGTGGAACCCCAGCTGTGGAAGTCATAGACCACATTGTTCTTTCGTGTTTTAAACAAGAAACTAAAAGCTGTAAAACAGTCAAATTATCTTTGGAATCCATAGTAATTTTAACAAGCGGACAGGGTCAAACTTCTCGGGCGTGTTTCCCTTCTAGAGTCTAAGCCTTCTTCATCTTTCCGTTGTGGGCGCGGCCATTTTCATAGAGAGCAGAGCCGTTGCTGGTACTGTTCACAGCTGCGTGGTTGATGCCATTACTTGTGCTGTTTTCGTAGCATTTGCCGTTCTTCTCGTGCACCTTTCCGTTCGTGTACACGGCTGTGCTGCTCTGGTGATGCTTGATGTCCTGTTTGGGCAGCCGCTTACCCTTCATGTAAGCCTGGATCCAGAAGTTGGAGAAGAGGATGAAGAACAGAGTTCCATACATCCAGACAAGGTGGATGATCACGGGGAACTGGTAGTCACAGCGGTCCATAAAGTACCACTGGGTGGCGTGAAGAGAGACCAGGACAAACTGGATCTGTGTGGAGGGGAGGAGAAATCAGTGGTCAGCCATGCACCAAGTAAAAAAAATATCTAGAGCTCTAAAATAGATTTCTTTAGCACTTAGAGGCATAACAGGCTACAGAACATCAACCTGCTACTTCACATCTGCCACAAGTAGTTAAATGAAATAAAAATGCATACAGAACAATTTGTTTACATTTTAAAGTTGGGGTGTAGTTTTGTCAGTTTTAGTGTGCTTGAATCAAAACAATGAGGTGATTTTTGAATATGGTAGGTTGAGCTGCAGACACAAAAATGGACTGAGTCGAAGTCAGAACCTTTTCATGCAGAAGAGAGAAGCTCAAAGGCAGAGATGGGAAAAAAAACACACAGAGTGAAAACTTTGACGAGGAAGTAGGCAATCCGTTGTTCGTTTCAGAAGAGGAGTGCCAAGTAAACTACCGGGGAAATCCCTGATCCCGTATGCCAGTCCACATAGCAGCACCAATCATTAAATCACCATTAATCTGCAACAGTTTTACTGACATTTAATTACACACGTTTGTACCAAACCCCAGTAATGATTGCTGAACATCCTTACCAGCTGAATAGCAGTCATGTACTTCTTCCACCACAAAAACTTCTGGAAGCGTGGGCCAGCAGCAGAAAGACCGTAGTAGAAATACATGATGATGTGGACAGAAGAGTTCACCATGGCATGGAAAGATCCCATTCCACCTAAAGTCACGACAAAGCTTAGTCAAACTCCTATATGAAAAATCATCTCCAACTTTAAAACAATATCAAGCATTATAAAAAGATAAAAGTTTAAAACAAGAGTCAAGGTTCATCGTTTTAGACTTCGCAGAGAAATTAAAGCTTTAAAAGCAGATTACAACCCAAGGTTTCTTCAAGCACCGTTTAACGAGGTCAAAGGAGACCGTGTCTGATTGTATTGGTTTGTTTGTAACAGGTTGGTACGCGGGGTGAAATATCTAATCCACAGACCTCAGCTGATTTATGCCTCTATTAATTATTTTCACAGTTACCTTGATGTGTACTCACCAGGAGCATAGCTCACTCCCCACCACCAGGTCCAAGGCATGAATGAGTGGTGGAAGATGTGCAGGAATGTGATCTGGCCATGTTTTTTCCTCAGTACAAAAAAGATCTAAATTAAAAAAAAAAGTGATTTGTAAATGGCAAGCCAGGAAAACAAACCCCTAACTTTTTTTTTAACCTAAAAATTTTGAACTTGAACTTACTGTGTCCATCAACTCTATGATCTTTGAAAACCAGAAGAGCCACGCCACCCTGACCATCTTTAAAGGACGAGACGCAGTCAGACACATTTCAAAGACAGTTCAAGGAATCTTTTTTTTATGTTTTTTAGAAGTAACTTTGGGAACTTACTCGTAGAGCTTGAGGACTGTTTGAGGTATCAATTGGGTCACATCTCCAGGTATATGTTGTAACCCATCCAGACATCAGAAACTGAAATTACAGGAAAATTTGATTTACGTGACAATATTAGATGTTAAAAAAATGCTGTTTGTCATCTTGAGATGCAAACCAAAGTACAATAGGTTGATTCTGAATGAATTTGATTCTTACCTCAAAAACAATAAATACTGATAGTGCCACCAGCATGAAGTTGTAAACTATCATGGGTTCCTTGAGCTGGAAAGGTGTACGCTTGGCCATTATGCGAGGTCCAAGATACAGTACAAAAAACAAATAACACAGCAATATAACCGTCATTGGAACAGGACTCCACATCAGAGGATAATCTTTTAATCGTGGATCTAAAATAAAAAGAAAAAAAAGAAAGGATTTGACTTAACATAAGGGAAGAAAAAAAGATTAACCTGACATTTTGTTGTGTAAACCACCTACCAAATCCTGCCAGAAGATCGACATAGAAATCCATGGCGCGTGAGCCGACCTCCTGGATCTGCTGAAGCATACTGGCTGTTGTGAACTGTTATGACCCAATTATCTGTGGAGAGAGGAAAAAAAGCTCATCATTTAACTTTATCATATTAAAGCTGAACGCAGGACCAGAATGCAAAGTGAAGGAAACATTTCCTTCCTGTTTGAAATGATAATCTTACTGACCACACCTGCAAATTCAAAATGATCCCGTTTAAAGCAGATTGGGATTTATAACAAGGAATCCTTTAGTTTTTTTGTCTCGCCTCCAACCACTCAGAAATGGCCTGATATCTAAGAGGTGGAGCTTCATCCCACAGCAAGGCCGAGTGTGTGCAGCAGTTAAACCCAAAGATTAAGACACAAAACCCAAACTGCTCTCAAATAAATACCACCGGAAGGATTTACTCATTCACAAAGTGCCCTGAACTCAAAACTGCAGGGCCCAGATTATTACAGTTTCTTCAACACGTGCTCCATTTTGTTGTGTAGCAACAAGATCCACAGAACACTGCAACAGGAAACCAGCAGATCAAATACAAACCGGTGCCGTGGCATGCAGTCAGTACGCAGGGATGTTGAAATGGGTTTTAGATTTGGCAATTTTCTGTTGAGAAAAGTCTTATCATATCAAATGCAAACAGAAAAGCCCACAGAAAAGCAGTGGAGGACAGAGGGTGTGGTCTGTTCAGACGCAGCCTTTGTTGACGGTGCTTTGAGTTGCCAGAACGAGTGGCCCTCCTTGAGACAATATGATTAAAAGATGATTATTTCAGCTTGTGGAATGAAGGTCGGAGCAGAGCTATCAGGGACAAGGGCAGGAAAAAAATGAAAAAGCTTTAGTGTCCCCTTTTTCATTTTATCTACTTTGGGACAATAAATTTATTTTTAAACTTGGGCCTACAGTGAGAATATATTTCATCTTATAGAAATACTTTTGCAGTTACTACACACAACTTGGAAAATCCCCCCCTGTTGTTCATCACAGTGCATTGTCAACAACTTAAGCATCTTACTTGTTGACTTTTATGGTCACAGCAGATTTACTCTGGTATTTCTGACTGATTTCCGACAGCCACGCCAATAATCAACTTGCAGGTAAAATAGTTGAGTGCTGGCTGTCCACGCGTTTAAAAGGGTTGCCAAACGTGCACGTTCTGGTATTGCGCAACACTTCACACGTTGCATTTCAGAAGTGGTACGTAAAACGCTGTGTGTTTTGTCAGTGGCTTCATATTTTGATAACTGTACCACCATGTGTGTTGTCCAGTGTGAAGAGTTAAATTTATCAAGTTATAATAAGATGCTTTCTTCAAAAGGAGACTAGTCTAAACCAGCAACGGGGCCAATGCAAGACTTATAATAATTCCACCTCCTGAGAAACTGTTTACCTGTAGTCAATAATTTTTTATGTGATATAGATGAACAAGCAATTTACAGAGAAATGTGCTGAACAGCTTTGCAATAATAAGGAAGGACTTTGTTTTTAAACATTTATTACGAAAATGCAGAATGAGAAAATGCATCATCTTTAAAAATGTCATAAAATTGATCATAAATGTCAATTTTTCTTTTTTATCATTTTTTAAAATTGAAGACCTCAATGAAGACAAATTCAAAGCAAGACTCCTTCACTTCAAACTTAAACCAGAACAACAAATTTACAACACAATAACTCCAGTTCCAAACAGCCTTTAATCTCCACCAACTGAAGACTACTCAGGATTTTGCCCAGAGGCATGCTGGAAACCTGGTCCAGACCATCACAAGTTACCAGTCCGCAGGAAGACAAGAACTTTCGCACGACTATGATAGGAGTCCAATATTCACATGACAGTCATGCAGTGTAGCTGTGGACACATGACCAATTCAAGCAGCTCAGAAAACTGCCTCCTTCCTTTTTAGCTGATACAAGCAACAGATGCCACTAACTCATTTACCAACCAGAGCTCATTTACTCTGCCTACATGTCC
This sequence comes from Anablepsoides cearensis, assembly GCA_032275365.1. NCBI lineage: Eukaryota > Metazoa > Chordata > Actinopteri > Cyprinodontiformes > Rivulidae > Anablepsoides > Anablepsoides cearensis. The sequence continues at coordinate 14,799,476 of JAUBOC010000103.1, read as the reverse complement.
CAACACCCAGGCCATTCATTACAGAGTTGAGCTTCGACTGCAGAGAGTTTAGTTTACATCTACAGAGGAGTGAAAGGGTGGAAGGGAGGGCAAACTTTTCCTTTAAGTGCCATGTCAATGAATCATAGGGATGGAAAAAGGGAGCGCACGAGGTTAATGATGAACAAACTTAAGTGGAGAGGTTAAACATGCGGGAAAAAATCCTCTAGGAAAAAAGGACATCAGTTTATTTAACATATGCATTGTGAAAAAAAATATAATCCTGAAATGATCAACAAGAAATCATGTGGGCAGATTTCACGCCCAAGTTGTTTCAACATTCAGTTAACGTTGAGCAACTTACCTTTTGAAAAAAAAAATAGTGTTTTTCCCTTAAATCATCAAAAAGCAGAAGTGGAGTCTTCCTTTCACAGTGTGGCAAAGGCCTCTCAGTGGACTGTTAAGCACAAGCAGGCAGCAGCAAAAAGAGAAAGCAGCAGAGAAAGAAGGGAAAGACAGCAGGAGATGTGGTGGAAGAAGTAAACTGACAAAGTGTGACTGGTACAGCAGTCTTCAAATCCCCACCCTCCCTGACTCATACAGTGGATGAATAACCAGCTCTCAGAGCAGAGGGAGGGAAAGAGGCATGGAGGGGAAAAAAGGGTGTGAGAGAGCTGTGTGTGTCCATACGAGAGAGTACAAATAAGGTTAGAGGGACAGAGACGACCCGTATTTAAAGCAAACAAACTCAAAAGAAGAAGTGAGTCGTTAAATTTATGACCACTACCCTGATCTCGACGAGTTCACTCCCGCTTTTTGCTCCCAAAGTCACACCCTGTTCTTACTGAAACATAATCCTGGAGTTGCCATGCAAGTTTTTTTTTTTTTTCCTTTCTTGGGGTGGGCTGATATTATTCACATGGAGCAGGCGAGAATCAGTGGAGACTCTGTTATCATGAAGGAGGCTATTGTTGTGCCTGTCCTGGATCTCTACCCAGCCGACACCCGTTGAGCAAAACTAGCTCGAGTTTCTTTTTGTGATGAAACAACTTGTGAATGCCTCTGGTTAAAATAGTTGTCCCAAAACTGTTGTTTACGCAAGGCTGTTAAAAAAAAATGCTTAGACAAGAATGATTGCAACAAGAGACGGCATGACTCAAGACTCAAGACTCTTTACAAGTTAGGTAAGAAAGTTGTGTTCAAGGATAGGAAACTATTTACCCACATGTTAGTGCCACACCCAACCGCACTATGCAGACACATTATAACAATTGCCAATAGTATTTTGGAACATAGGGATCATCTCAGGTAAATAGCCTGCCTGTTGAACAAAGGTAGATCCGTTCAGAATATTTTCAAGTTTGTCATATTTACTTACAAGCAAAATATGCAGTAAATAACTTGAAATAGTGAAGACAAATGGGACTTCTAACTGATATTTACAGATATTACACAAACACACAAATTACATTATACATATACGCACAAAAACACTTGGTTCTTTTTTGATACTGTAAAAAAAAAAAAAACAGACCTCTGACATGTCTCCCTACTTCAGTTATTCCTGGCTGTGCAGCATCAATATCACTATCATGATTAAACAGATGCTGTTCAACCAACCATCTCCCCTCCCAAAACAGAAACACAAAGCTAAACAGTGGGAAATCAATATTGGACTTTAATATTGGTCGACTTTTACATATTGGACCGATACCGATATTCTAAAAAATTACCTTTATCGGCCGATACTGATATCAATACCGATATATCTTGCATCCCTATATGTGACCCATCACATCAGACAGAGGATTAAGTCAAATTTGGTCAAAATGACTGACCTCATTTTGAAGATATTTTGAGACCTGGATCATCCTGATATCATGAATTCTAGAGATATGCCTTGTATTGTCTTTCCCAATTAGGACAACTTATTGATATTTAGTCTGAATCCTATTTTTAGGTTATTCTAAAGATGCATTTTTGTTGTCACTTTAAAGAGGAAACCTCAAACAATTAGGATATTAAAGGTTTACCTGCCGAAAAGAAAGAAAGCTTTGCTAGCTTGATGGAAAAATGATAAATTATTTACAATAACATTTCAGATATTTAATTTAAATTAGGTAAGGTATTTTTTCACTATATTTTGACAAAATACAATTGTTACAAATGTTTTAACCAATGCACTATAACCATTTCTCCACATGACACTCGGTGACGTATTATTTGGTTTGATGTGATGATGGGTCACATTTCTTTTGTTTGGTAAACATATTTTCCTCATTTGCTGACAAACTTAAGATTCCTAACCTCCCACCTTTTCTCTTTGACGGGACACGCTAGAGCTGGGTGGTATGACCAAAATTTTATATCACGGTATTTTCAACAATTACACCGGTTTCACGGTATTTGACGGTATTTTTTTTTTTCATCACAGCTGAGCTGATAATAAAATGTACAAACACTGCTTATTGACTTTTTTTACTGTACCTCTGTCTGGGTCACTGTTTCCCTCCTACATATTTTCTTCTTTGCCTGGTTGTAAACAGTAATCATGCATTTTGGTCCAATCGTGAAA
>JAUBOC010000103.1:14663099-14678183 GCA_032275365.1 Anablepsoides cearensis | reverse complement strand
TCTTCTACATGCTTTGCAAGTGGGAAAACCTGAAAAATCAACAGTGTATCAAATACTTGTTCTCCCCACTGTATTAGTGCCACCAGGGATGGTTGATATAAGTGGGCTAGTAGGGCTAAGCCCTCCCCGGTGTTTACAATAAATATGCTAAAATACCGAGTATTAAATTAAATTAAACAAATTACAATAAATAAAATTAATTAAATTAAAAATATTGTAACACATTTTGTGAAATTTACAACAAAACTAGAGCCAAACAGTCTGGAGAAAATCTCTTCACATCCTCATTGATTAGATTTTTTCCTGGTGCAGAATGATTGACAGATGTCTTGTCTCGCCCCTTCTGCTTGCTGCTCATTGAAGCTAATTTTGTTCAGCCCAGGGTCAGCCCAACGCCACAGGCTCTAGCCAGTGAGGGTGGACGTACAATAAGGTGATTTGAGTGTGAGTCTTTGTGGGCGTGGTTTGACGTAGACTAAATGGATACGATGGCGAACTAAATTAACATAAACAAAATAGATTATTTAATTCCTCACATCTTCCTTCATGTCTCTGGAGGAAAAATTGATCATGAAGAGGTTGGAGGTGGACGGACCAAAGGATATTCAAATCCAAAAAAAGGAAATGCGGCAAAACCGAAGTTTTTCTGTGACCTGGTTTTAGCGAAAGAACTGGCTGACGATATGTATAGCTAATGTCTTTTCTGATGAAATTGTAGCTGAAATATTTAATTTATGGGAATCAAGTATTGGACAACTGTCCGAGACTTTGTGTAATCTTGGGTTTTGGTAGTTGTTTGTTTTGCAGATGTCCTTGTGCTGAAAAAGACTGTAATGCCAATTTATGGCAGGTTTTCTTTATTTCAAACTGGAAGCTTCTTTTGTCGGAATCCAATCTGTAGCATTTTATATCTATATATTATATATCTGTTATCACCACCAGCTGCCACTGAATAACACAATTTCTGTCTGACTTTATTTTAAATGTGCCCCCAGGACACCCCCTCATATCCAGGTAAAAACCATGGAGACACACCTGCAAAAAAAAAAAACAAAAAAAAAACATGCACATAAAACTGAAACTGATACATTCACAGTAGATTTTGCCTCCAATGCGTGCTGACAACTTGCTGACACCCACCGTAAATGACTGGAAATCAGTATGCAAACTGTTGCATTAAGTAAAAGAATGTCTGTGAGTGACTGACCTACGCAGGTGCGCCCATCAATGTGCAGCTGGAAGCCCGGCCGGCAGAAGCACCGGAAAGAGCCAACAGTGTTGATGCAAATGTGCTCACAGGTCCCATTTAGGACCGAACACTCGTCCACATCTGGTGGGAGATTCAGATGTCATCAGTTCAGTTTAACACAAATTCTAATAAACTGGGGTTTGTTGAAAATTAATGCACAGGCCAGTCTTAGGAGATGTCTTTGCTGCCCATATATTATATAAAAATTATGCAATGATTAAATCTGTAAACATAAACTTAATCTTATTTTTATTGTTAACAAACAACTTCGAATGAACTATCTTAAGAAAATAGAACTAAGTTGTCACTAAAGAAAAGGTAGGCACAAATACGTAAAGTAAAAAGACTGAATGGAGTCTATCATCATTGGTACTCTGAGCCTGTAACATTATTTAAATTACAAAAACCAAACAAAAAAAGAACACATTGAGCTGCTTTACATTTTGTTTTAAAACACCTGGTGCTGAGAGGAGTTTGATCACCGAGCTTTTGGGCTACAGAGAATACTTTTTAATGTGTTGGATTTTAGGCAATAATCTATAATTTTTACTTTTTAACAGAGGTCTATAAACTAAGTAATCAAGTAAAAGTAAAAATAACAGAAACTTTGGTAAAAAGGAATTTCACTGACACTAAAGTACGTCTCACAATATTTGGGAAAGTAAAAGTAGTTTAACACGCTATAAAGTATTGAATTTAAGTAACCAAACGGGTTCAACTAAACCAAATTGAGCAAATTGAGCCGTTTACACATTTTCTTAGAGCTTTTACCGTCTTTTTAAACATATCAATTGTTCTGAACGTTTCAAGATTGTTTCATATGACTTTGCATGAACTGATGAAATAATTTGCTGGATGATCAAAACATTTTCTACTATATATTCTTGCTGTTTTTTTTTTTTGTAAAATTAAAAGGTTTTGTTTTACATGCTTTTCCCAAAAACTTCATTACAATATATAAAATGTGGATCAATTATAATATAATAATAAGCATTGTATAATACATACAAGCTTTATTATTTAATAACTCTTATTTTATACTACAGTGCAGCAGTTTTTGCTATTTTTACTTTTAAGTGATTTATATGAGACCTTCATGTCTGCCTCTTAACTGCCATTTGGTTCTTCATTGCATCTCTGGTGTTATGTTGAATGACAATAAAGCTGATTCTGATGTCAGCTTCTCATCAGTAGCCGTGGTTCCATCCAATTTTAATTTAAATTTTGAGCAGATTTTTTTAATTTTGCGAAAAGGCAAAAACGAAGGCATGTGAATCAGATGTAGTTCCATCAATTGACTTGGAGCGAATCCATTACGTCAGACGCATGTGTGTCATAAACAGGAAGTAAAAGTCGTAAACTGGCAGGGTCCACACATCTCAGGACAAAGGAGAGAAGTTCTCAGGAGCATGTTGCTGCTATCAGGAAATTTACACTTATTCTGTCATTTCAACTAGTTTTAGCAATATTACATGCTGTCTGGAGACGCAGAGAAAGAAATGTGATTCTCTTCATGTTACTGGAATAACTGAGAATATCCCGACAGCAGGAGGAGGGTCCTGCTGCCAGTTGCGGCTACAGACTCTCTGGTACCGTTCAGACAGCAGGAACAGCTGAACAACCAGGTAAATATTCGCTACTTCACCATTATTTCCTTTTTGTATTTTAGTTACTAAGTATCTAAATACTTGTTTTGTCCAAATTCAATGATATCCATCCTTGCTTTACCTGTACAGTTGTGTTCACCCAGGTCCAGCTGGTACCCGGAGGCGCACCGGCACCTGTACCCTCCTGGCTCGTTTGTGCAGCTGTGTTCACAGTAACCGTTGTTGACGTGGCACTCATCGATGTCTGGAAGCATAGACAAGTTTGAAGAAGCTGCCGTGTTTCAGAACCTCTTTTTGCAAGTCGAGCATATTGTGTGCTGCTGAAGGAAAACATTCACGTAACGGCCATTACCGACCAAAACAAGCGTGCCCGTCTCCGACAAAGCCCTGGTAACACTGGCAGAAGTACGAGCCGACGGTGTTGCCACACCGAGCGTTTGTGTCACACCTGTGGCCGCCCGAAGCACACTCGTTCTCGTCTAAAACGACAGGCAGTGAATTTAGTGAAGCTCGCTTCGTTTCTGTTTCATCAACATTCTGCCGCTCGGGATCCTTTTAATGGAAGGCTTAGCAGCGAGAATTAAAACACGCTGACCCCGGCGACGGGAAACAGAGTTTCCCCGCAGAGAGACATCAGCACTAATTGCTTACCTTTGCAGTGTGTGCCGTTGCCCTGGTAACCGGGTCGACAGACACACTCGTAGCTGCCAAGAGTGTTCTCACACACACTCTGACCATCGCACAACTCAGGACCCTCCGAACATTCATCCACATCTGTAGCAGAGCAAGAGAGTGATGTACATTCCAGTAACGTTGTCTTACATTTACAGCTGACAAAACGTTTACTTTAATAGTTTATCACTAGTTAAAAGTCATAAGTAAGGCTGATATATATCCAGTTAGTGACCTAATTAGGTACAATTGGTTTGAAGTTTGTCATATTGTGTTATTCTAGGCTGTCCTACTATTTCAACTCAGCTTCTGCATCAAAAATTAAAAAATTTATTGTGGACAGAACATACAAGGTAGAACTCGACGTCGAGCGTCGTAATGTCCCCCGTCGTAATTAAACATTTTGGGCTACAAAGAGTATGTGGCATAGGTATATGAAATTAAATGCAGTGCTTTTGTGAGTCAAGGAAACACAAGTGAAAAGAAATTGAAATTTGAATACCTTTTATGAGTACACATTACAAGGATGAAAACCTATAATACATGAAGCATTTTAAAGCACATGCCAAAGAGTTTTTACAATGTAAACTGTAGAAAATTATGTTTAAAACAACTTACTAGTATGTGAAACGTAGGTAGTAGAAATAGATGTAGTTTCAGAAAAGACAAAGATTTTTACAAATTATGAAGTCCTGATTACTATTTAAAGCTTAAATATGTATCACCCCTTAAGTGATACACATTTGGTGAAGGTTTGGTGCCTCTATCTCATTTCTGTGAAAAGTTAGAGGGTGTACAATGTTCATGTCCACCCACATACGCACGGACAGACAGACGGACGGTGAGCAAACCTACGCCTAGGCGACGGGGGACAAAAATACAGCGAGTTCCCTTAAGACATATCAAACTCAAGGCCCGCAGGCCAAATGTGGCCCGATGTGGCATTTTATGTGGCCCACAAAGATATGTTATTGTCTTAAAATAGGCATTTGCTGCTCTCCCATAATACATGTCAATTATTTTACTCATGAAATAATGACATCTCAGCACTAAGTGGAGGTGCCCAGGATTCAAAAGTAGCCCATAGCCGGTAAAAAATTCCCCGTGTATATCTCCATTTCACTGCATTTTTGCTGCAGCCCAGTTCTAGTGAGAAGTAGGAATCACCTACTTAAAAATCGCAAATTTAAACTGGAGTTCTGGATTTTTCATTATAGTTTAGTTTTATTTCGTTTTGACTTTTTTTTCATTTAATTCGGTTAATTTTAATTAGTTTTTACAGTGTATTTACTAGTTTTTATTAGTTATTATTGCATTTTTAATGCTTAGTTTTAGTTTAGTTTTTATTAGTTTGAATAAACATGTTTGCCAATGCATCCTCAAGCTTGTGATGTTCCTGTGAGTTAACTAACCATTAGCTATTTGGTCGCTAGTTAAAGCAGTCTATTATAGCAACTCCTTACTAAAAACTGTAATTGAGTAACTCAATTTTGCCAACTAAGGACTTGGGCGATTATTTTAGGACGATGACAATAGTTGTCTCCAACCTGGTGCTGCCTGCAGCTTTTTGTTCATGGGAGCTACTAGTGTTGTTACAGACCATGATGTGCTGTAAGCTGCCAGCAGCTAATGTGAAACTACTCAATTATCCACAAAATAAATTGACAAACACTAAAACTAAGGACATTTTATCTATAATTTCAATTAGTTTTAGTTAGTTTTGTAAAAAGATGATACAGTTTTAGTTAGTTATTGTTTTTTTTCTTTTTATTAGCGTTTTTAATTATTTTAGTTAACAAAAATGTTTTTTTAAATTCAGTTTTTGTTATTTAGTTAGTTTTAGTTAACTATAATAACCCTGGTTCAGACCTGAAGATGGCAGCTGCTCATCACAGCTCAACAGTGAGTAAAACTCCCTTCCTTTTACTTTTATTATTATTTCTGTATTATTTGTTTCATATTTAATCAGTCGTACGTGTGGTACTTTTCAGGGTTTATAAGAGGACGTGTTAAAACGCTGTTTATATGCAAGAAAAACTACGTAGAGCTCAGATATTGTTTGTTAGCGGTGCTCAGCCGTAGCAATGAGACGAGGAACATGGAGTTTCATGTTTAGTCAAAGTCAAACACAAAACATCAAAGTTAATTACACCTGCTCCTGTGCGGGTCAGCGTAATGCTCATGTGGCCCTTGGTGAAAATGAGTTTGACACGCCTGATCTTAAGTGTCACATGTAATAAGCTTTTACAATAATAAAACTGTTAGCTGAAGCGCTACACATTTAAAGCACATCCTACCTTGACAGACAGTGTAGTCTGCACACACAGGACCTACGAAGTGCGGATGAAAAATATATAGGAGATTTGGGAAAAGATTCTTGCAGCACAAAATAGACAATTTCTCATTACAATATGGATGAAAGGAGTTTAACAAAGTAGCTGAATGCATGCATTCCTGCTAAAATATTTTTTACTTTCTGCAGAAGCTGCAAAGATTTCCTACAGCGTCAAAAACTAGAGACTTACCCACGCAGGCAGGGGACTCTGCTCTGAAGCCCAGCTGACACTGGCACACAAAGCTCCCAGGAGTGTTCACACACACTTCCCTCAGTTCACGGCGACACTGCTCCTTCAAGCGGCACTCATCCACATCTGGACAGACATCAAAAACTGTGAGCGGTAGACTGTTCAAGAACTTATCTGTTTTTTATCAAGCCATGCCAATAAACATGTTTACAATATGAACAATACTGTGCCACATCTCCATGATTATAATGAACAGAAAACACTGGATACATTTTTTATTTTTATTTTTGTATATACCCATCTTACCTAAACAGCCTTTTCCAGTTAATGCCTTCACATATCCAATAGGGCATGAGCAGGTAAAGGAGCCGGAGGTGTTTATGCAGTCCTCCCCGGCCTGACAGGCCTGCAGACTGGTCACTGCAGCCAGAGCACACTCATCTATGTCTACAAAATTAGAAAAACACAGAAGACTTACATAAGATCTACAAAGCAAATAACAATTCTCTCCACCACAACCACACACACACATGTTTCGACAGGCTGACGAACCCTGGCACCCTCCAGAACCCATCAGGTAGCCATGAAGACAGGCACACGAGTATGAGCCGGGGATATTAGTGCAGCTGGCATGAAGACCACACGGCCCCGGCTCCTCCACGTCACACTCGTCAACATCTGTTAGTGACAGATACAGTAATGTATAAATATAAACACAGCATGCATATTATGTAACTAAGCAGGTGTAATGGGACAAATATGACCCTGCAAGGCAAAAGCAGTTAAAATTAATGTTTTTGGACATTTTCCTAATATGAGCTTCCAACATTTTTATTTACCGTTATTTAACCAGGCAAATCCCATTGAGATCTCAGATCTCTTTTTCAAGGGCGGCCTGGGCCTGAAGGCAACCTATTGTACATGTTTTTAGGGGTGGGGGAAACCGGAGTACCCGGAGGAAACCCACGCAAACACAAGGAGAACATGCAAACTCCACACAGAAAGACCACAGGTCCGAACCGGGGATCGAACCCAGGTTCTTCTTGCTGTGAGGCGACGGTGCTAACCACTGCGCCATCGTGCCGCCACATAAGTTAGGATTCAAAAAAAACACCCTAAAACTGGAACTCGGCAATGTTTTTGTATTTTCCTATCATCCCTGACAACTATTATAAAGTGTTTGTTAGATTGAAAACACTGAAGGAAATCGTGTAACTAATTAATTGAATATTAGATGCAGTATTGTATTTTATACTTTCTGATCATTGCAGCCATAAGGCTATAACAGAATAAGAGTTGGTGTGTGTCTTATCATGTGTTCTGTCTTTCAGCCTAAACAAGAATGAGTTACATTCTACGTCTGACATAAAAGGTACCACCTCCAGGGCTGCAACCAGGAAGAGATGCACATTATAAGGTCAATTAATTATTATAGTAAAAGAAGTTGTGAGTGTTTTGCAGAGTCTCTGCTTAGAGCAGAGCAGCTCTCTTTTGTTTTGGTTTCAGCCCAAGGTCTTACGCTGAGGTCTGCTGAGTGCTGTACTGTGAACCTGATTGGAGTCAGAAGATTGAGAAGAAAGTTTTGAGAAGAAATCCAGTGGATTCCTGTTTATTCGGACATACCATTTAGAAGAACACATTTTTCCTACAACACCATGAAACTATTTTGATACAAATAGCAGGAGAAAAAGTGGTTCATGAAAAACTGTTAAAACTCTACTTTTCCTTACTCATTAATAATAATATTATGTATAATAATTTGTTGTGAAATCTTTGTCAGTATCCTGACATACTAATGAGATGCAATATGATGCGATAAAATGTGATACAATACATTATGATACATTTCAATGAGATAAGATGTGATGCAATACGATACAATACAAAGGGATGCAATAAATTACAAGTTTTATCACAATGTGATATTATATTGATTTGTTTGGATGATGATGTATCTTGATATCACAAAGTCTGTCATGATTTGATTTTGATTAAAATCACTTCGAACAATATTATTTGATTGTGATAGACATGAGATATTGATACACATCAAGCATGATGACAATTTGGATAGATTCTTTTGTTTTGCCTTGATGTAACTGAATCATTAATCATTTGATCAATATATGATACGACACGATAGAATACAATGAGATATGATTCAGTCCAATGTGACACAATACAATACAATAAAATGTGATTCGATGCGATGTGACACAACAAAATACAATACGATATAGCAGGTCTATTCAACTAACTTACTCCTGGGGCCACACTGTAGGAAAACATCTGAGGGGTCGAACATCCAGCAAGTCATTATATAATTAAACCAAGTATTACAAAGATCTGTTACCTTTTAAATAGTTTATTTTTACCGCATTTATTTATGTATACAACATACAGAACCCTATGTAATAAAAGTAATGATAGTATATTTATAATATATTTTGACATTTCTGACTTGCCAAGTTTTTAAACAAATTTTATTTTCACTTTCATAGTTTTAACTTCAAATGCTTGTAATGAGTGTTCATTGAAATGGTTTATCAGCCAAGATTCCGACGTTTCTGTAGACACCAAACATATGTCCAGCTAAAAGAGCTTAAAATAATTAAAGTAGAAAACCGGGGGTTTGGGCTTAATAGATGAATGAACCAATTGGCGAGCCGCGGGCCACCAGTTGAATAGCCCTGCGATGTTGTACGATACAATCTGGTACTCTACAATACAGTATGATACAATGAATATTGTTATGATACAATGCCATACAATATGCCATTTTTCAGTTTTGAAGGACCCTTACTTCTAACACAACATCCTGTTTTTAGACTTGAAACATGTCGCAGTGATTCAGCTGTTGTTTAAAATAACGCCATGTTTCCAAAGCATTTCTCCAACTTAAACATTTTACAGCAATCTTGTTTGTTTTTAACCACAAAATCATATCCAACTTGCTGCATCAGTCCTGTACATTTGCCTCACCTTTACACTCGGCTGCTCCGTCCAGAGCGAACCCCACAGGGCAGGTGCAGTTGTCACCATGTTTCACTGTTCCAGATGGACAGCCACAGCCTGCACCACTCGTCTGCATCACCTGATTTCCTGGACATGGAGCAAGAGTGGTGCTTGAGGAAGCTGTGGCAGTCAGGGAAGCTGTAAGTGTAAAAAAAAACAACAAAGGAAATGAATGTAATGTTAGGAGACAATGAGGTGTAAAGCATAAACAGGACAAAAGAAAAGTTGTTACACACATGATGTGGTGGGTGTGCTGCTTGGTGTTGCTTCACTAATATTTCTGATGGCATTCTCCATCACCAGGATCTACAATACAGAAGAACAGCAAACCAAAAGTTAATCATCTCTATGTACAAAGAGAATAATTGTAATCTAAAGAAGAAATAAAAAAATGAAAATGGTTACATGTCTCGACTGGTTTTTAGTGTGCTCCAGGACTTCATTGTCATTGTCCTTCTGGTTGTTCAGGTTTTCAGCCACTGACAAGTACAGCAGTAAAGCAGATAGAAGGGTCCAGAGGTGGAGCATCGTCTGAATCTGCAGGGAAAAGAAGCAACATGTAGCCTGTTGAGACATGTTTAGGCAGGCAAAAGCACTGTAATTAACAACCACCCCCCAGATGTCTGCACAGAACAAAAGAAACTCACTCCCTCTGAGGATTTAACTCTGTAAAAGAGCACTTCTATTCTTAATAACACATCTTAGGACTAAAGAAACATAAGGATTGGAGCAACAGTGTTTTATTAGTGTTGATGTGATCCAAAGCTGTAGAACCGAGCTTGCAGACTTACCTCGGCTTTTATTTACTCTCACCTACAGATGTCTTTGGAATCCCCAGAGACCGACAGGCGGGGACTTTCGGGAGCTGAAACGCGATCTCAACACCTTTCCTTCACTTTAGATGAGATAAAACCTTTAGCAGGACTCCAGCTCCGCGTGTGTGTCAGAGTGAGTGAGGGGTTGATCCAGCAGTGACTCCCCACATCCTGTCTCTGAGCTCCACACTTCCCATTCCACAAATCCCAAACCACACAAAAGAGAAGCAAAAAAAAAAGCAAAAAAAAAAAAGCAGAGCAAGGCTTGTGGGCTGCTTTCACATGTACTTAATATAAAAACCCCTCTGTGTAGACAATAAAGACATTTGATGTTAAAAAACAAGGTTTTGGTATTAAATAAAAACTAGAGAATTTACTGAATTTTACCTATTTACTTATTTTAATTACTGCAAAAATGCAGTGTGAACGGTTAGTGCTGAAAGATTTGAAGAACTAAATATTTAGCTGAAAAAGCTCAAATTAGTAAAAAAAAAGTGGCTAAAAACACAGAAGATGAAAAAGCATCAAAAGTTTAAATTAGCAAAACAATAGCAGAAAATGTTAAAATGACAGCTAAATAAAGCAGATTTTTTTTAATTCAGCTAAATAGAAGCTGAAGGAAGCTGAAAATAGCACAAAGAAGTTTAAAAGTACAAAACCAGAACAAAAATGGAAAAGTACGGTAAAGATTTGTGAACAGTTTGAAGGGTTTTAAGAAGGTTAAAAACAGTTCTATTCATTTTAATGAGAAAAAAGGCAGAATAAGCTAAATATCTCAAAAAGTATAAATTTCTGAAATACCATAAGTCATAGTCTGAAGGAGATGAATGTTTTTATGCAGTATAGAAATTGTTGAAATAGCAAAAAATAATGTGGTGCGAGACACATGCCAAAAAAAATTAATATAGAAACATATACATGAAAAAAATGATCTTAATAGTGTGAATGTTTGATGGCAAAAATAAGAGCAACTAATTAAAACACTGATATTTGAGCCAAAAGTCCACCTTCTTTTTTCTACTCAAGCAAAACCTAGTGACAAACCCCAGTGCATGATATTTTTATTTGTATCTAAAGGGATCGAGAGGAATATTTAATCCTGTTTGAAGTTTCAAATGTCTGACAGAAACAATCAAGTCAATTTGTCCTGCAAACATCTGAACTGTTTCAAATATTTCCACAGCACAGGAAGGAGCACAGTTGTATAAGCTATTTTATAATGAGTTCAATTAATGAACTCTATTAGTTTGAGTTGTTTTTTCCATCTCTCCTTTTAATTGCTTCTCATTAGCTGCATGAAGCATGAACTACTTCATACATCAAATAGGTCTGTGTTTCAGAATGAAAAGGAAGTCACAAAGACTGAAATCAGCATAGATGCTCTTTGCAGTAAACAGGATAAGAAAGCAAGTTTTATTTCCAGAGTAAACACATACTCATGCTGAATGAGATAATTATACTGAAATATAATTTCCTAAATTTAAAATGCATATTTGATCAAATATCTTCTTCATCACTACAGCAAATAATAACCAATTTTTTTCCTTTTTTCATGTACATTTTTTATATATTATTTTCTTGTTTGCTTGGAAATCAGATTAACTTATAATATAAAGAGGCTAATAATGACTTTTTTGTGAAAAGACATCAGTCAGAGAATAATGCATTGAACAGTTTGCCTCACTGACAACCTGACCCTCCCCTGGTTTATGTAAGCTCGGTCTTGTAAAAGCTTTTATAGTTCTATACTGGTTAGTATTTTTCCTTCAGAAGCAGAAACTGACAACAGTGTGGCAGTTGCTTGGAAAAAGCAAATTTATTCAGCTTATTCTTGTGAAGCAAACAAGATATTTTAAAACAGTGATTTGTATTTTAATGAATGACAGTCATACATGAGCTCTGTTTCTGTCCTAAAACAACTTGTAGGTGAATTACATTTAGCAACAATGACTTTCACAGCATTAGCTATATCTTCTATCAGTATTTTTCATAAAACACTATGGTATGATAAAAAATATCAGACTTTTACAGACTGCTTTTATCATACATTGCTCGCTGCCAGTTAATTTGAGTTCTTTTCACAAGAGGTAATTGAAGACAAATGCTTCTGCTTGACGTTAATGAACCCTTTTATTTTGAAAGGTATTTAAAATGTCACAAAGATGCCTACAAAGCAGTGACACGAAAATTTTATTCGATAAATAATTTAAACAAAAAAAAAAATCTAAGTCTGTAGATACAAAAATACAGTAATGCATTACCGTAATATAAAAACTCTGAATGTTACAGAGCTGAGGTAAAAATGGCAAACTTCTCAATGCACTTAAAAAGTTGGATGGATTTGTCTAATCATGCAGTTAAGAAGACTTGTTACATTGAATCCAGTTTATTACCCAAAGAAAGGCTTTATTTTTCAAATATAAGTGCTGAATCCAGCATTTGGCAGTGAAGCTCATTTATGGCACATTACACCACATTCCGGCCTTAACTTTGACCATATGGCTGTTCTTTATAATAATCTATTGAAAATCAAGATTTTTCAGGTTTTTCAGCAAAGCAAATACATAAATCAATAAACAGACCACAGAAAGCATCAACACATCTGTCACTAACAAGTACTAACACACATAGATACAAATCACAATACAAAACTAATACACAAGTTGGAGGTCGTTAATGATAATATTTTGCACGAGTTTAGTGCATCACTTGCCACTGGCCACAGCTTTTATGAGCTAAACTATCACACCAAAACAGCAGCTTTAGTGAATAAATGATGTAATTGAAACTGCAGGACATTAAAATATGGATGTGACGTGCGTCGCTTCCTTGATTAGATGCCTGGTTAACGTTTTCCTTTCTTAATAGAAGCTATGTAATTAGCAGGCTGAGTTTTCAGCTCAGCGCAATTATAATTCATTAATTTAACCGGTGATTTCTCTTAGGAAATCCAAGCCGTCTGTGTGGCCACCGCGTGCTTTGGGAGATGCTCACTAGAACTGGCAGGAGCCGTCGAGTAAAATGTGAATGTGTGCAAAATGTCAGGGGATTTCACAATCACTCTCCTGTGGGAAGTTCACCTCTTTTTTTCCTCCCGTCTGGCTGAAGGAGCGCAATCAATGAAACAGCCTGCTGCATAACTTATACACTCCCGGGGTTCAATGATGCATGAACAACAAGAGCTAACAGTGAGTACGCTGCGCAGCTCATTAGGTAACGGACCAAGTGCACAGGAGCAATTCCTGAGTGAGTGAGCAGGTTAGATGGTGCGGGAGAAAGAAGTCAGAAAGGTGTGTCCATCTGGCTACCCTTTGCAGCTGGTGAAACGACCCCGTAGCTCCTCTCCTGCCACCTCAGCCACTGCATCTGGACCTCCTTCTGCACCTGTCGAGCGGACACAAACACACAAAGAAGAAAACAACACGAACGTTAAAAATCAACTGAATTCATCAACCAGCATCTCTAAACATGATCGTTTTTCCTCAACTGACAGCCAAGTTTCACAATAAAAGACTTGTGCATCAAGCAGAAAAATACAAATAAAAGCTATTTGTTATAACCAGAGGTGTATCTACTTTGTTACAGTACTTGTCATTTTTTGAGGGAGTGTAATTAACCAATGTTCGTAACTTTTATTTTTATTTTTTTTACATTCAAAACAAAAAAAATGACACTTTTCTTTTTATTTAAAAAAGAAACATTTAGTTAAACGTTACAAATTTAAATATGACCAGAACACATCATGAAAGAAGTTGTTTATGCACTCTAAAAAATAAAGTGTTTAATTTGCTATAATTTTTGTAACGTGTAACTAGATGTTACATTTTAAAGCTTGTGAATTTTTTCATGACTAAATAACACATTATAAATTTGATCTAATCATTATTTATTTATTTACTGTTTTTTAACCAGGCAAGTCCCGTTGAGATCTCAGATCTCTTTTTCAAGGAAGGCCTGGGCCTGAAGGCAACCTATTGTACATGATTTTAGGGGTGGGGGGAACCGGAGTACCCGGAGAAAACCCCGCAAGCACAAGGAGAACATGCAAACTCCGCGCAGAAAGACCCCAGGTCCGCACCGGGGATTGAACCCAGGACCTTCTTGCTGTGGGGCGTCGGTGCTGCCCAATAGCATTGCAGTATGTATACAACCATAAGAGGCCATAAAAAATCCAGAAGATTTTTTTATTCCATCTTCAGCCCAGACATCTTTAAAGTCAAACAACCTTTTCACAAGTTGTCTAAAACATTATAGTGTGACAGGGCTGTCATCAAGTTATGTCAACTGGTTCCACTGAACTGAGTTGAGTACATTTACATTTACTCAACTCAGTTTAGTGCAGTGGTTCAGACTTTTTCTGCCAGATCCCCCTTTGGATTATAAGAAAATTTCCAACACAAACAAAAACATTCATTTACACAATCTAAAATGTACAAAATAAAATCATTATAACTCAGTATTTTCTACAAGACCGTAACCCATGTGAACATTTATGGACTTATAAAAAGTTTGGCTCTTTTAAATTACATTTCTCTGAAAAGTTTTGTTCTGATTATCTGTTAGCTCATCACTTCAGTCAGAAATAAACTTTTTTCCCCCAAACCATGAATATTCAAAGAACATCTGAACTTTTGCCTGAAAATACATAATGACGGCATGTCTGCACACTGATATGTGTGCTTTGCATAGGAAGGCTTAAACTGAGACAGACTGATGTCAGCTTGGTCCTGCATTAATCTTCATGATTATATAAGCGCTCTGGGTTCTTTCTTTATGCAATGAGGGAAGAAGAACTGGGAGATTGTTTCTGTACTTTAAACCCTGACAATTTAACACCTCTCACTGACACGTGGTCCTTCTGAGCAGGTTTGTTACGCAGCAGAGATCTGTAAATGATCTAGTGTTGAATATGTTATGGACCCTGCTTGTGAACAGTGTGGTTTGCACTCACCTCTTGATTGAGGAAGCAGTAGAGGACTGCAACAAGAAGCCCCTGAAAATAAGAATAGAATGAGAAACAATGGGAAATTAAAATATGTTTGATTCAGTTTTCATACCTTACTGACACACCTCTGTAAAAAAAACAGGTACATCTGTGATTCTGCAGCTATTATATATACTGTATATATACAGTGGGGAAAATAAGTATTTAGTCAGTCACCAATTGTGCAAGTTCTCCCACTTAAAAAGATGAGAGAGGC
>JAUBOC010000103.1:14633253-14643852 GCA_032275365.1 Anablepsoides cearensis | reverse complement strand
CCCGATGTCCACGCGATGTTGTAGAGTCGCGTCAACCAATGCAACCCCACAACATCCAGAGCCTTAAGGAACTCAGGGCGAATCTCATCCACCCCTGGCGCCTTGCCACCGAGGAGCTTTTTAACAACCTCAGTGACCTCAGCACCAGAGATTGGAGAGTCCGACCCAGGGTCCTCACGCTCTGCTTCCTCAAGGGAAGACGTGTCGGTAGGATTGAGGAGGTCTTCGAAGTATTTTGTTAACAGATACACAAAAACACACACACACACACACATTATCGCCTGCTGCCTCAACAAAAGGGCAACAATGTTTTTGTCTGCATCATCTTAACATGTGTGTTCAAAAGGGCAGTGACTCATTTAGCTTCCCCACTGAAACAGTAGCCTTTTTTTAACACCCATTCATTCCTGGTGGTGACGTTAGGCACAATAATCTTTCAAAAGAGCGCACCGAGGTAGAGAGGGGAAATTTGGATGATTCATTAAAGGAGTTTGTCCCTAAGGAGCACATGATTATCTGTAGTCCGTCCATTTGCTGCTGCTCGTGTATTCTTTGGTTTGTTGTTGAGCTCCTGTGTCAAATAAAAGCAGCGAAACTAAATTTGAATCTGACTGAACCTGAGAATTATTTCTGGCTGACAGGTAAATGCATTCTGCTTTTGAAAAGGCCACGGGTTGATGGAATTTAAGATGGATTGAATAGTGCTGTAGCAGGAGGGCGGATGGAGGGAATATGTGAGAAGAGAAGTGTTACTGAGTGATCACATGTTGCTCTGAAAATAGTTTCATTTAAAAGTTGTTTTGATTTTTTAAATCAAGTTAATAGGATTATATAATTTAGTTTTTTTAAATAAAGATTCATGTTTTACTAAATATTCTGATGAAATATGCATAAGTATATCAAGCATTTAATTTAATCCAGCACAGCAAGCTTTAGAAGGAGGATTAGTTTTAGACAGGAGTGTTTCATCACAGTTTAACTCTAAACGAACGCACTCTTTAGGAACACTTTGGTTCAACTGAGAGAGAGATTTCCCCAAAACAGATATGCAAAAAGTCAAATGTTCAAAGCAGTAGGATCTGAAGCCTTTTACTATGATATTATTTGATCTGATACAGAAGTGAAAATGCTCCTGCTTGTGTGTTTTTTTAGTGCTCAGCAGGGAGTAAGTCCTTATCCATACAGCAGACAGTGTTGAAAAGATAAGTGCAGACCAGTCTGAATCGTGAAAAGAAAGTGGAAGGAAATCCCACTGAGAGGTCATTTGATGCTTTGCTCCCAAATGTCTTTCACTCAAAGTGAATTTTCCAAATTGTTATTATTTTTTCCCCATAAAATCCCAAGGTAATAAATGGAAAACTGACCTAAACTGTGTGATCAAATGCTTTACTTTTTCTGAACTTCATAACATTAATTTCAGATCTGCAGTTCACGACTAAACACACCTGATTTAAATTTCATATTAAATATCTTATTGTTCCATATTTTCCTAACAAAGCTTCACTCTCAGACTACAGGTTTACTTGTGGTTCCTAGAGTTTCTAAAAGTAGATAAACCTTCTCTGAGACTTTGTGTCAGAGCTAGAGACTTCAAACTATAGGAGAGTTTTGAAACTGTGTTGATAAATAAAATCAGAGCTATGATAAATAGCATACACTACTTTTTTCTGAACTACACCGTCCTATCTGATGTGTATCGGAGCGGCAGGCAGAAGAACAGACGGTCTCACACCTCAGTTTGTCGTTGGTATCTTCCCTCTCTTGAGCTGAAAATAAACCCCCCAACCTCCTTTCTTGACTGAGGCCCAAAGTTCTTTTTACAAGTGCTACTAAATCTACAGGAAGGAGAAGATAAATAGAAGTAAAAGCTAAATGAAGTTTAGCGACGATGAAGAGATGGAGAGAGCAAGAGAAAGTAACTCAACACACCCTGTCCTTTCTACCCTGACCCAGTAATACCCTATGCCTTTGTATTATCTAAAGATATACATCGGTATGAAAAAGCTCAATACCGCCAGACCCTAGTCCTTCCTTGTGGAACCAACTTCCAGTTTCTGTCTTTGAGACTGACACTCGGTCTACTTTAAGACTAGACTTCAGTTTTAAATGTAAATGAATGTTCCCATTGTTGAAATCTGTGCTCTGCATTTGACCCACATGAGCAACCCATTCTCACTCCCGACTCGTCAACATATTGACGCTTGGTCAGGTAGCCGTCTTCGTCCAGCTTCCGACGCGCCGGGTATCCCCGTTGCGTCAGTTCTTAACGAGAGCAGGAGGAGCAAGTTTTCTTTTTTTTTTTTAAAGAGTAGGAAATACGCGAAACTAACCATCCCAGACCCTAAATTTAACTTCTATTAACCATATACAGCCTATCCCTGATCTCATTACCTAAAATTAACCATTATTCCTGATCCCTCATATTAACCATTTTTTAAAATGTAGAGAATGCACGAGATCTAAATGTCCCAGACCCTATACTTAACTTCTATTAGACATATACAGCATATCCCTGACCTCAGTACCTAAAATGAACCATTATTCCTGATCCCTCATATTAACCACAGACCCCCAACCCAAAGACCCCTAAGAGCCGCAACCCGGAAAAGCCGCGGGCGGCAATGACTGACGCGAAGGGGTTACCCGACGCATCAAAACTGGACGCAGACGGCTTCCTGACCAATTGTCACTATGTTGACGAGTCGGGAGTGAGAATATTTTGACATGAGATACACCCAGGTGGAGCAGGGGGCAGCTATGTAAGCACCAGGGGAGCAGTTAGAGATATAGGTATATAGATTTAGCTCAAGGACACCACAACATCTGGGCATGGTGGGTAATTGAATCTGCAACGTTTTGGTTCGAAAACAACTTTCCTACTGCTCCACAGCAGCCCAAAGTTTTGGAATACACAATTATTCCAGCAGAAGTAGGATAGTCCCGCCTGAAATGCTGAACCGAGGCTGGAGTTGTTTTACAAGGTAAAAACACAACTTTTAAGTTTTACTGTTTACTCTACAGCTGAAATGACTATCTGTTGTTTAGTTTCCAGGTTCTGTTAAAAAGGTCACTTTTCATCTCTGCTGTTTTCATTAGTTCTTTCCTGTTAACTCTGGAGTGTGCACGCATGTGGGTCATCACTCTCCAACATACAACAGAATAAGCTGCATATACTGTAAATTGACTCAAACAGGAGCTTATACACACATATATTTCACATGCGTTTTTGCCAAACCATGTTGCATATATTTCTTGAAAACGTCACTAAATTTGATCATCTTGTAAAACGTGTCACCTGTAAGACGGATGAGTGGTGCTGCTGGAGAACCGCACCATCGTGGGTTAAACAGGATAGGATCATTTATTTTATTATTTATACTGCCGGTGAACCTAAGTGCTCTCAATCTAAAGGTCAGAGCAAACAGGGGGTCTTGTTTTGTTGTCTGACAGGATATAGCAACACTGTGCTGTCTGATGAAATGTCTATTTTGAGTGCTTGTCTCTGGTCCCTTTTAAAATTGCCAACAGTCTTTTCTAAGGTCATCAGAAGAGAGACTGCAAGGAAAAATGTATTTGGTAGATTATTTGTTGTTACAATGCTTCTTGGCTATAACTGTTATACTGCTGGAAAGCCTGTTAAATTCTCTTTGAAATGGTGTCACATTTGTAAGGAACATGCATTTGTGGGATGAGCAGAGTTGAATATGTGGATTGCACACAAAAAACATTTGCCTGACTAAAAATCCCTAAAGATCCCTGGTTTAGACAGTTGTTTTGTCTTTATAGGGACAAAAACACACTTTTTAGTTCTTGAATTGGTCAATTCTAAGGTTGTAGTTCAATAAACAGTTATTGAGGTTAATGTGATTTTGTTTCAAAAAATTCAGAAATATAAAAAGGTTTTTGCTCCCCCCTCCCCTTCATTGTTGTTATTAGATAGAAATCAATAGGGAAACTCATGACCACAAAACCATCACCAACAGAGTCGTCTCCGTTACTGATGTTGTTTCGACACTGTCCTTGTTTCAGGTCATCTGCTATTAAAAAGGCCTGATGGGAAAATGAGACATGTCTTTGTGACACAGTGTTTCCAATCTTTTAATAAAACAAAACTTCAGAGGCTAAACTCCTGTGGGTTCTCAAAAGCTTCCTCTGAAGATACAGTGTCCCAGCCGTCACTACGTACGATCCCACGGGACAAGCTGCTGCGTGACATCAATATTTCTATTGAAAAGATCTAAGTGCTTCCCTGTAGGGGGAACCATAACATCTGCACCAGCACAAAGCTGAATTTAATCGCATCATTTATTCAGTATGGGCTTCTCCTTTGAACTGAGCGAGGTGTGACTTTATAAGAAAAAAAATTAAAAAACATAGAAATTTTGTCACTGTTGAAATCTGGGATCAGAAAACTGCTTTTGATGTAGAAATTAAACTACAGAGATAAAATAAAGAAAGGTAATCTAATCTAAAAACAATCCATTTAAAAAAATAAGAAAATGATTTATATTTGCATAAATCAGGCAGTTTACAGATTTAATGGGAAACAACACTGTGCTTTGAAATTTATTGAAATTTTATGTATTTTTTGTTTCATCCAGCAGAATAACTCACCTCAGCCATTTGTGTTTGCTGTCCATTTGCCATTTCACACATGCAAACCCACTCTCTCTCTCTCTGTCTCTCTCTCTCACACACACACACACACACACACACACACAAATATACACACATAATGGCATTCTTAGAAACAAGCCAGAGCTGGTGTTTGTGCAGAATATTAAACTGCTTCAACATCTTGTCCAAAAACAGATGGAATAAACATTACACAGAAAACCATTTGGAACTGCATCCAAATTTGCTGACAAAAATGTTTCCTCTTTTTTTTTTAAAAAAAGAAAAAACAAATATATTCAAGCATTTTCTAAATCCTTCCACCACTGATAAATGAAAACATTGGCCAGCCCTGTTTCATTCTAATGCAACATTAATGGAATGGTGCTGGTTCAGCAATATACTATTGTTTTCTTGTTTAGATTTTTTGTACGTATTTGTACATTTAGACTCCAATTACCCCAAAACACTTTAAACTTCTGTAAATACTCAAGTATCAAAACATTTAGCTTGTTCAAGACTTTTTGTTTGACTTTTGTTTTTTGTAACTCTTGTACAGAAATGCACCAAGATCTCTTAAAATCTTTAAAGCTGCATGCACCGGCGCCACCAAACCCTCTGACCAACATCAGTAGGCAAACTGGGTGAAGTGGACCTGGGGTCTTTCTGTGTGGAGTTTGCATGTTCTCCTCGTGTTTGCGTGGGTTTTCTCCGGGTACTCCGGTTTCCCCCACCCCTCAAAACATGTACAATAGGTTGCCTTCAGGCCCAGGCCGCCCTTGAAAAAGAGATCTGAGATCTCAATGGGATTTGCCTGGTTAAATAACGGTACATAAATAAATAAATAAGTGTCTTGCCCAAGGACACAACGACTGAGACGGCTGGAACAGGGGATCGAACCGGCAACCCTTCGGTTAGAAGACGACTTTTAACCACTCCGCCACATCCGCCCTGCTTTGTTGGTACGAAGCACCGCTTATTTACACTAAGCTCCTCCCTGGGGACTGAGCTCCCGCCCCAAAGAGCACCCCTCCCCCAAAGCATTATTGTCAATATATGCTGAAGTGGGAGTGTCTAAAATGGTAGAAGATTCCTAAAGAGACAGAGGCCAATTTCAAGGAGTTTAGACAGACTAATACCCCTTTTCCACTAGTGCCACTTAGTGTAGTGTCGGTACGGTCAGTGTCGGAACGGGTCATTTCGGGTGCTTTTCCATTGACGTTCCAGTCCGGTTCCAGTGGGTGTGTTTTTGGAGGTGGTTTTTGTTTTTTTCGAATAAAAGTTAATGTGCAAAATGAGAGATGGAAACACATTTGCTGAATAAGTTCTGAAATTAAAAAAATTTGCTAAAAATTCGAATTAAACATGGACTAATGTCCCTGCTACAATTGGAAAAAATGGCACCTCGAGTTGTTGTTGTAAAGGCAGCTTAGACGCAACCAGTTACTCCACCCCCTAGCCTATCAGTGATGAACAATGTTCTGACTTCACATTTTGGTGTCGACTGGGACCGCTTGGAACCACAACAAAGTAGGTACTAAAAAAGGTTTGGTTCCATGAACCTGGCATAATGGAAATGGCTTGGAACCGTACCGACCCATACCAAAACTACAAGCACTATTAGAAAAGGGGCATTTGATGCAAAGAAAAACAGCATTTTCATACCAACTGGAGGTAACAGTTATTTGATTGTGGTATAGAATTGATGTGCTTGAAAATTAGCTTTCAGCATTAAAGCTGTGTTTTCATAGAGAGTGCACAGTTTTTTTTAGTTTCAGGTGTTACAGTTCAATTTACCCAACAATCACCACCTGTTTACAGGTATGAAAATGCCAAGAAATCAGGTTTATATTGTCTGTCTGCTGCAGAGAAAGTCTGAATACACTCAGAAAGGAGTCATGTGGTTTATTGTGGTCATGCTTTAATCAGGACAGTGGTAAGTTTCTGTTGGAGTTTTATCTCTAACAACGGCGTCAAATAGTTTACTGTCCAACATCTATAATTTCTATCAGAGCTGGATTAAAGTGACATTTGCATGCTGCCTCCAGCTCCGGCTCTAAAGCCCTCTGAAGCTGGCGTCTGCTGCTCTGCACTCTGATTTGTCATCAGTGACGGTTATCATCACAGTGAGCTGCATGCTAAAGCTGGGTGGCACACCTCTCTGCATGGCGGGACAGACACTGAGCTTAATTTATTCATAAGGCCTTATCTTTTAATGTGGGCCTTTGTCAAACAAGTTTCAGTGATTGGATAACATTAAAGGAGCTGCTCTTTTTTTTAATGATCATGGTTGGAAACTGGATCTTTATTCACTAGAACTTATCAAATGAGCTCATTATTTTTGCTTTCAGTTGATAATTTTAAACTTTAATTGTACGTAATTGCCCTATTATTTTGCTGATCGTTTTTTTTATGTTCTAAGTTGGAAATAATTTTGAATGGCCCCTCATCTGTGTACATGAGCTTGTCTTCACATTGAGCAGTTAGATAAAAAAAACTGCTCACATGGATAAATAATGTTTGTGCAACACAGTGGTTGGAGAAGAACCCAAAAATATAACTTAAATTTACTCTCAAACAAAATTAAAAGCTGACATGGCAGAAAACTTAGAGACACACAGGAATGGCAAAGACCAGACTGGCATAAGAACCAATAATGTGACGAGTGAAAGCAAACTGACTGAGTGAATAAGGGTTGGCTGATGAGGAAGAGGACGATAAGAAAAAAAATTCTAGTGCACACAACTCAAATTTTCTTACAAAAAAAGGAAAAGAGTAAATGGGTGCCCGGTTCTGAAGAATCATAAAAATGGGCACTCCAAAAAATACCATGTTTTTAATAAGGGCAGAAAACAGGACGCATTTCAACTTGTTACAGATCAGACAATCTATGAGTCTACAGTATATAAAGAGGTAAAAAAAACACCTAAGCCAATCACAAACAGGTTGGGTAATCAGCCCAAAAAAGAAACATCTGTGACTAACATGCACAACTAGTAGACTTCAATAATAAACAATATATAGTGATACATGAAATCACAGAAAAGTTACAAAAAAATGTTTTTACAAAAAGGACAAAAATCACAGAAAGCAGTTCAATGCCAATTCTTCATTAAGGTTAACAGTCTGTAAAGAGTGGCCTGGCCTATATAGGCAAAACTACAAAGATATTAAAAATCAGGTTTTCAGAACATAAAAGCAAAACTCGTATTAAAGATGAGAGGTCTTCTGTTGCCAGACATTTTATGAAAGCTGGTAATGATATTTGCTCCTTGAAATTTCAAGGCATAGAAGTTGTGTCTCCTCTCAAAAGAGGAGGTGATAGAGATAAACTTCTGCTTCAAAGGGAAGCATCTGGATCTACACTTTACAGACCGTTAACCCTAAAGGACTTAATGAAGAATTAGCATTGAACTGCTTACTGTGATTTTTGACCTTTTCACAAAAATTTTTTGTAACTTTTCTATTGTATATTATTGTCTACTATATTAAGTCTACTAGTTGTGCATGTTAGTCACAGATGTTTCTTTTTTGGATTGATTACCCAACCTGATTGTGATTGGCTTAGGTGTTTGTTTACCTCTTTATATAGACTTGTAGTTTTTCTGATCTGTAACAAATTGATGACGGCATGTTGCCGAAACGCGTCCTGTTTTCTGCCCTTGCTAAAAACATGGTATTTTGTGGAGTGCTGGTTATCCCATTTTTATAATGAGGAAGAGGAGACACAATTGAGCCCCTAGCACAAAAAGTAAGTAAATTTGTGTTTGGTAGACTATTTCCTTGTTGTAAAAATGCTTGTTGGCAATAAATCTTATTCCGGGCACCTGACTGGCAGTACCTGGAGGTACCAGAAGCTCAAAATACATGTCAATAGCAATAAAGTTGAGGAGATATTTTGGTAACATACAGACACACAGCACATAATGGATATGCAAGAACATGAGCAATGACACTAGAAAATGAAACATTAAACTGCATGAAAACATAATGCTTAATAATTTCATATATAAAAAAAGGATTTTTTTGGCATTTAAAAGCACACTTTGCATGTAGAATTTCTAAAACGGTGCTTTTTGCTTCTGTCCGTTTTGGCTTTTTTTATTGTTCTTTTTACCTAATTTGTTTTTGGTTTCTAGTTTACACCTCTGGGCCAAGTCATTCACGGTGGAAATGTATGCACTTCTCCAACAACTCTGAGTACCTGGAAGAAAGTGGCAGCTAAACGGATGATAAGTGCCGTTTTCACGAGGGAACGTTGTGATGAAATTTCATGCAACACAAAGACGGAAGCAAAGGTTAGAGGGGCTGAGTCTCGCATGAATACCGTGAGGTTGAGGAATTAAGTGAGTCAAGATGAGATTGTTTTAAGCACTGGGGGGCACATGATGCGCTCATACGTTTCAGCTGTGTGATCTGATGAAGGGAGACACGGTGGTGCACTTGAGAGACGGACACAGAGGATAAGAAAGAGAGATGGATGGACATGAGGTAATATGAACATGAAAAGTAAGCCAAAGGCCGTTCCAGGCAGCTAGGGTTTGGTCTACAGTCCAAAAGAAAAAAACATCCTCTGTGAGGAGAAATCCATTATCCGCGAACTATCCAGAAAGGGGCCAAAGCACTGGGCTCGCTCTGCAGATGCTCTCCTTCCATTTTCAGCAGCGAATCGGCTGCTCCATTACGCTCCTGAGCACCGGCACGGTTCAGAAATATAAAGCGCGTTCTTTCAATCAGACAGAGCACAAACAAGGTCGGCCTCTGAAGTTCAGAGTATGTGAACACAAAGGAATATTTCTGACATTCTTTGAAAAGGAGTTCATTCGCTCGGTTGCACAGGGTTGGATAAACGTGAACTCCGAGGGACGGTTTGTCTAAATCAAGTATTTCTTTTGTCGTGGACTGCATGTGACTTCTCTTTGAGCCGTTAAGAAACTGATTATGGAGGGAGTAATTATGTCTGTGTTTTATGTGCAGCACTCGTTCTCGGTGTTGAAAAGCAAATCGGATTAGGTTCATAAGAAGAAGCTGGATGTCCTGAAGTTTTTCCTCCCCTGCAGCTTAAAAACAGATAATCCCTTTCATCCCCTTTTTTTTCCTCTTACTTTCTCTCTCAGCTGCTGGTGAAGGTGCAACATTTTAATCTTGCTTGAACATTCAGGATGCCACCTTGCTTTTGTTTGGGTTTATTGTAACTGTATTATTCTTCATAAAAACCCGTGCAAGTGTTTCAGATTATTGTAATTGCCTGCAGTCCTGAGGAGGCCATGCATGCCCTGCTCCTATTATCTCTGAGGCCAGCAGGTCGTCACACCAGCAGTTTGCTTTGCCTCTCACGTTTCTGTTCTGTGAGGACATTAGAGAGGCGGGACTGTAATACCAGCCACATGAAGGTGCAATGTGTTTGTGGGTTAGTTGCAAAATGTGAAAAATCTGGCATTACAATAAATCAAACACAGTAGTTTGGTTATAGTTCTGTCCAATTATTGACTGCAATAAGTATGCAGATTTTTTTGTGTTACATGTTTTCAACAGTGGTAAGCACATATAACCAAAAAGTTAGCTTTGCTAACTCATAATCTGATAACTAAAAATACAGCTTCTACTGGTGGGCACATATCAATTAAATCAAACCAAACCTAAATGTTCAATGTGAAAAAAATTAAGTCAACACAACTCAAACTCCTTCATAGATCATGGATATAAGTGTTTATCTCTTAGAGGTAAAATTTGAGGAATAAAACTAAGTAACGGTGTACTGCATGCTGTGTAATGGCTGCTATGTTTTATGATAAATTCAGGATGTGGAGCTACAGTTAAATTAAATTTAGCCTAAATTAACAGCTATTTAATAAAGTCAATGCAAATTAGGGCTGCACGATATTAGGAAAACCTGCGATGTGCGATGACACTGCTTAATATTGCGATGACGATATGACTTGCGATAAATGAACAAATACATATGTAGTGTTTATATCTTTCTGC
>JAUBOC010000103.1:14587285-14602401 GCA_032275365.1 Anablepsoides cearensis | reverse complement strand
CAATATGTTATCATTGTTATCTTTCCAAAAAATGCATTCATGTTTATTACAAAAATTTGATGTCACAGGCACTTTAAAGTCTTTTTGTGGTTGGAATTAGGACCAGTTAGTTGGTGCCCCATGAAAAGTTAAAGTTACTTTGTTTTTCTCTCTTTTTGTATGGTGCACCCTGGATGGCTGACACCCTTTGCATTTCCCTATTGCCTTCACAGACCAGCCCTGGTTGGATTTATTTGTGTCTCGTGCTTCCTGTGTTTAGTTACTTGTGTTTCCTTGTTCCCTGTGTGTCATCATTTCATCTGCCCTCAGTTTAGCTGCTCAGCTGTTTTCCTTAGTCGGCCTGTTATGCTCACCTGTTCCCACTCTGTAATCAGTCAGCTGTTTTCAATACCTCATTATTCTAGAGGTATACAGTCAGTTTTCTTCCACCTCCATGTTAGTAGTTTGTTGTTTTGGCTCATTGCTGCATGTCCCAGTCCAGTGTTGTCTCCTACGTTTTGTAAGCTGGAACGGCCACATCACCTTTTTGTTTTGTTCTTGTTAAATAAATTAGAGTTAAATGAGCCTCAAGTAGACAAGTTTAAGTATCTCAATGTTTTGTTGATGAGTTATTGTAGGATAGAGCTGGAGATAGATCCATGGATTGTGATCTCATCCTCAGTAATGAGGGCGTTGCTTTGGCCATTTGTGGTGAAGGAAGAGCTGAGACGAAAGGCAGAGCTCTTGATTCACTGGCTTGTCTGACTCAGCTGTAGTCATGAGATGTGGATCACGGTGAATGGTCTGACCCCAAAGCCTTTTACACTACATTCACTCATTCACTCACACATTCACACACTGATAGTAAGCTACATTGTAGCCACAGCTGCCCTGGGACACACTGACAGAGGCTTGACTGATCATGACCGAAAGAACAAGCTTACGGATACAAGTGGCCAAAATGAGCTTCCTTCGTAGGTTGGCTGAGCTCAGCCTTGGTAATAGGGTGAGAAGCTCCATGAAAAGGGGTCAGTTGAGGCGGTTCATCTGATGAATTGCCTCAAGTGAATCAAAAACATTCTGGTATCCTTTGTGTTTTCAGGTGTTGATGATAGTTTGCAGCACACTTTGTTTTGTAAGTTCTGTGGCGTCTTTATTCTCCTTTATCATCGACGACTCCTTCAACGTGAGTAATAACTGTTATTCCATGTAAATTTCTCGATTCTTCACTGGCTTTATTTGATGTGGGTTTAAAATGTGTGTTTAGGTAACTTACCTGTATGTTGCCCTGGTGAGTGTGGTGACCATGATTAATTTCTTAGAGGGGATGTTTGCAATACTGCCGTTAGGATACAACCATGATCTGTAGGTTAACTTCTGCTTTTTGATTGGAAAACGTTCTCCTGACTTTAACAGAAATATGTTTTTGATTTTACTTCTGCTCTTTTTAAAGAACTGACATTTTCGACCTTGTTCTTCGAGTGTGTTTTGTTGTCCACCACATCTTCACAAGTAAGACGCTTCCTGACTTTACTTTGAGAAAACATCTTATTGTTCAATGAGTTTGACATTTTGATCTAATTTGATCAATTCAGTAACACACACATCAGTGTATAAAAATACAACATCATTAGCATTGGTGCTTTTAACTGAATGCTGGGAAGAATTTTCTCTTTTCTTTTTTTTTTTTTACTTGAGAGGCTAAACATTTTCAAAAGCTTCATCACAAATGTCTCTTAGACGAACATTTTCTAATTTTTTTGTACTTGAGCCACAATGTAATCCCCCCATATAAGACTGGTTGGTTGTTAATTAATTTCTTAAAAGTAAAAATCAACAAGCACAACACATTTTTAGTTTCCATTTACAATTACAGTTTTGTTTCTTATAACATTAAAGAAAAAAATAACTTTATAAACCTGATGGTTTACTGTAAGGGCGTGATAAAATACCTTCCCTTAATCTGCTTAAAACGTAGTGACATTAAAATCAATTCAAAAGCATCAGAAACAGTGTTATTAGTTATGTTTAAATTATGATGGACAGACTAATATACACAGGTTGATATGGGCTGTTAGGTCCCTGTACGACCGGTGCCAGAGCTTGGTCCGCATTGCCGATAGTAAGTCGGACTCGTTTTCGGTGAGAGTTGGACTCATCTATGGTCACGAGCTTTGGGTAGTGACCGTAAGAGCAAGATCAGTGATACAAGCAATCGAAATGAGTTTACTCTGCAGGGTGTTTGGGCTCTCCCTTAGAGATAGGGTGAGGATCTTGGAGTAGCCGCTGCTCCTCCATGTCGAGAGGAGCCAGTTGAGGTGGTTCATCTGGTTAGGATGCCTCCTGGACGCCTCATTGGTGAGGTGTTCTGGGCACGTCCCACTGGAAGGAGGCCCGGAGGAAGACCCAGGACACGCTGGAGGGACTATGTTTCTCGGCTGGCCTGGGAACACCTTGGGATTCCCCCAGAGGAGCTGGTTCAAGTTGCTGGGGAGAGGGAAGTCTGGGTCAATCCCGGATAAGTGGCAGAAAACGGATGGACTAATATACTATCAAGAATTCTTTCAAAGTAGTTTTTGAGGACATTGATGGAGATGTGATACATAAAAATCAGCAAAAATAAAAAAAACTTTAAACCTTTTGTTTGATTTCAAAGAAAGTTAAACTGCAAAATTGATGTTTTAGGGAGTTGGTGTCATTTTTCTTCAAGAGTGCGAAAGTGTTAAGAATAAAAAAAGTGCCTTCCCTGTTCTTTATCAGCCAAATTTGTCTGAGCCCCCCTTTTTTGTTGTTCTTAACAATACGAGCAGAGACAGCTGTGTACTAAATGCTGTATATCTTATCCTGCAGCTGTCGTGGTCCAAACTTTGTTTATCCTAACAAACTATGATTGTTGTAAATTTAATTGTCATTATTTTAGTTTATAAAACATAACTGGTGTCACAACAAATTGTATGGAAGAAATGCAAAAAACTTGAGTGCACTCATTATTTTAATCTTAGTGAATCTAGAACATTAACTTCAAATTTTGTTGTTGTTCTGCAGGTAAGGCAAAGTTATTCTAAGCATAATTTGAACCTATTTTAGAAATTTTCAAAATAGAAAATACAGGAGCTGCTTTAAAAAAAAAACATTCCAAGTCTTACTGTTGTATACTTTGCAAAATGTGAACTCCTTTCTTCAAAGCAAAAGATCCACATTTCATTGTTATTTGGTTGTTTTATTGATTAGATTATAAGAAATTTTTCTCTCCACAGCTGTTCTCATCTTTTTTGGAGTTCTCAGTTTGATTGATGAGTCAGAAAGAACCAGGATAGAATCCTGGCTTCTGATTGTGCTGGTTGCTTACACAGCCTGGATTCTCCTGGTTATAGTTTGGAATGTTGCGCTCACAGCTTACAAGAAAATACTGCAAAGCAATAGCACAGGTAACCAAGTTGTTTTACACACACTTATATGTGTGTCTGAGATACAATCTACTCATACAGTCATTTGCTGAAAACTCATGTATGTTCTTTCACGTTACAGGTGATTCACAAGGAGTTCAGGGAAATGAACCACAAAGAACTGAGGTAAAACACAAAACACATTTTATGTTCCTGACAACTATCTGAACAACTTTTTTTTTTCACCTTTCAATCCTTTCTTGCTGTTTTTCAGAACGATGCAGTCCAACTCACTGTTGTCTCCGTGATCCTCCTGGTTGGAACCACAGCTTTTTCTGTAGCTGTCAGTGCTGGACTGTTTATTATTCAGAAAAAACAGACCTGAGATATGGAAAAAACTGTTTCTCTATTGTTTTACTCAGAAATGTACAACCGCAATTCCTCTGAAGTTGGTACATTGAGTAAAACATTTGCAAATCCCTTTTCAACCTACAGTATATTCAGTTGAATATACTGAAATACTAAAATAAGCAGGAACGTCCCTGAAAAAGATGTTACTTGGATGGCAGCACATGTTGAAGCCTGTATGTAGCTTTCAGCATTAATGGTGTATTCACAGATGTGCCAGTTACCCATGCCATGGGCTCTGACACCATCAGAGAGGCTGGCTTTTGAACTTTGTGCTGATAAAAAAAATTTGGACAGTCCTTTTCCTCTTTGGCCCAGATGACACAACGTCCATGATTTCTAAAACCAGTTTGAAATGTGGACTCGTCAAACCACAGGACACTTTTCTCCTTTGCATCAGTCCGTCTCTGATGAGCTCAGGCCCAGAGAAGCTGGTGGTGTGTCTGCCTGTAGTTAACATATGGCTTTGTATGGTAGAGTTTTGACTTGCACTTGTAGTAATGAATTGTGTTTACTAACAATGGGATTTTTAATGTCATGAGGGACCGAAGGTCACGGACGGTTTTATTATTTATTTACTGTTATTTAACCAGGCAAGTCCTGTTGAGATCTCAGATCTCTTTTTCAAGGGAGGTCTGGACCTGAAGGCAACCTATTGTACATTGTTATGTTTCAGCCTTGCTGCTTACTTACAGAGATTTGTCAAGATTCTCTTAATCATTTGATGATATTGTGAACTGTGATAAAATTAATCTAAATTCCTTGCAATTATACTGTTGGACTATTTGCTTACGCAGATGTTCACAAGGCAATGCTCTGTTTACCGATCAGTCTACGTTCCTACCCTCACCTATGGTCACAAACTTTGGGTAGTGACCGAAAGAACAAGATCATGGATACAAGTGGTCGAGATGAGTTTTCCCTGCAGGGTGTCTGGGCTCTCCCTTAGAAATAGGGTAAAACGTTCCGTTATCCGGGAGAGACTCAGAGTAGAGCCACTGCTCCTCCACATCGAGAGGAGCCAGTTAAGGTGGTTTGGGCATCTAGTAAGAATGCCTCCTGGACGCCTCCCTAGGGAGGTGCTTCAGGCATGTCCAACTGGGAGGAGACCCCGAGGAAGACCCAGGACACGCTGGAGAGACCATGTCTCTCGGCTGGCCTGGGAACGCATTGGAGTCCTCCCAGAAGAGGTGGCTGGGGAAAGAGAGCTCTGGGCTTCTCTGCTCAAGCTGCTGCCCCCGCGACCCGACCTCGGATAAAGCAGAAGATAATGGTAGATGTTCGCAAAGTGCTGAACCTCACCCCAACCTTGCTTGTGAACAACTTACCCTTTCGGGATTCTCCCTTTTATACCTAATAATTAGGGGTGTAAATCACCAGCTTTATCACGATACAATATTACATTAATATGTTTAGATGACGATTCAATATTTCTCGATACCATAAAGTCTGTCACGATACAATTTTGATTAAATTCAATTCACATGTTTGCGATCGATATAATGCGATATCATATGCCCAACACAATAACTGTGTTAGATGGGCAGATGATATCGATTCACATCAAGAATATGATGACAATATAGATCAATATTTTCATTTTGCCACGATATAACTGAATCATGAACCATTCCAATTGATATATTGATATAGATCGATGTATCGTTACACCCCTACTAATCATAACACTCACCCGTTTCCAGTTAATTTGTTTACAAACACCTGTATTTGAACATTCTGCAACTTTCCCAGTCTTTTGTTGCCATTGTCCCAGCTTTTTTGGGACGTGTTGCACACATCAATTCAAAATGTGTGAATATTTCCAAAAAATAAAGTTTATCAGTTTGAACATTAAATAACTTGTCTTTGTAGTGTATTCAATTCAATATAGGTTGAAAAGGATTTGTAAATTATCGTATTCTGTTAAATTTTGTTTTACACGCCCCAACTTCATTGGAAATGGGGTCAGATATAAAGTATTTGTTCAAGACCAGTTTAAAATTTATGTTGCCTTGTGCCAAATGCAGAAACTCAACACCAAGGAATGTTTCCCATCACTAAGATGTTTAAAGGAGTGATTATCTGCCCTTTTGGCAACTGTATGGAATGTGCAACAGATGTAAAAACAAACTTTTCTGCAACCGTTGCTCAGCTGCTCATATGAATATATTGAACAAGATAAAGTGGGACAAGAAAACCAGACAGGACATTACTTTGTTGTTCGAGGGTGAGGTCAAACAAAACTGAATGAAGTTCAGTGAACACATAGTGTTTGAACTTCCTTCAGGATCTGTCTAATTTAAAAAGGTTTTGTAACATTTGTGTTTCTTGTTGTAAATTATTAAATATCTATGTTTGTCCTTTAATATTCAGACATTCCTTCATCTGTTTGTTGTCATTAAAAGTTAACGCTGCTAGGTAACAATGGCTTAACTTCCCTGTTTTACTGAAGAATGCGGAAACTTAAACTGATTTTAAAGGAACTTTCCAACTAATGTACACAAGTTATAAATGCACAATCATTAAACACTCCTTTCATTTATTATCAGTTTCTGAGTGAGGTGTACCTGGTAAATGATTGAGCCGGTGCTCAATCTGTCTTCATCTCTGTTGTGCAAACAAAAGCAAAATATGTTATTTGCTGTATTTTACAGATGGGAAATATTATTTTAAACTGTAGGGCATCCTAGGACAGGGTTGTTCAGCTAAATTGCTCCAGGGGCCACAGTTACTGCAGGTCAGCAGCTGAGGGGTCAAACATCCAGCAATAGACTGTTTCATAGTTAGAAATGCACAAAGCCTAGCTATTCCAGATCACAGGTCAATTGGATAAAACTGAGGTTTCTATATGAAAACGCTACTGCAAACTCAATAAGCTCAAAATGCATGTTTTAATATTCATGAAAAATCTTATCTATGACCCTAAAGGAAAGTTTAACACAAATCAGTTTAGAGCAAATGCATCAGATCGGTATAGCGGTGTAAATCTATCTGCTGAATTTGTTCAAAATACCTCAGCTTTTCCCGATAAACCCTCTCTAAAGGTGAGGTCGGCCCACATCGCGCATGAACTTTTGTGATCATTCCTAACTACGAAATGGTCTATAAAGTATATATGCAAATATCTGTTATCTTTGAATTAGCTTATTTTGCTGCATTAATCATGAATACAACACACAGAACCCAATGTAAAAAAAGTAATATTAAAAGAATATCGAAAACAAAAATTATTCATGATCCCTCCTATTTAACACAAATATTTTGACATCTTGCCACATTTTTGAACCAATTTTATTCTTGCTTATCTTGGTTTTATCTTCTGCTTGTAGTTTTAAGTGTCGTGTGTTTTCATAGAAATGATGTTTCTGTAGATACCACATATCTAAAAGAACTTAATTTAATTAAAGTAGAAAACGGGGAGTTTGGACTTAAGAGGTTAATGATGGGCCGGATTTTTTTCACCAGCGTGCCTGATGTGGCCCGCGGGCCGCCAATTGAATAGCCCTAGGACATGGCAATGCAATGTTGGAAACAAAGCAGTGCAGCTTGATTCAATATCAATACATATTATTTTATACGTATAGCTCAATGCTACTGACTCAACAAAACCAACAAAATATTCTAAAGTTATATATTCATAATTATAAAAACAAAATGTGTCCAAATGTCTGCTTTTAAGGACAAATGTGCTTCCAGAATACTGCTGGTCATTTTGTTTATCAATCTTACTTGCAGCTTGATGTTCCTTGCTCTGAACAGGAATCACGTGTCTTACTCCAATGATCTATATCACATATTATGTATAAGAAATGTACAAGTTTATATAGAAATGTATAACAATGCTGCCCTCTATAGGTTGACAGTATCAATATTAAAAGACAGACTATCACTAGAACAGCTTTTTATTTTTAAATCTATATATTGTATCAATGTTTATGCCCAGCCCTATTAGTGTTTCATTCAGTCAAATAACACTAGTTCTAATTCTAAAGTGTTACAAAATAACTCAAAAAGTATCAAAATAAACTTTAATGAAAATATTCACATGTAACGCAAAATTATGAGAACAAGTGGTCACACAGGATCTAAAACTAAGATCAACCGTTAAAATTATTCAGTTTTATCGTCAAAAAGATGAATGATTAAATGATTTGTGATGGGTTAAAAACAGTTTCTTGTTTGTGTTTAAGGCACATTTTGTGTCTGAAATATTAAACCAAAATTCTCCTAAAAAGTTTTTATTACTTCATACAAACCTGAATATTTTAACCATATTTTCAGTCTATTCTGATGTTTTCTTGACAACAAATGCAAAGATCAAATCTTTAAATCCCTAATATATACAGCTATCCGAAAAAATATTACGATCTAAGTGTCAAGTCATCAAAACACATCTTCAGAAAAGTACAAAAAATTCACAATAGATTTCAATAAAAGCTAGTACTCTGGGTAAGACAAACACATGTAACAAAAAAGTAGACATTTTCAGGGAAGATTTAGTTTAAACCTAAACATGAAGATAGTGTAGGTCCATCAGCTATAGCAGGGAGCAGATACAGAACTGAAAACATGCAAAAAAAACTAAAGTATGATTCCTGCAGATGAAAAATGAAGACAAAGACATAAAAACAGATTATACTAAACAAACGTTTATAGAGTAAATGCTAACTGTGACTTGAGAAAAACTGATGTTATACCTTTATGTCCAATATAAAAACCGTCGCAGCGCTTTGATTTTAAAAACTGAAAATATACAACTGCAGCTCTGACAGAAAAATAATACATCTTTTAAACCCTTTCAGTCTGTATACAAAATATCACACTTTACTTGTTTCTTTTGCATCATCTTAAAATTCTCTGCAGCAACAAGGAATCCTTAGTTTTATGGACATCCGTCCTGCTCTATACGCTCCTCTGGCACCACAGGTAGAACCAGATGAGAAATGCGGCTCCACAGTCCACTAAACTTGTCAATGTCCATTTCGTTGAAGCCAGTGTTGCTTGTGGCGCCCACCTGCTTTCCCTCAACATAGTCATGAACCAGTTCCTCCACCTGCTCCAGACTCAGCTCGTCCTCGATCTCATCCTGAGGCAGCAGCACGGTGAACATCAGGAACACCTGCTTGTACGCGGCGTTCTCGTGGTCACAGTAGCGATAGAAAATCAGGGTGGAGGCCGGGGGCAGCTCTTCAAAGCGATGAATGACCGCCGCTGGTTTGTCGCCCTCAAACGCTGCTTTCAGCTGATCGTCGATGTCCAGCTTCACCTCGT
The DNA here is from genome assembly GCA_032275365.1 of Anablepsoides cearensis. Classification (NCBI taxonomy): domain Eukaryota; kingdom Metazoa; phylum Chordata; class Actinopteri; order Cyprinodontiformes; family Rivulidae; genus Anablepsoides; species Anablepsoides cearensis. Next base: position 14,593,357 of record JAUBOC010000103.1, on the reverse strand, counting down.
CGCTGCCTCGGCCGGATTTGCTCGCTCCGTCCAGGTGGAGGACGGAGGCGCCGAGGGCGGACGAGTAGGCGGAGGCCAAGCCGCGAGCCAAGCAGTCCAGCGTCCTCTTAGCCCCGAGGCCCGCCGTGAAGATCAGACTGACCGGCTCTGTCGGCTGGACTGTTTTAAGGTGCTTCTCCAGGTGGATCCCGCTCCTCTTCCACAACTCAGGTCTCTGACTGGGGAACTGAGTCTTCAGAAGAGACAAGCGGTCAGAGAAGATCCCTGGCTGCACTTGCCTGGATTGATATTTCTCTTTGTCTGCTGTTCTTTGGAGCACAGGGAGGATCCTGTACGCGAGCAAGGTGGCTGAGCTGAGCAGCAGCAGGAAAATCAACCGCCACAAATACCACACACATCCTGCAGAGACAAAACAGGTTTCAAAATTACGGCAAGCACTGGATTTAAAAATAATGTAATAAACTGACAATAGATTACCTCTACAGGAGTTACCAGAGCTGCTCTTAGTCCCCACAGCTTTCTTTGCTGCTTCTAAAAGTGAAAAGAAGTCAGACATGTTGCTATATACATTTATTTGATTTGTTTCTTTGAAGCTGCAATACCTGTTTTTTTGAGATGAACAATTTCTTTTTGTCTTGGAATGTTGTTCACACGTTGTCTCATCGTTGTCTCAGGGTGCACATTTTGGACAAAGTGGTTAACTTTGTGTATGTCTAAAAAAAAAAAAAAAGTTAAATTTGTTGATGCAAAAATATTTGCTTTTCATTCAACAAATGCTTTGAGACATTTTCTTGACTAAAACTTCTCAGTAATAATAATAATAATAATAATAATAATAATAATAATAATAATAATAATATGTACAGGGTTCCCACACCTTGGTCAACATCAAATTCAAGGACCTTTCAAGGACTTTCCAGTACAATTTCCTCAACTTCACGAACCACGCGCAATGGCAATACTGCAGAATGTTACCAATAAACAGGTTTAATATCATGTAAATTCAATAAAAAACTGAACAACATAGAAGTTGTTGAGTCAGAATCAATGAAAGAAAGTGTTTTAAATGTATTCCCTACATTTATATCTGCAATTCATGGACATGTAATTATGTGCTGGGAGGTTTAGCAGCCCAGTTTGGGAGGAGGAGACATGAACATGTCCAGACACTCGGTGAGGACAGGAGGAGCTGTGGTGCTTCACCTGGGCTCAGAAAAAATGACCCGCCCTGCTCTGCTCTGATAAGTTAAAACTATGACTATGGCTCATATTATTTGTTGAAAGCCACATCAGTTTACTGTAATCCTGAGTTACCTTCTGCAACAAATGTAAGTTTTTCTTTCAAATTTTATTTAATAATAAACATTTATTTCTTTTTACAGATGACAATCAGTTATGTGAATAGAGAACTTCAATCTCCCCCCAAAATTCAAGGACTTTCAAGTGCAAGTGTAATTTTTGGCTGTTTTCACAAACTTTCCAGGACCTTGAAATCATTTTTTCAAATTGACAAACTTTCAAGGATTTCAAGGACCCATGAGAACCCTGTATGTAGTATAAAAAATAAGAGTAGAATGATAATGGCTATTATTATATTATTGTTTTCTACTACTACTACTACTACTAATAATAATAATGATAATAATAAGTAGAGTAATTATTATTTTAAATATATTGATAAGAATAAAAGTAGATGAAGAAAAAGAACAATAAGGAAGAAAAAGAACAACAATAATAATAATAATAATAGGAATCATCATCAGTGTTTCAATCTGTACCTGTGCTCCTTGCTAACACCTCCATCTTCCGCCTGTAGTCGCCCATGCTGCTGATCGGTGCATCACCGACTTTCTCTGTTTTCTTCAGTGGTTTAATTTGTGGGGTGGACTTGGTGATGGTTGCAGGTTGTTTTATTGCTGCTTTAAATGAAAACAAACAGGCCAGTTTAAGGCCAACAAAATATTGTTCTCTAAATGTAACACTTATCTTAATCTACCTTGCTTTGTTTTCATCTCTTTTAAATCCTTGTTTGGAGGAAGACCTGCTTGGCAGCGCTGACCGAGGACGACACGAGGGGACAAGTTCACATCTCTTAGGCTGTCTGTTTTGTTCAAAGACAAAGGTTTAAATCAGTTAGAACTGATATTACAAGTAATACATTAAGTGACCTTGATTTTAGATTAGGTTTGTTTAACATGGTTTTCTCTTAAATGTCAACATAATCCATTTCTGTGTGATGTTGTGTGTGTGGTACAGGGTTCCTTTCTCAATGCCATGTCTAAATAACAGTAAATACATGAGATGAAACTTAGGAATTTAAAGGTCAGAATATGCAAAACGAATTTAAATTTAAATTATCTGCATGCATTAGCAAATAAAAGTAAAGGTGTGATGAGATCCAAGAATGAAAAAGAGCTAAATGTTTTTTTTATTAACAAAAACAAAAGGTGCAGATGGCTACACCTGCTTTATTTGATACATTATTCTTTGCACTTTCTTTTTACACTGTATGCAACTTTAGTTGTTATTGCGGTAGAAAAATCAACAAAAATATGTGAATTATAAAATAAAGTATAAGCCCAATTTTGAGAAAGTGTCCAGAAAGTCAATCTTAAAGGTTTGGAAATCTACTGATAAGACTTTGATTTAATCAACAACTAAATATTTTTACATGTCTAACCTTTGCATATTTTTGGTAGACTGCTTTCATTTGACGAATCCTCTTCAGTATCCATTTTCTGTTCCGTGTTTTTCTCCCTTTCTTTGTCTGTGTCCTCAACATCCATCTCATATTCACTGACGCCGTCGCCGACTGGGTCTCCGTCGTCAAACCGGTGCTTTTTGCTCGGGGACTCTGTTCAGTAAAAAAGAAAAAAAAAGTTACAGCCACACAGCAGGATTATCTTGTTTGTTGTATCAGGAGAAACAATTGTTAACTAAAGAATCCAACCTTCATCATCCCAGCCATTCTCCTCATGAACAACTTTGACTGCAGCAGAAGGCTGGTCTACTGATGGCCTTTTGGTCCGCTTCAGAGGACCCCTGGGGGTTGGTTCAACACTCAATGCTGTATAAAAGGAAAAGGACTCATGTCAAGATGTTAGCAGCAAGTTATCTCTGGAGAATCTGGAGGCCTTGCCACCTACTTGTGTAATAAGTTTATAAATCGCCCTTTTTGATACTAGTTTTGACACAGTGGGTACTAACTGCTGTATAACAATAAGTTCTGTCACCCTGCATGGATTTTTAATACTCTCAAAGCAGTTTTGAATTGTGATAGATGTTTCCGTACCTAATGTAGCAAAACCAATAATAAAGTCACACATGATGATTATGGTCAATTACAGGCTTAAAAATTGAAATTGAAATTCGATTTAGGTTTAGACGCTCGACCGCTCAATTTCAGTGACGTTTACATAGCAATCTCAGTGTTTGTACCAAAAGACATGAGAGCTTGACTGGTTTGAGCACGCACAACTACCAAATGTTCTTTTATAGTAAAAGAATGCTAACAGCTTATGGAGATCATTTCAGGGACCCACCACTTAGTGTTTCTGCCCAGACTTTTGGGGAAAATGCATTTAAACTCTTGAAGATGTTCAAATCCAGTGTGTAACTTGCCCTAAATGTAATTGGCTTACAATGGCACATTAGGGCCATTTTGCAGATTAAAAAAGGAGGAGTAAATCTCCACCAAAAGACCCAGAAAAAAAAAGTTAACACCACTCTACGACTGTCAATTTCCTCAACTTGTGTTGACACATCCTGTTTCTGGAACTGTATATTTCAAAAATAAAAGCCTATGAATCATTTGAAATTCATTTTTCTGTATCCATGATTATTTTGTATGATCCTATTACTTCTGTCACTCCAATTCTCTTACCTCTCCATCTGGACTTACTTAATTTGTTCATAAAACGCATAAAAAGTGATGAAATCGCCCTAAATTGAAGTTTCACAAATCAAATATATGTTTCACTTGGTTCTAAATATTCTACAGTGTATAATAATCTAGTTGAAGTCTGAAGTGTCTATGTATTGCACGTTTTGAACTACAGCAGATTAATATTGATCAAGATAGTGAAAATAGGTGGACTCGCCCTTTAGTTATTTATGAAAACTTAATTTATTTCTCTTGTAAATTTCTGAATTTACAACATCAGAAAACATTTAAACTGTTGAAAAGTTTTGCCAATAATCGTGTAAATTTCGGATTTTTTTCTCCCGGCAGAGAATTTAAATTTTGAGTATTTGGCGGAGATTTACTTCCCCTGTAAAATGGCCCTGGCTTGGCTGAACTCATGCACAAACTTTAAAACCTGCTGCCTACTGCTCACTTTATGTTTATATTGTATCATATATCAGGTGTCCGTTATGGCTGTGATTTTAAAATGTTACGTAGTTGATAATGCGCGAAAAATAAAACCGAAACTGCTCCCACTCTTATTTGTTCTCTATTCAAAAACGTGCAACACTTAATATAACACAAGTTACATAGTTGGAAACATAAATATTTGAACATGTCAATTGAATTAGCGTTGCTTATATTGTTTTTTAACTTTCAGCAAGCTAACATAAGGTAACAAAGCTAACTGATTAACTACCATTTTGTTTGCTCACCTTTTCCAGACTGCCGAGTCGACCGTCTCAAAGTGGCGGAAGTCTTGTTTTTAGACATCCTGAAATCCACTGATTTACTCAAAACGATCAAAGTAAAACAAAAACATTAATTACCCTACAATGCGTAGGCAACAACTTCCCGCTACCGTGCGGGGAAACAGTTCCGACAGGACAGGGGTCCGTTCCGTTTGACAGGTTCCGTCCGGGTAACACAGACACTACTGAAGGTTCCGCTAAAAGACTTGACACGTAAAACAAGAGACAGAAACTTTAGTCCACGGAGATGTGATCGCGGATGTTTGTTCTATGAGCTGGTAATTATAGTTTTATTTATTTCCTTTATAGCAACATTGAGTTTTTGTTTTTAACTAAACTGAAGCACGCATCTTAACTAACGGGACTCTTTAGCTTGCTAATTTCGCTAGCATCTTAGCTGTAACACGACTTGCTATATTTTTTTGATTTGCAGTTAACACACTAGATTACGTAGGAATTGGGTACAGGTTTAGACATAATTTAGTTAGTATGTATTGGATTTATTTATTTCGTTAACATCTCGTTTCTCAGCTTACTGGCTTAACCCGAACAGTTTTCTGCAAGTATGCTAACAGCTAACACACTTAAACTATAAGCGCTTAGATTTCACATAACAAGTAGAGAAGTAATTTTTATAATTTCATTTATGGTCACATAATAAATGTTTTGTTATGCGCTATGTATTTGTAAATTTAAGGAGTCTTAATATTGTAGAATTTAGATAAAGACTTCCTGTTTGACATGTCAGGAGCTGTAGCTTTCCAGCGTCATTCTGGACTTTGAGCATACAGTGACAACAAACACATGTAATAAAATCAATAAACTTGCGGCTAAGTTAACTGATTAACTTTATATATTTCTGAATATCTGGGTTCTGAAAACTACAGTGAGTCACTCGGAAGAAGGTGAAACCATACAACGACATGGCAGAGGAGCAGGAAGGCAAGGATATCACCTGTCAGGACCCAGTTATTTCTGGAACAAGTAGGTTTAAAATAATCTCTCACTCCAGTTAGGTTAGTGTATTTATATTTACAACTGAATGTGTTTTTGAATAGATGACAAGAACGAAGAAACACAGTCGGTTAATGAACAAATGGATCCCTGTCCGGATGTACAGCAGCAGTGTTCTGATGGTAAGTTATTCCAGAAAATGTAAAGATTTGTTTTTGTTGTAAATATGTTTGGATAACAATTTGGTTATCTGTCCAGATGCAACTTTAGCATCCACACCTGCTAATGAAAGCTGTGGAGAAGCCACAGAACATGTGGTTAATGGTGAGGAAGATAAATCACAAGGTAAATACAACAAATTTCTTTGAAATGAGGAGTTAAATGTTAGTCTGGGCAGAACATAACTTTGACTGAACTTTTGTTTGGTTTGTTTGGTTTAGCTGAAGGTGATCATTTGCAGAA